>CM021102.1:466326321-466670241 GCA_007115665.2 Sequoiadendron giganteum | reverse complement strand
GTTTCCAAATGAAGGGTAGAAGCACAAAGATGAGTCCACGAAATGTGGAAGTTTTTGCCTTAGGCAAAAAAATGAAATCGGCTTGCAAAAAACGGGATCCCGTTTCATAAGATTTTCTTTTTTAACGAATTTAAGAAACGGGATCTCGTATTTTAAAAAGCAGGATCCCGTTTCTTAATTTCATAAAAAATATATTTTTATGATTTTAAGAAATGGGATCACGTTTCAAAACAGGATCCCGCTTTTTAAAATACGGGATCCCATTTCTTAAATTCATAAAAAAATTATTTTTTTATGAAACGGTATCCCATTTTTTAAAATTTTAATTTTTGGCCAGGTTTTTGCTTTGTTTTTCAGTTCGGGAAAAGGCTTGGGGACCTGAACCTAAGCTTTGGACCTGGTTTGACCTGCAAGTTGAAGGTCCTAGCAATGTCACAAAAAAATACTGAGATTGGGCATATGGCTGACACATTTTTTTGTAGAATTTTTTGACGAAATTAAAACCCATTTTAGATGAGACAATGTAGATTCCAAATATGTAATTTTTTTTACAATTGGATTATTTTTTCTATTTTTCAATCAATTTCTGATGAAATTGGTCCATAAACTTTAAATATTAGTGTTTTTTACTATTTTAATAACTTTTGATCAACATAACATTTTGACGAACGGATTGCACAAGGGAAAACTTCATACAATTATTTTCAATTTAAAAGAAAAATACAAAAAATGATAACTTTAGGTCATCTTATGCGTGTCGTACACGACGATTTTTCTAAACAACAAATATGCCTAATAAAAAATTAACAAAAAAAATAAAAATTCAATAAAAAATTACAAAAAAATATCCAAGGCATGCTTCAATGAGTCACAAGTCTTTTCCCAAAAGGATTTAGAAAAATATGATAATTTAAGTCAAAATATGGATGTCGTACACGTGCATGGTATGGTAAAAAAAAATGACTTTTAAATAGTGGTTTTTACAAAAGCCTATTGAAACTCAATTTGTACAATGTGGGTATTCAAATAAATTACATATTTGGAAACTAGACTCTGAGTAATACATTTTATGATTAGTAACTTGTTTGAAGATTTCATCTCTAAGTGCTTCAAATTTTAAGGTCAAATGTGTCAAACTCTAAAAATCAGGGAAAACACTTACTCAACTTCTTGCCAGCACCCTGAAGCTACGCCATGAAAAGGGGTTGTACCCAAAATGAAATCCCAAAATCACATATAAGGGATCCATAGCTTCAGGGTCAATGCATGTATTTGCTACAATGATATAATAGAGCTCAAAAATGCCATCATCCCCCAAATAACTCATGGAACGGGAAGAATGACACATAGAGAGTGAAAACAAAGAAAAGCTTTTGGATCAACATGGAAAAGACCTAAATGTCTTGATGCCTTGTGTCATCCCCAAAAGGAAAATACAAGACACAAGAAAAGATAAAGGGTTTATGACATATAGAAGAATGTAGATACAAATTATATAGGAATGAAAATGCAGACACACCAAACAAAACATTACAGGGGATCACATTATGCACATGCAATCACACAAAGAACATGAAAAAGAAAATAAAGACAAGGTTAGTAAGGAACATGTGAGTTAACCTATAGTAGGTCATCCACATCCCAATCTTATTCATTGTATGTGGAAGGTGATAACTAGCCAATTGGACAATGACAAGTGCCAAAATAGGAAAAGGATATCTAACTCCTTGCCCCCACTAAGTGAAGGACAAGGATGAGTCAAGATAAGTGGTAAGAATAATCTCCTTGAAATATAGAAAATTATTTGCAACGAATGTAAAACATGTAATAGTGAGTATACTATGATTCTACAACTATCACATGGCAAGGAGAAAAGTTCATGTAATTTCTATCCAATTATGTTTTCATAAGAAATGTTAGGAGGAGAAAAATCATTCAATATTAACTTTAATGCATGAAACTCATCAATAAGATGTTTGAGAGTTCTATGATATGCACAATAATTCATGTTATTAGGATTATTGCTTCTACTAGGAGGTGGAAGTTTAATCCATCCTAGATGAAGAAGTTGCTCCATTTGTCATTCAATTTATGTTTTAGTATGTAGGAATGAAAATTCTTTGACTTTATAAGGTTTAGATTTCTTACCTTTTTGAGGGGCTTGTTGAGGTGGATTCGGAGGAGGGAGACCTAAGATGATCCTAGCATCCTTGTGATGGATTTTTTCATTATGAAGGAGGACACTTGTTTCCTTAGATGATGTGGAGGGAGAATGATCTTGATATCCTAGTTCTTTAGTATATTAAATTGGGAGTTATTCTAATAGCTTATGAATCTCATGCTCATTTTTTGTGCCATATACTTGTTTAGCTAAGATTTTAAGGCTTTGGCCATAAGTCTCTTCTAGGTTGAGGGGTGTGTTGGTGACTTTATTAACATAGGATGGATGAGTATGCACTTGGTTAGAGATACTAGGTTCACTCATGGTTGGAGGTTTAGGCTTGGTTTGTGACTCAATCTCAAGATGTAAAAGAGCAAAAATATCTAATGGTGGAATAGTAGGAGGTGTTGGTTGTTGCATGAAAGGGTAGAATGATGCATTGTTCTCAAGCTTGTTAAGGAAATTATGTATGAAATTATGCATGGTTTTGAATCATCTTCACCTAAGATGTGAACTTCACAAGGACATTCATTAGGTGTTGGTTGAGCATGATTAGGTTCTATTTCATTAGGATTATTACCAAAAAAACAACTTGAGACATCAACTAAAGATGTTAAGGACTTCCATATATTACCAATACACACATCCATTATGCAAGAATGAATTGAAATGAAAAGAGATTTTAAATTTTCAGATTTGAAGAAAGATAATTTTTTGATTATGTTATGAAAAAACCTGAAAAATGGTGTCTTTTAGATGCACTTTTGAATTCAAAGAATGCACTAAATTTGAAAAATTAAGCTTAATATGAACAATTTCAAATAACATAAATTTTGGAAACTGAAACAACAAATTGAATGTAGGAATACAAAATGCATAAACAGTGTTTTTGATGCTCAAAAATAAAAATAAAAAGCCCTGATCAGGGACTCATTTGACCATGGGTGAATGGGTCTCAGTTCAGGTTTTTAAAAATCAATTCGTATGTTTTTGAGGTGATTTCTATGGTTTTTAAATTCTGGTTTCAAATAGGAGGTTATAGTTTCAGATTTATGGAAAATGAGGTTTAAATGCAAATGCAATATAATGCTAAATAACAAGCAAAAATACCTAATTTGAGATGCAATTTTGATTTCAATTTTCTATTTTAAGTTGATGATCATGAAATTTTATGTAAACACTATGTAAAATGATTGAGGTTTTTTGAATTTTCTAGATTTTAAAGAATGCAAAAATGCAAACCTAAAACCTTAAATGAGATACAAACTAATGCAAGTTAAGAACTCTAAATGAGATGCAAACCAATGAAATGCAATGGAAAGTTATGCAAAACCTAGATCTAGGGTTGAAAATGGACTCCAAAATCAACAAGTTATGATGCTCAAAAGTTGGATTCACCAAAATGAAACATAGAAAAATAGGGGTTTTATTAAAGTGGATGGGTAATAAAGGGGGTATGATGCACCTATTTTCCTTTATTTCATTATGAAATGAGATCCCCACAAAGAATTGACTAACAACCCTTAGGTGAATCAAGTCAATGTGAGAATCTTCAAATTTCGTTATGCTTGAAGGAGGGGAGTGAATGCCAAACAATACTTTTGGGAGAAAAACTAAAAATATAAAATCAACTTCAAAATGCAATCTAACACTTGAAAGAACAATATTAAACTAGAAGAACCAAAAACCAATTGCAGATCTGAGAAGGGAAAAAATGTGTTTACCAATCACCAAAAGGTAGTTTCTAAAGGCTGACTAAGAATCATTCACCCATGGGCAAATAGGTTTTTTGTCAGAGTTTTATTACAAATTTCAAAAACCTCTAATGTT
The DNA here is from genome assembly GCA_007115665.2 of Sequoiadendron giganteum. Taxonomy (NCBI): domain Eukaryota; kingdom Viridiplantae; phylum Streptophyta; class Pinopsida; order Cupressales; family Cupressaceae; genus Sequoiadendron; species Sequoiadendron giganteum. Next base: position 466,666,250 of record CM021102.1, on the reverse strand, counting down.
GATCTGTAGCTTCTGATTTGTCCAGGTTTCAGTGTCGAAAAGTCAAAAATTGGATCTGCAGGTCAAATTATGTGTTTTGACAACAACTTTGACAACTTTTGCAACTTTGACAACTTTTCCAATTTTTCTCTTCAAAAGGTCTTCAATTCTTCTTCAAACTAAATTTGCAATCACACACACAAAAGAGATTTTTTTTTTGTTTTTGGTGAATGAGGGTTTGGCTTGGTCAAACCTTGTCTTGGTAATCAAACCTTGAAATGAAATAATGCATGAAAAAGGGAATAAATAATGAATAAAGCTATGTTACCACTCCAAAAACCCTTGAATGAAACCTTGATAATGGAGATATTAGGAAGGTATGAAACTTGAATGAAATGGTTGAATTGGATGTGGATCTTAACACTTGAATAATACTTTGAATACTTGAAATTGAACTTGAAATCTACATCACAATGTTAGCTCCAAAAACATGCATGATACAAGAATAATTTGATCTGATGAATAGATCTTGATTGATGTAATAAATCTTTGATATATCTACTCTTGATCATCAAATTGACTATACTTTTTATCTCATCAAAATGCTAGGTTGCTTCTTGAGACATTCTAGGTTAAACTTAGTGAAATGACCTTGTATTTATAGGTATGTATCCTTAATTTATTCAAATTCAAATATCACAAGCCGACATTGAAATATGGATTTGGAAATGTTAAAATACTATTAAAACCATAATTTAAAATTAGGTTCAAAGGTTTAGGGAGGACCCATTCACCCATGGGCGAATGGGTCCTAGGTTCCTATTCCTAGAACACACATTGCTCAAGGTAAAGTGTTATGTTTAGGCATTAATTATTGTTGGGTTTTCCCTTCGAAAAATGTAATTTATTAGGTTTGTAAATGAATAAAAGGGATTATTAAGGCATATTTAAGCTCAATTTAATTAGGAGGGCCCAAATAAGTGTGAAAATGTAAAGGGATACATTTTTCTACACTACAATTTTATGATATGCAACTGCTCCTAATGGTACAAAAAGGGAATCAACATTTTTAAAGAGATTGTAAATTGCAATATGAAGAGAGATTTGTGATGCACATAACAATTATATTGTAGAAAAAGAGAAAATAATATATTTTTTATTAAAATTAACATTTGTACATGAACATGATGCGGGTACATCGAAAGGAAGTTATAGAAAATGTAATTAGCAATATCATGATCTATGATATTTTTTCATTATTTGTGATAGCTAGGTAGTAGCTTTTTGTATTTTCTTCAAGCTATAGATCCTTCTAACATTATATTTTTCTGTATCTAACTTTTGATTCATCCTAGAGCTAAGCTTCCATAGTATCTTCATGTCAATACTATAATTACTATTATCTAATGTTTCTCCTTCTAAATTGGGTGCATGCATAGTATATTTGATTGGTATTCTTAAGGAATGTAGCACCTTCAACTCTTCCTCATTCTCTTCTTGTGCTATCTCTTTTATGTTAGAATTAATTATATCCATCCATATGGTTATATGTATTACTTTTTTCACTATCAAAGAATGATGTTTATATTCATTGCAAGATTGTATTGTCTCATTAAAATTCACAAATCATTCCATTTTCAATTGAATTTTGAAAGCATCAAAAGGACATTTCATCTTTATCACTTTAAAATCTATTTTCTTCTTAATTACATCATTAAGTTAAATTTTTTATTTCTCCAAGTCCCATTTATAGTAATAGTAATGCTATTTGCAGGGGAAATATTGTAAGGGGTGTCATAATTTGTGTTAGTTTTCCAAATTACTAATAGAATATTTTAGGTAAAATACTAGCATCCACTCTCAGGTCATTTGTTAGACTTAGAGTTGTATTTGAATTGACTTTTTCTTCCAACTTCTTGGTATTTTTTTGGGATTCTAATATGAGCTATGGAAACTATGTTTCTTGCTTTATTCCAATATGTGGAGAATTTATTTAATTTTATAGAATGTTTTCTTCTTCTACAAAGCTTTCTATTTCTTCCAATAGGTGGGCTTTTCTTTTTGAAGAGCATGTTTTGAAATAATCATCAATTATTTTTCTTGTAGAATTCTTCTTCTTGTATCTTTGGTTATCTAATCATATTTTTCTTTGTTCAAGAAATATTTTGTTTGTCATATTTCTATATTATTCCTTTTCTATAGTCAATTCCTCCTCCAAGATTATTATCGTGAAACTCTATTTTTAATATATTGTTTCCTTAGTTGTTCTTTTTTCTCTAGATATTTATTATTCATTTCTTCTTATTTTGTTAGTCATGGTTGATTTCTTTGATTTTCCTCTTATTTCTCAATTTTAACATATCTTTTATCCCTTGAGCATCATATGTATGTAATTTTCTTATAATTTTTACTCTTTTTAGTGTTGGCACTATATAATTCTTAACTCTTTGTTTGTGGTGGTTCATTTTTGAAATACCACTGTACACTAATATAAGTGAATAAATTGTGACTAGAGTCAATGCAAAAACCATATTAACCATTTTTTTCTTTTCTTGGTGTTCATTAGTACAATAGCCCAATTAATTGTCTACACCTAAATTTGGTGGCATCATCTCTTCTAGTTTACCTTTAACCTCTTCTTCAATTGTGCCCTCCTTTATACTTATTGTAATATCCTCTATATTCATTTGAAGGTTAATTGATTGTAGATTGTTCCTTTTTATTTTATTGTGGATTAAATTATGTCACATGGATATTGTGCTAGCTTCTATAGGTTGATTATTCATAACCAAGATCATGGAAATATCTCTCTATCCTTTATCTAAAACATTTCCAAATGGGTAGGATTGTTATCTTTAAAGTGGTGGTTACACCAAGGTTCATGTTCTTCGTTATCACTTAGTTTGAAAAATAGGGAAGTGAAATCATGTATCTCATATAGTCATCCCGCCTGTCATAAATTCTAAAAACTTACATTTCTTACCACTATCTTAGGGTTTGAGTTTTATGAAAGGGTTTAGTAGCTACTCAAATCTTTTGTTGACTATATTTTTTTGGTTAGATAGATAAAGATGCAAATGAGTGTTTTAAGTTAGAATTTTGGGTGACGGAGCACCCCTACTTATACACCCATCTTTTAGTGAATCATTAAGTATCACACATTCTTCAACCTATCATATTACATCTAAATAGTACAATATCAACTTTAATCCTTTCTTACATTCATATTTACATCTACTCTCACACAATTCTTTCCTGCATTCTTATCTTCTTTGTCTACTTTCTTGACTAAAATCTTATCATCAATAGAAATAACTATAAGAATTTTATATGAAAACTTAAGCGTCGTTTTCTATTATACAACTCTATGCTTAACTCAACTCAAGGTGAACTTATTTCCCAAGAAGAAGCGGTTAATAATCTTTATCTTGTTCCGATCCAACCTAACGACACTTATGGCAGTTAATATTATTTATCTTGTTCCGATCTTGAATCTCTATCTCTACGCAATTCCCTATATAAGGACTCCTGCGCTCGGTTCAAACTCCCAATGATATTGACATTTTTTTAAGTTGTTGAAAGCGATTTGAAAGTGATTTGAATTAAGTGATTTCTGTTGTTTTTCACAATGAGCTGGTTCAGCAGTTGTTCAGCAAGCCAGGCGAAAAGAATTGTATTCACGTTGGTAATATTTGTGTGTGTGGCCGCGTCCATGGGAATGGGAATTGTAAGGAGTGGCGGAGGGAAATCCCAGCACTCTCATGTGTTTCGACATTGCAACAAAACATTATACCCAGCACGAGCCTCAATCGAGTTCAAGAAGCCTCCACTAGGACTTTCAAAGCAGCCCCCAAGAAAATGGACTCTGCAGAAGGCATAGCTTTTGAAGATTGTGTTCATCTGTTCGAAGACGCTGTGGATCACATTAACCGCTCGATGGCAGAAATGGGCGGCTTGGACGTCAATCCCTCCAAGGCCCAGGTTGCAAACGTCAAGACATGGTTAAGCGCGGCTCTCACAGACGTAGAGACATGCCTCGACGGCTTCCGATAGCTGATCGGGACTGTAAATGCCGATGTGGAGGGAAATTGTCAGTCCCTGTCAAAATTCTTAAGCATTGCTCTGGCCACGATCCAGATTTTATTTCGTGATGACGATAGGTTTCACATCCCGCGTCCTCTGTTATATAACCCTTACCAAGGGCACGGGTATGGGTTTCCTCCTTGGTGGATGTACTGGAGAGATCGGGGGCTGTTATGTTACAAGTGCCTGTGCCTAATGCAACAGTGGCTCAAAACGGCAGCGGGCAGTACAAGACCATTGCAGAGGCTGTCATGAACGCGCCGTCTTATAGCACTGAGCGCTATGTTATCCATGTCAAAGCTGGCGTTTACGGAGAAACTGTGGATCTTCCCAAGCACAAGATCAATGTTATGTTGGTTGGCGATGGGCGCGGGCAGACCATTGTTGCATCTCGCAGAAGTGGCTCCACCACCACCTTCCGCTCTGCAACCTTCGGTATAATATTTTCTTTTATCTCTGTGCTGTGCAATGAATTAAAGATTGAAAGAAAGATTAGATTATTGTGGGTTTTACTTTTAGTCTCTCTTCTTTATCTTTATCTTTGACTTATAATTCTGTTGTTGGAACCTAAATGCAGCTGCATCCGGCAAAGGATTTATTGCCCGAGATATGACCTTCGCCAACATTGCAGGGCCAGACAAGCATCAAGCTGTAGCTCTACGAGTGGGGGCTGATATGTCAGCCTTTTACCGCTGCAACTTCATCGGCTTCCAAAACACCTTGTATGCTCACTCCCTCCGCCAGTTCTACAGAGACTGTAATATCTACGGTACTGTAGACTTCATCTTGGGCAACGCAGCTGCCATTTTTCAGAATTGCAATATTGTTGTGAGAACACCGATGGCCAATCAGACCAACACCATTACAGCTCAGGGCAGAAGTGATCCCTTCCAGAACACTGGAATTTCAATTCAAACCTGCAGCATTGTGGCCTCCAGAGATCTCGCTCCAGTCAGATCCTCCTACCCGACATATCTCGGAAGGCGATTGAAATTGTTCTCGCGGACGGTCATCATTCACAGCTTCTTGGGCGATGTAATCCAACCCGCCGGCTGGCTGGAGTGGTGGCAAGATTATGGGCCGGAAAGTGTCACTGTATATTATGGAGAACATATGAACACCGGACCCGGCTCAAAGGTGGACGGGCGAGTAAGATGGGGCGGCTACAGAGCTATCAAAACAATGGACGAGGCCAGTTTTTTCACGGTTGATAACTTCATTTCTGGATCTGCTTGGTTGCCCTCCACTGGAAATCCTTTCCATCAAGACTTGATCACATTATAGGCCTGCAATTCTAGTGTCTGGGTGGGGAATCTTAGCTGTTTATGGAATCCCACCCGCCGCCTTTCTTCATTGCAAGTCTTGCATCATGCTGTACGCTATTATTCATTTGTTCATTCCTCCAACCATCACTGACCTTTTGTTTTCCTCTTCCCATGCCTCTTCACTTGCCAGAAGATGGAAAATCAATGTAACCAAGTTAGTTTTGCTGTAAATTAATAGAACAGAGTGACCTCCTTTCCTTGTGGATGTAGCCATTTAATGGTGAACCACGGTAAATAACTGTATCAATTTTTTGTCTCCATTTATTGCTGTTCTGTTTTTATTTTCTGCTCTTCTTGTTGCACGGTTAATTCAACACTCATTTCTTTCGAAACAATACATAAGCTGGCAGTTCCATTAATGGGTTTCTATAATATTATTTTTCACTGTATATTGACTGATTCAGTCATATTCCTCTTCTTACTGATTCATAGCTGTAATTGTCAGAGGCGTGTATGCAAAATAAATAAATAGATAAATAAAAATGGAAACATAGACAGGGCGCGTAATTTCCTCGACATAATGCCTCAAAAAAATGTGATCTCAGAAGATGGAAGGATTGCAGGATATGCACAAAACGGATTTGTTTAGATAGCTTAGAAATTCCCAAGCAAATACAACCAGCAGGTGTAAAAACAAATTTCTGCAACCTTTTCCATCATCCTCTTTGCCTGCGTCAAAATGGGAGCTTTACAACAGGGTATGGACACCCATCAAAGCATGAAGGATGGAGGAATTTCGTCAGTGTTGTAGTTGCAACCGCCTTGGTAGGCATGTATGCACAATGCAAAAGCATAGATAAGGCATGCGAACCATTGACAGAATGCCTCAAAGAGATGCCATATCATGGACTGCCATGAATTGCAAGGTATGCTCAAAATGGATTCGTTGTAAAGGCCTTACAAACTTTTAAGAAAACGCAACTGACGGGTATAATGCTTCTGTCTATGAGGTCATTGTCAGTTCAAATGCTTAATATGTTTTGCAGAATCCTTTTTTTTTTAAGTCACCCTCATAGACAGAAAGCACCCATTAGAAGCATACAAATTTCAAGTGCCCAAGAAAACATGCACACAAGAGTTGGAGGCATAGACAAGGCACGTGAACCATAACCATTACGGAAAATATAACAACAGATAAGTAAGGCAACAGATAAGTGAAAATAAATCTCAGCCATGAAAATAGCCACAGAGTTAAAGGAACACAAAATCAACGCCCTCATTTAACAGATAACAACAGAATTGTTTGATAGTGAAATAAAACATAGCAAGGAAGGATCTAGCCATGTACAGGGAAATGCATAGGTCAAGAGTTTACATATTAAAGTCATTTCATTGCTAAGTTGGGTAAACATTTTCAAGGCACTGCACAATCTGATATTCAGAATTATTATCTTTTTTTTAATGAGGAGATACAAAAGGGCTTTAGTACCATTGCTTACTTGGTAGTGTTGGTTGAAACTGGAATAAGCCACACTAAGGTCTTCTCCATCACTGCTTTGATCTGTACAACTGTATGCTAAATTTCAACAATTGGAGCGTTGTCCAAACAACCCCCTTTCATTCGTTTCAGTTCCACTTTCTAAGTCGTGTGCCAACATTCCCTCTTATCAAAATCCCCACGCAGAACATAAGTGGTATATGAGATATCAGAATCATAACCGTAAAAAAAAGAGTTATTGTCAATGGGTCCTTGGTCTGCTGGTGAAGTCGAAAGGTTCTAAATGAGCCCACTAAGGATCAAGTCTCGCTGAGTGCAAAGGCTCCGACACTGAAAAAGAAATGAGGCCAGGATCGTGCCCTGGACGAATTTGGCGGAATGGATACCCCTCAGTCCTTGGCTCTTAGCCAAAGAGGTTCAGCCCAAGAAGGCTCGTGCTCCCGTATCCGGTAGCAAAAAAGAATTTGTGGATGACCTCCATCAAAAAAAAAAAAAGAAGAATTATTCATCCCAGATCAATAATCCTTTCATTGGAGAAGTTGCAAAGTCCTTCCATCCAGACTTGCTGCTCTCAATCAAGCCATTAATGAAAATGATCCAAAAGACATCCTACCCTCTACCTTCCTCCATAGCCTGACACCCTATCTATCCCGTCCCATCTCACTTTAATGTCTCTGCTCAAAGCCTATTCCTACATAATGCAGAACACTCTCCCCTCCACATAGTGCCCTTCTTGGAATTTAACTCTTACCTTCTCTTTTCCCAAAATGAATATACATTGATTGCATTGAGATCTAGGGGAAAACCCCCAATTGCCGCCCATGATCCAATACCCGTTCACTCCATGTTCACCTGACCCCCCAATAACCGTTTATATTTTAGTCATTACATTATTTTATTTATGCCAAAAAAAAATGACACATGACACCAATATATGTTCACTACTAAATGTGTAACTAACCAATAAAAAAAATAAAATCTAAACATCTATTGGTACATATATGTTTTGAATAAAGTCAAGTTGCAGACAATAAAATAATTTTTGCATTTATTTAAAGTACATTGATGTTTACAATTACCACTCTATGCAAGTGGCTCAAAGCTTCAACTACATAATATATAAATGTATATTTGAACAGTTGATGGTGCACAATTTCACATTATATAAACCATTGTGAACAGTTAATGGTGCACATTTTGACATAATAACAAACATTGATCAACTTTATGAGCTATCAATTGCACATTCACCCACACTTCCTATCACATCTTCATGTTTTATCTCCATCAACTTGTGGTACCTGCACACACAGTTAATGGTGTAAGGCTCCCTAATAAACCAAAAAACATATTATAATTCATATAAATGACTGAATTTATGCAAGCCACCTATTTTATCTATTAAAACAAATATAAAATTGAATTCCTAAAGGCCACGATAGAACTCAGGCATAAATGACCACTGCAAAATGAAATGACAGATTGTTTCCCACAAAATATTCAAATTTGAAACTCAACCACCACAATTCAATGCATTCCAATTTCAAATTCAACCACTATAATTGAATGCATCCAATTCGAATGACTTTATAAGAGGGAATTTCCAGGGTCATTACAATTACGAATTATCCTCTGCTCTCACTGAATACCCTCTGCAAAAACCAAAGCTTCCTAAGGAAATTTATCCTCTGCAAAATTCAGAGCTTCCTAAGGCAATTTCTGCACATTTGTCTTTAAAGGGGGAGCTTATTCAGGTCGGTACACCCATTATATTATCAGTTAGCTTCCTTACATTTATTTTATCTGTTCTCATTATTCAAAATACTGTTTCATGTTTTATATTATCAGTTAGCTTCCTTACATTTATTTTATCTATTCTCATTATTCAAAATACTGTTTCATGTTTTATATTATCAAAATATTATTTCATGTTTTATATTATCAGTTAGCTTCCTTACATTTAAATGGTTGTTCTCATTATTCAAAATACTGTTTCATGTTTTATATTATCAGTTAGTTGTTTTACATTTATTTTATCTGTTCTCATTATTCAAAATACTGTTTTATATTGATGTACTCACTGTTTACATTATTTTCAGGCATACTATTTTACATTTATATTTACGTACTTAAAGTTTACATTCTTTTCAGGCATACAAATTAATATGTTTTTAGTCAGCTGTTCAACTTAGCATTTTCCATTATTTAATCATATCATAGTTACATTTTTTCACCTACATTCATCATAAATCAAGATAATAACAACAACATTACCCATTTTGGAATCATATCACAGTTATATTCTAATCAGATTACATACATGTGACTGTTACAAATTTGATCCCTCGTTCATTAATGTGACTGTTACACTATGTTTCAGTGTTTGTTAATAAAAACATCAGATTGTATGTATATATTTAGTTTTACAGACAATGATATGTTCTTATCAGATTGTATGTATGTATATTCATATATACATACAATCTATTAAGAATATATCATTGTCTGCAAATTGTAATCTGACAAGAAATCTATAGGAGATGATGAGTTTAGGGCTTAAAGATGCCCAGCAAGCCGCGGTAAGGTTTGATGAATATACATACATACAATCTGATAAGAACATATCATTGTGTGGTATCACTAAGTACACTACGTTTCAGTGTTTGTCAATAAAAACATCAGATTGTATGTATATATTTACAGACAATGATATGTTCTTAACAATGTAATGTCATTCAAACAGAACATTGACGAAATTTTGACCAAGTATAATAATGAAATTTTATGGGTTTCCAGTTTTAACCCCAAATTATTAAGGGGTTTCAGCATACGGGTTAATGGGTTTACAGATTTTTCTGATTCTCTTCGAATCCCTTCATCAACCCACCAGAAACTTCTAACCTAACCCCCAGTTGCTGGGCAGCTTTAAGCCATAAACTCATCATCCCTAAGCCATAAACTCATCATCTCCTGCGGTTTTTCATTGTCATCTCCTCTCTCCCGTCGTCGACGCCAGCTCGTGCAGCCATGGTGACTTCGTCCGACACCCAAACGCTGCAGGTAACGTCTCCACCTCTCTTCACCTGCAAGTTTGTTTGTAGAACAGTGGATTTTTGTTGGCGTCGACGGTGTTTGAGTGAATTTCTCTGTATGGTGCTGTGATAACTGACTGTAATCATTTCGTTTTACATGTGACTGTTACAAAATTTATCCTACAAAATTGACTGTCATTACAATTTGCAGACAAATACATATATATACAGTCATGCCATCGAGGGTTTGCCTGGGTTTGACTGTAATCATTTTGTTTTACATGTGACTGGTACAAAATTGATCCCTCATGAATTATTCTGTCAATGCCATCGAGGGTTTGGCTAGGTTTGACTGTAATCATTTATTTTTACATGTGACTAGTACAAAATTGATCCCTCCTGAATTATTCTGTCAATACCATCGAGGGTTTGGTTGGGTTTGACTGTAATCATTTCTTTTTACATGTGACTGGTACAAATTTGATCACTCGTGAATTAATATTCTTTGTTGCAACTTTTACTGTTTGTGCAGGTTAAGTGGAATATAATGGCACCTACTAGAAGACTCTCTAAAAGGGTTGTAGGAAGAGGACCACGTGCCAATAGAGTCACTCGTGGGGTCCACTTTGTTGATGAAGAGCCTGTAGAGGAAGTGCATGCAATTCCTGCAGAAGAAGACATTCCTGACTCTGCGGATGAAGCCACCAACACAACAGAAGCCGAACCACCTGTTGAGCCAGATGTTTAGCCAGATGCTCAGCTCGATGTACAACTGCCCTCACCTGTACCCATTAGGCAATGGACATATGCTGATATAGAAGGAGCAGTCAAAAGTGTCGAAGAACATAACATGTCAGTCAGGGCAGCGGCAATCAAGTGGGGTATGCCACCTAGCAGTTTGAGGGTGTGGCTATTGGGAGTTACCACCACCAAGAAGAGGGGTCCACGTACCATATTATCTAACGAGGAGGAGGGTGAAATTGTCCAATGGTGCAAGGACATGGCAAATTTGGGCCACGGACTGCAAGTCAATCAGCTACAATCCACAGTTGCCCAAATCACTACAACTCGGCCCAATCCATTCACAAATGGTGTCCTTGGGAGGTCATGGTGGGCAGGATTTCGAAGAAGGCACCCAGATTTGACAATAAGAACTACTGAAGGAGTGGACAGTGATAGAGCAATTATGGTTCATCCTTCAGTCGTGCAAGCTTTCTATGACAACCTTGAAGATATGATTAACCTTAACCACTATGGAGCAAGCCGAATTTGGAACTGCGATGAGACGAGTATTCAAGCTAGTACGAACTGTGGAATGAGAGTTATTGCAAAATTGGGTGTAAAGAGTGTACCGCATTTGGTTTCAAAGAGTAGAGAGTGGATCACAGTGCTGGCTTGTGTAAACATAGCTGGGTTAAGTATTCCTGGGTTCTACCTGTTTAAATCAAAAAGGCACATGCAGAATTATATAGTAAATTATGAGATAGGTGCATTGATGGCAATCCAAGAACATGCTTGGATGACAAAGGAACTATTTGTCAAATGGTTAGACCATTTTGCAGGTAATATCCCCGGTGGCGTTTCACCAACAAATAGGGCCCTTCTAATTTTTGACGGTCATGGCAGCCACGTGGCTTTCAAAACCATTGAAGAAGCAAGAAAATTAGGAATAGACCTGTTAACACTTCCTACTCATACCAGTCACAAGCTGCAGCCATTGGATGTCAGCATTTTTGCTCCATTCAAGTCATATTTCAGAGAGGTGTGAACCATCTGGCAAGCTAACAACCCACATATCGATATTGGGCGTGAAGAGTTGGCAACTCTAGCAAGCCAAGCTTTCAAAAAAGCTTTGACACCATCCAACATTATTAGTGGGTTTCGTAGAACAGGTATTTGGCCACTTGATCGGTCAGCCCTTTACAAGGACATGGGGCCAAGTCAAGGCTATATTGTTAAAGACGATGTACCAAGTCCTAGAACAGAAGGTGAAGCTTGCATGGTGGAAGATGAAGAGGATGTTATTGCAGCAGAGACATGCCTGCGTCTACTTGGTTACAACTAGGAACAGATTGATGGTTTTGTGCGGAAATGCAATCAGGACACTGAAACTACAACACATATTCAACCAGAAATTCAACCAGTTGTTGCAGATTTCCAAGCAGAAGTCCAACCTCTTTTTGCACACTGTAATGAAGATACAGAAACTACATCATACCACAATGAGGGCACTGAAACTACAACACATATTCAACCAAAAATTCAGCCAGTTGTTGCAGATTTCCAAGCAGAAATACAACCTCCTATTGAACCTTGCAATGAAGATATAGAGACTACATCAGCTGGTCTGAGTTTTCCAACTCAAGTCAGCCAACCGGGTTGGATGCATGAAGCAGCCACAAACCTTGGATGGCAATTAAATCTGATTGAGGAAGAAGTCAGCCTTTCTATGCCTTCCCCACCACACATTGATCCGGTTGAAGTGATACATTACTTCACTACTGCAAGGAATTGGGAAGAGCATAGTGATGGTCGAAGTGAAGATGACAATGCATATAGTGACGAAGAAGCTGAGTTTGTGCCATGCACCCCACATGATGGACAACAATCAAGTTGAAAAAATAGCAAATTCTTGAAACTTCCTGTGCAGAGGGTGCAAGGATCATCATGAGGAGGTCATTCTGGAGTGCTTCACCTTAGTAGGCAGTCCCAAGTACTAACATCGAATGCCTTCATCGAAATGTATACTCAACAAGAGGCAAAGAAGAAAAGGCAAGCAGAGCTGCAACAACGTAAGAAGGAGCAGATGTTGAAGAGAAGGGCGGCACGTGAAGCAGAAGCAATTGAAAAGGAAGCAATGAGGGCTGAGAAGCAAGCAAAGAAAGCAATAGAAGATGAGGAGAAGATGATTAGAATGTGGGAGAGAGCAATAAGACAAGAGTAGGCCAAGGCTAAACGTCTACGAAAGGCAGCTGAAAAGACAGCACAACAAGCAGAGAGAATAAAGCATAAGTCTACACCAGGGAATCCTATACCCCCCCAACACCCTATACTGCTCGATATGATGAACATATTGGCACCAGCCTTTACAGTTATCAACAATATGCAAGTTGGGAGTGGCTCACAACAAATGAGACTGACTGTAGATGCAAGCTAGACATTGCTTGCTCAAATAGCAACATGCCTTCAAACCTCAATTAACCAAGTGTCACCTCCTACAAGTGGAACAGACTTAGCTACTAGCGGATATCTCACGCCACCTTCTTTTCCTAGCAATATGGAAAACTAAATATGTTGGTATTGAGTTTTGTTTTTTGATCGATGTAGCAGTATATTCTATTGATCTGCTTTGCATATCAGATCAAAATATCTGCTTCAAGTTATAACTGTGATATGATTATAAGATGTGATAATACTGTTGTTATTATGTTTGGAACCTCACATAGGTTTAAGGTGAGAAGATGTTTAATACAGGCACCCAGTAATATTCTGATATGTTTCAAGTATTTTTCAGCCATGTTTTTCTGTCGCACCACCCAATGAATTCTTGCAATTTGATAAAAAAGATAACTATGATATGATTATAAAATGTCCTAATGCTGATGTTGATATTTATTCGAACCTCATAGTTAGGTCTCTTATATGTTTTATGAGGGTTTGAGCCTTGTATTTTCTGTGGTATCATTAAGTACACTATGTTTCAGTGTTTGTCAATAAAAACATCAGATTGTATGTATATATATTCTTATCAGATTGTATGTATGTATATTCATATACACATACAATCTGTTAAGAATATATCATTGTCTGCAAATTGTAATCTGACAAGAAATCCACAGGAGATGATGAGTTTAGGGCTTAAAGATGCCCAGCAAGGTGCGGTAAGGTTTGATGAAGGCAAATGGGGCACGTGGTTAACAATGTAATGTGGTGAGGTTGAGATTAAAGTGACCACCTCGTAGTAGACAATGGTATATTCTTTACAAACAATGAAATGTTCTTATCAGATTGTATATATGTACTTGTAGACAATGATATATTCTTATCAGATTGTATGCCTGTATATATATACATACAATCTGATAATAATATATCATTTTCTGCAAATTGAGATAATTCTATTTGCAGACAATGATATATTCTTATCAGTTTGTATATAGTTGTCGATCACTAGTTCTTTCTTAATGATTAATGTTTCACTAGCACTATAGCTTTCATATTATTTCAAACAATCCAGTTACACATGACCCTAAAGTTTCCATAATAATATTGTTATTTTCATTTCATTCAAACACAATAACTTTGTAATAAAACATAATACTAATATTATATTCTTACTTCATATTATAATTACCCTAATAGTTTGTTCATCTAACTCTCAACCATATATATAAAATCACATAGTTTTCTGTATTACTAGGTCATTGCCAAAGTAAAGTCAAAGACTTTACCTATCATTAACGCTTAATACCTTATGTTGATTGTGGACAAATCCTCACATGCCTGCCATTAAGAGACCAGTGTAGTTAAATATATTCCTCAAATCAAATAAGCATTTGTAATAACAAAATATGTATAAAACAATACAACATAAAATATAAACATATCATAAAGCATTAAGAGCAAAATGTCCCTATAGAGTTTATTGTGTTAACAAACACAGCTTCCATGGTATGTTGATAATCAACATACTTGGTTCACCTCTTCACGCTCCCGCTTGCCTGCAAAACAATTGTAATAAACGGGGGTAGTACTCGGTACTCGTAACATTCCCACATCAAATCATCCTTACAATATTGCATGCACAACAATAAAAGTTTTGATTGGAGCATTAAAATCCACAATGTTCTGATCCAATGTATGAAGCTGAAAATAACAGTGGAAATAAATTTGTATATGCATATACATGTACATGTATATGTATGTGTACATGCATATACATATACATGTACATGCATGATGCATATGCAGTTGTACATACATATACATGTACATGTATATGTATATGTACATGCATATACATATACATACACATATACATGCACATGCATGATGCATATGTAGTTGTACATACATATACATGTATGTACAACTACATATGCATCATGCATGTACATGTATATGTATATGTATATGCATGTACATATATGTAATGTAACTATTGAAACACATATAGCAAGTGGAAGAAAACAAATTACATAATGGATAATGCTCATTTGAACAATTGACTGATAACTGAATAATTTGTATGCCTCAAAATACTGCAAACAATCAGTACATAAATATAAAAGAGTGTATTGAATAATGAAATAGACAACATTAATGTAAATCCAGTACATTGATAAATAAAAACATGTATTTAGTTATTCTGGATGTACCAACATGAATAAGTTTCCTTTTAAGAGGAATGTGCATAGGTAGCATTAGTAAGCTCTGAATTTTGTAGATGATATTGAGGGAATGACTGTGGAAATTCCCTCTTATAAAAACATTGGAGTGTGCTTGATAAAATAGGCGGCTTGCATAAATTCAGTCTATTATAATACATTTTTAGTTTTCATTATATGTACCGAGCTGAATTTTGCAGAGGATATGCAGTGAATGCATATTGAATGCATTGAATTATGGTGATTGAATTTCAAATCTCAATTTTCCTGCTAAATTATCGGTGTATTCATACTGCAGTGGCCACTCCTGTCTAATTTCAATGGTGCATAATAGTTTTAAAAAAAGCCAATTTACAATTATCAATTAACCTATTTAAAATTACGTTTGTATGTGGGCCCAGTCCAAATATCACGTGGGTCTGCTAGGAGGTGGTCACTTTAATTTCAACCTCACCACATTATATTGTTAACCACGTGCCCCATATGCTTCATCAAGCCATGCGTATGACTCTACCTCACCACATTACATTGTTAACCACGTGCCCCATTCGCTTTCATCAACCCACGAGAAACTTCTAACCTAACCCCCAGTTGCTACAATATCATTGTCTACAATATATATACATAAAATATGATAAGAGCATATTAGTGTCTACAAATACAATGATCAATATTTGCGGACAATGATATATTCTTATCAGATTGTATGTATATATATACATGCATACAATCTGATAAGAATATATCATTATCTGCAAGTACATATATACAATGTGATAAGAACATTTCATTGTCTGTAAAGAATATATCATTGTCTACTAGGAGGTGGTCACTTTAATCTCAAACTCACCATATTACATTGTTAACCACGTGCCCCATTTGCCTTCATCAAACCTTACCACGGCGTGCTGGGCATCTTTAAGCCCTAAACTCATCATCTCCTATGGATTTCTTGTCAGAGTACAATTTGCAGACAATGATATATTCTTAACAGATTGTATGTATATATGAATATACATACATACAATTTGATAAGAACATATCATTATCTGTAAATATTTACATACAATCTGATGTTTTTATTGACAAACACTGAAATATAGTGTACTTAGTGATACCACACAATGTGGTTAGATTGTGCAAATTGATGGTATAAGCTATAGTGCTAGTAAAACAATAATCATTAAGAAAGAACTAGTGATCAACAATTATATACAAACTGATAAGAATATATCATTGTCTGCAAATAGAATTATTTCAATTTGCAGAAAATGATATATTATTATCAGATTGTATATATATATGTATATACATACAATCTGATAAGAATTTATCATTGCCTACAAATATATACATACAATTTGATAAGAATATATCATTGTCTACAAATATATACATACAATCTGAAAAGAACATATTAGTGTCTGCAAATACAATGATCACTATTTGCAGACAATGATATATTCTTATCAGATTGTATGTATATATTTACATGCATACAATCTAATAAGAATATATCATTGTCTGCAAATACATATGTACAATCAAGTGTCATCATGATAATGCAGGGATTCGAAGAGAATAAAAAAAATTTGTAAACCCATTAACCCGTATGCTGAAACCCCTCAATAATTTGGGGTTAAAACTGGAAACCCATAAAATTTCATTATTATACTTGGTCAAAATTCCGTCAATGTTCTATTTGAATCACATTACATGTGATTATTTCATAAAATAATGTAAAATAAAATAATAGCAGGAAAACCTTCAATTGCATAGACAGAATAATTCACGAGGGATCAAAGTTGTACCAGTCACATGTAAAAAGAAATGATTACAGTCAAACCTAGCCAAACCCTCAATGGCATTGACATAATAATTCACGAGGGATCAATTTTCTACCAGTCACATGTAAAACAAAATGATTACAGTCAAACCCAGGCAAACCCTCGATGGTAGTGACAAAATAATTTTTGTAGGATCAATTTTGTAACAGTCACATGTAAAACGAAATGATTACATTCAGTTATCATAGCACCATACAGAGAAATTCACTCAAACACCGTCGACGCCAACGAAAACCCACTATTCTACAAACAAACTTGCAGGTGAAGAGAGGTGGAGACGTTACCTGCAGCGTTTGGGTGTCGGACGAAGTCGCCATGGCCGCATGAGCTCGCGTCGACGGCGGGAGAGAGGAGACGACAATGAAAAACCGAGGGAGATGGTGAGTTTAGGGCAACTGGGGGTTAGGTTAGAAGTTTCTGGTGGGTTGATGAAGGGATTCGAAGAGAATCAAAAAAACTGTAAACCCATTAACCCGTATGTTGAAACCCCTCAATAATTTGGGGTTAAAACTAGAAACCCATCAAATTTCATTATTATACTTGGTCAAAATTCCGTCAATGTCAAAATTTCATAAAATAATGTCAAATAAAATCATAGCAGGGAAACCGTCCATCAAATTTGTACCAGTCACATGTAAAAAGAAATGATTATAGTCAAACCCAGCCAAACCCTCAATGGCATTGACAGAATAATTCACGAGGGATCAAAGTTGTACCAGTCACATGTAAAAAGAAATGATTACAGTCAAACCCAGCCAAACCCTCCATGGCATTGACAAAATAATAGACGAGGGATAAATTTTGTAACAGTCACATGTAAAACGAAATGATTACAGTTAGTTATCATAGCACCATACAGAGAAATTCACTCAAACACAGTCGACGCCAACGAAAACCCACTGTTCTACAAACAAACTTGCAGGTGAAGAGAGGTGGAGACGTTACCTGCAACGTTCGGGTGTCGGATGAAGTCGCCATGGCTGCAGGAGCTCGCGTCGATGGCGGGAGAGAGGAGATGGCGGTAAGAAAACCGCGGGAGAAGATGAGTTTAGGGCTTAAAGGAGCCCAACAACTAGGGGCTAGGTTAGAAGTTTCTCGTGGGTTGATGAAGGCAAATGGGGCACATGGTTAAGAATGTAATGTGGTGAGGTAGATTCATATGCGTGGCTTGATGAAGCATATGGGGCACGTGGTTAACAATGTAATGTGGTGAGGTTGAGATTAAAGTGACCACCTCCTAGCGGACGCACGTGATATTTGGACTGGGCCCACATACAAACGCAATTTTAAATAGGTTAATTGATAATTATAAATTGGCTTTTTTATAAATAATTATTGGATTTAGAATGAATGGGTATGGGCGAAGTCATGAAAATGTAGCGGGCAGAGGTTTAGAAACACCCTTTTTTAGCACTTTTCGTTTCACGAGTTCTACAAAAGGTATTTTAAATACCCACAAGCCAAATTTTTCTTTTTAAGGTCCTAATTGGCTTACGAAGAGGACCAAAAAAAAAAATTGGACCTAATTTGCACTCTGCACGAACACGCGAAGTTAGCCCTGGCGGCTACTGGTACGTTTCCCCTAAGTGGCCCTCTACTTGCATTTTAGATAGTTTACTTTTAGTAAGCCTATGATAGCCCGCTCGACAATACAGCCAGATCTCCTTATCTCTTGAAGTATTGCTCATGTCAGGGTTGAGTTCCCCGTGATTTCACTTATTTATTTCTCTGCCAAAAGGGTCACCATTTCTTACTTATTTCACTACCCAAGGGTCAACTTTCAATTTACTCTTATGGCTCTGGTATCTCTCCAAGAGCCATCTACATTGAATTTTATGTAATCAGTAGTAAATGCCCACCAAACAGGCCTATGTGTAGCCCATACCTCCATCTAGGATTGTTACCCCATGCTTTTTGACTAACATGTTTAGCTTTTTTTGCACATAACCATCAGTTGCATTTCATGCCATAATTTAGCTCATGTTTGATTCGTGAGATTAGTTCTCACCTTCCTTCATTTATTTATTCATCATTTATTTATTTTTTTCTTTCATTTATTGACCAATGAACCTCCTTAAATAATTATCCAAGTGGTATGGCTATGATTTTGTTTTTGTTTTGTTTTTAATTAGATGTTTTAAAGGAACATTTAATCACACATCTTTAATATATATGTATTACAATGTTTTGAATAAATTTATAATCATTATTACCTAAGAAGTATAGTCATGGCAATTTATGCATGACTTCACCAATATAATTTTCCTCCATTAAATTAAGTACCCCTTCAGCTTGGTCTAGCATTACACTTGCTAGAAGTTACTTGTACACTTCAATAAGTTTGCCATGGTATCATGTATTATAAAATAGTTTTATGTATATTATTCCTACATAAATAGTTCCTTAAAATACCTCAATATAGAATATTTAATCTAAGATCATGGTAATCTACACAAATACTGATTCAATACATTGTCCCAAGATCACTAATCAAAACAAATATGTCCTTTAAATATTATCCACTCAATGAAGTATTGTTTAATATTTATTGACCGATTAGAAAATGTTTATTATCAAAAACGATATAGTCCAAACCCAATCATGGTATTCAAATTAAGAATTCATGGGCTTTGGTCATGAGATCTAGAGGTTATTTATCATCATATTAGCCCTTAACTAGAATATAAAATGGCAGGGGATTACGTCAATGCCCCTTGCATGCCATTTTATTCCTTTAGTGACCATTTACAATTATCACACATAATTGAATCATATATAAATTCAAGTATATAACAAGTAAAAATACCTTGAACTATATGATCTATATGCTTGAGCATATTGTCACAACATACTAGAAATTCCCTACGTGCATTATGGGGTGTTAACCAGGTGGCCTTACATTCTCCCCTTGTATAGACTTCCTCTTGGAAGTCCTTAAAGATTGTGAAATAACCCCCAAACAATATCACTCATAATCTTATTAAAATTACAATTATTATTCACTATACTAATAAGAAAATATACCATAGATCAAACATTGATTTATATAAGTTATTCTACACCATATGAGTCCTGACACCACTGAGGAAGAGTCACACATATAGTATGTTTATCCATTCAAATCCAAGTACAACAATTTTAACATTAGCCATAAAGTTCATAAATTCAAAACATGTTAATCTAACTAGAGTTACACAATTATCAGTAAAATCACACTAATACCTTTGTGATTTAACATAATTCCTTTCAACAACAATCACTCATTATGTTCAATTTTGTCTAAATATATTATTATGAGGGCATTTTTCTTCTCAACCATGGAACTCATATCGTGTCACGTTCCAATAAACACTTATCTTGAATCAAATTTACACAAGCATATTAGTATTCTTAGATACTCGCCACAATATCTTTTCACCATAAACATCACTCACTCATGATGTTAGAAAATTATTTTTGTTTCAATGTCTAATCATGTCCCAGAGTTATTAGCTTCACATTTTGTCCAAATATGTCCTTAAGAGAAACATTTTACCTTATAATCATGGCACTAATACCATGTCTCGAGGAATATTAACTTTGCATCATTAGTTACTTTCACACATAGTTCATAGGTATGCCACATCACATTTACTTGCAATTTTATAGGTACACAAAACAATAGCAATGATGCTCTTCCCAATGGGTACACCTGTCCTCATACAAAGGATACTCTTCCCAATGGGTGCGCATGTCCTCATCCAAACACATAATTTACAACATAAGGCTCACACAATGGGGTTTACAAGGATGGATATTCCTAGATACCATAGAAAATCAGGAAGATGATCTTGAGGCCCTTCTCTAAGGACTCCTCCATACAGATAAGAACAATCATAGAATGAGGGGAAGAATGGATCAATGGCTGTACCATACCGGTCCCATTTACAACCCCTTTCAAAAATAATTCCCTAGCGCATCTACTCCCCTATACAACCTGCCAGGGAACCCCCCGGGATATGGCAGTTTACAGATTTCACATTACACCACATATGCCAACAATTTGCAAACAAGGAGAAAGCCTCAAACTGAGTACCATAAGATCATAAACCAAAGTTTCAATAAATCTCCCAAAGCGGAAACTATAAATTCAAAAGATAACAAAATAAAGTTCAATTGTAGTTACTTGCAACATTTCGATCATAATTCAAAAACGAAATTTAAACAAGTCCTTGAGGCAAATTGGACTATAACAACCTTCAATTGGCTAAATAGCCTAATACGATAATAGTAAAAATTTTCATTGTTGATGCATAATAAAATAAAAAATCAATCAAAAATTACCAATAATTCATATTTCAATAATAAAATTTGCACATCACAAGCACCATGTGACTTGATAAGCCACCTAAGGGGAGGAGGGGAATGGTGGTTCTCTAACCACATAGGTATAATAGCATGCAATAACTATTGGTCTCTGACCACATGAATATGAATCACTACTGGTCCCTGACCACATGAATATGAATCACTAATGGTCCCTGACCACATAAATATGAATCACCGGTGGTCCATATAATTCCATCCTTTACCCATGGGTTTTAAACATCAAGGAATAGGTTTACACTATGAACCAACAAGTGTGGCCCTCATATGTGGGGGAGTAGGCCACGATCAACATCCATGGGAATATTACAATGACTCGACATAGATCCTTTGTCAAGATTAGGGACAATTCACTGAGCTCATAATTTCTTGATGGGAGAAAATGTGTCTCTCAACCCCTTATTTATACTAGCTGGCATCACACTCCCGTAAGGGGGGAACCAAACGATAGGGGTACACATGTAACATACAAATAAGACTAACACAAGGGACTACATCACATTTCATTTAATAAATACAAATCCACACACTTAACACATTTACATAAACACACAACTAACTAGCTTACATAAAGGCCATCACAAAGGGTACACATAGGGGATTGTACTAGACGTCCACCACCCTTATCCCAAGTCAGATACCCTGTATCTCGTACTTGAGGCAAACCACATATACTGGTTTTTACATGTCAAATCACATTGTCGTGAAGAATTTTATCACTTCATTCCATATAATCCAAAGATATACAACATGCACTTACTTTTACCACTTGGTTTTGTAATGATGTTAATTTTCTGCAAGGTCAAAACTGGATTAGTAACACATGCAAGTTAATAAAAACATCAAGCAATCGAATGCAAAGGAGAAAATAACAAGAAATGAAAGAAACTAGATGGATCTCATGCATTCCTATTCTCCATGATTGATTTCCATTGCACCTCCTTGGCTCTGCTATGATAATGGATGCCCTCAGATTGTATATGTGAGCAAATCCTAAAAAATCTAGCCCTAGACAAAGCTTTGAAGGATTTATGTTGAAAAATCTATGCAAACTAGAAATTAAATTCTATTATGCAAGTAATAATAAGCCTAAAAGATGATATGAGAATGCCAATAATGAGATTAATCAAAAATAATAATAAATTAAGAGATCCCAAAAATGAGATCAAGATTGTCATTTTATAGAAAATGCAATCTTGAACTGACGGACAAGATGAGATATTGAGAAATGTCGTAGAATCAATGGTTAAGATTCAAAATGACAACTCTCAATTAGGGTTAGGGTAAAATCCCCAAATGTGTGGACAAGATTTAATTTAAGAAATTAAATCAATGGTGGAGAATAAACGTGAACTTGAGATGAAATTAGTAAAAATCAAGAGATAAGGAGATGAATTTTTAGAAAATCAGTAATTTTAGCAATTACTTGATTTGTAGAAGAATAATTCCATTTTGAATTAAATTAATTCAAAAATATGGATTTGTGAGATAATGAGTAATTGATTTTTGCAATTAATTACTAAAAGAAGAATTAGTCAACAAATGTGAAGTCATTTTTAAATAAATTATTTTATTTAAAAAGAGGGAAATGTCATATAAGGCAATTAAATAATTAATAATAATTATTTAATTTAGAAGAGATAGTTAATTAATTAAATAAATTAATGAATCTATTTAATTATGAGAGGATTTAGGAATTAGTGACATATTAAATAAATATATTAAAATATACTTATTTAATAATCAGGAGGATATTAATGATAAGGGTTAATTAAATAAACGAGACTTTATTTAATTGTAAGAAGACTTTGATAATTAGTGACACATTAAATAAATAAATCAGATTTATTTATTTAATAATCATGAAGAATGAAAGATCATGAATTAATTGAATAATTATAAATTATTTTTTTAATAGTTGAATGTGTGTTAGAAACATAATTACAAAGTTATAATCATGTTATGACAAAAGGTGGTAAAATAGTGGTCGTAGGCCTAAGTCATTTTTAGGTGTCTACATTTGCCCCTCTTTGTCATAATGCAGCTTGTCGCATTGTGGCAAAGAAAACAAGTCCAGAATATGCCCCAGTGAAGGTATGGAGTGCCTATGCCCCCTTGGGAAAATTTTTAAATTTTGACTTGAGGTCAGAAAAATTTGGAAAGTATCTCGATTAATTCAATTAATGACCAAAAAAGTGATGGCGTGATCCGATTCAGAAATGAAGGACGTTGAGTTAGCCAAAATGTGAGTTAAAGGTGGTCAAATGAGCCTCCAGTACAACCTACTAGGGAAAAACCCTAAATTTTAGCCTATAAATAGGTTGAAAAGGTCAATCCAAGTGTCATTTGCTCATTTGTTATATAGAAATTCTTGAAATCAGAGCTCAGAGAGATGATGGTGATTCTAGTGACTACCCACCATGGATATCGCGGGCGGACATTCTGACAACTCGAGGGCACAGAGGCATTGGTAAGTATCCTATCCCCCTTGTCAATTTTTGAATTTAATGCATTTATTAGGGTTTTAGGAGGGGTAATCACATGCGTTGCGACGCAAATAATGTCGCGTAAACCACAAATGCCTTCGCGTTCGACGCATTTGCTTGCGTCACGACACAAGTGCGATGGGTAGGTCAGAGATTTTTGTTTGATTGCGCATCCGCAAGGGGAAACGATGCAATTGCCAGGTTGCGACGCAAGTGAGGCTTTTGCAATGCATATGCCATTTTGCGACGCAATGGCCAAGTCAAATGATGCATTTGCCAAATCACAACGCAATTGTCAAGCCAAACAACGCATTCGTTGTTAGGTTGCACATTTTCTATCTAGAATGATGCATTCATTTTTAGGTTGTGCATTTTGCTGGCTAGAACGACACATTTGACATATTGCAATGCAAGTGTCATGCATAGAGCCGCAATTGACTAATTGTGGCGCAATTGCAGTTGACCAGAGTTGAATTTTGTTGACCCTGTGCCAATATTAGTTTGGATGCAACCTTGACTTCCCACTAGTAGTAACCTTTCAACAATGTTGCTCAATATGTGCTAATCCTTGGCCTTTCTTATGCAGAGTCGACTTGTGCCGATTTACACCCGAAAGTTCAGGCCAGCGACATATGCCTTTAGAGATCGCCTAAGTGATAGACAAAGACAGTGACTGATGGCACTAGGTCTGTATCATATCACCTATATGCCCATTATTCGGGCAAACAGGGGTTTGCTGATAGCGCTTTGTGAGAGGTGGCACTCAGAGACCTGCTCATTTCACCTTCCTACTGGAGAGGCGACAGTGACCTTGGAGGACGTCTATCGTATTCTCCGCATTTCGATTAGCGGAGAGAGTTATTTATGATCCGCACAAAGGGCGACAGGCCCTATCAGAGATGTATGAGGATGCCAATGGTGCCCAGTTGGGCATGGATGGTTATGAGATCAGTTGGGATGTTGTAGCTCACCGTTTTCCCAGGTAGGATGCTATGCTGATGACATTGATTGCTAGATCACTGATTCCAGATCATCGTGGTCATGGATTTCCCATTGGATGGGGGGATGTATTGGTTCGTATGCGAGCACAGAGGATAGTTTTTTCCTAGGGGCCATGCTCTATCATCAGCTGCATGAGGTTGTTTATCACCAGGGCCGCAGTATCAATTGCGGCACTACCCTTCTGATGATATGGGTATGGGAGTGCATTCCCGTCTTTTGACCACTAGTACAGATGCAACAACTGGGTGATGGGATGCCATACGTCTACTTGTATGCGGGTTCAGTTAGTCATACTCGTGTGGGAGATACCAGGTACTAGCGTCATTGAATTGATATGATGATTAGTTTTGTTTGGAGGCCTTACAGAGATTGTGCCGAGTGGCCAGATGAGGATGGTCATTTCTCCTTTTGCAGACAGTTCTAATATTTGATTGGCTGCACGGTACAGACCCAACGAATTATTGAATGAACCTGCCCCAGTGGGTACTATGACAATTCAGAGAGCAGCAAGATGTGCTAGTAGGCACTACAGAGTATGCACAGTCTTCTAGAGAGACCATGTGGGGGCCGCCCATATTAGTGACAGTGGGTGAGCAGCAGGTTGATGGTTTAGTTGCAGTTCAGTGGATGTGGAGGGGGGGTCCAGCAGATCCAGGGACATCTACTGAGTTTGACGCCTGGTGGTAGATTCATCGGCCCATCCCATTGACAGATCCAGATGGTCCATCGTTGATAGATCGGAGGTTAGTCATTCCATGGGTACCGAGGAGAGGTCGGGGTGGCAGAGATGGAGGCATAGATGGCAAAGGTGTCGGGAGTAGAGATGGAGGCAGGGGAGGCGGGGGCAGAGATGGGGGAGATGGAGGAGGTGGGGGAGGTGGCAGGGTTGCCAGGAGGAGGAGAGATGATAGAGGGCGGAGGTAGCCTAAGAGAGTCAGGCAGAGAGTGGGTGGTGTACCATTGTCACCCATTCGGGAGGAGGTGGAGGTGAGGGTCGAGGAGGTTAGATGTGGAGAGGAGGAGGCAGAGGTGAGGGCGGAGGAGAGGGTAGAGGAGGATCCATTTTTTGGGGGACACCCTCTTGATATAGATGTGGAGGAGGTCTAAGCCGAGGAGGAGAGAGATGAGGAGAGAGACGAGGAGGAGGAGGAGGATGAGGCAAACCAGAGACTATGGGAGTGTATGATTTTCAGGGATGATGAGGGTGATAGATCACCCATTTTTCCTGCTGATGCCACTATTGATCAGCAGATTGCAGATTTGCAGAGCAGACTTGATGCGGCCTTGTCTCAGAACAAGGCCTTGGCAGCGGAATTAGAGGTTACCCGGGTGGAGAGAGATCAAGTTGTCCTCCGATGACAGGAGTCAGATCGATGGGTTACCGAGCTTGTAGAGTTATGCTCAAGGCCGATAGGAGACATGGCCAGAGAGCTGGCTAGGATGGTAGAGAACAGGGGGTGGTACAGGGTATTATATGAGCAGGCAGTTCCCTTAGAGAGACGGGACCCAGGGTTGTCTCGATCCTACAGTAGGATAGGCAGTGGCAGCCGGACACACAATAGCAGTAGATCTCATAGCAGTAGTCACACCAGTGTTGGGGGGTCTACTACATCAGGTCAGTCATTGGGCCATAGGTCACAAAGCTCTCACAAACATTCATCAGGCCATAACCATAGGTCAAAGCATGGGCACAGATCAGTGTCATCAGGACATGAGGAAGAGTAGAGCCAGCTTCCTGTTACTGATCCTACAAGATCTCAGAGTGAGACACAAGACATGATGCCTATTCAGGTCACATTTCACTTGATGGGTCAGCCACGGCTACCTCATAGTTCACCTCCATGAGATGGAAGAGGGCCATGATAAGACTAATTTTTTTTTAGACACTTGTATATTTTGATAGTCGAACCTGCGAGCTCCATTTGTGGGATATCATACAACTCTATCCTATGACATGACATTCTTTTTGAGATTATATATATATGTGATGCAGTTTTGATGTGGCCTATATGATGTTATGTGTTATAGTATTCTAATGCTTTATCATATGCTTATGTGATGCTTTTATGATGCTATGAGGTGTATGGATATTATGCTTATGTTTATGAATGCAATTATGGATGTGGTTATGTATGTATGCATTGTGTAATGTGATGTTGATGTGATTATTATATGCTAATGCAAATGTTTATTTATGATGCTTATATGTTGATGCAAATGATGGTTTTATGATGTGAGATGGATGAATGGAAATGATAGCGTTATGTAATGTGAATTATGGTATTTGATATATGCAGATGTGAGATGTGATTATGAAATGCTCATGTAATTATGTATGCAACTTTGTTTTTTAATATGTCACAGGATATCATCAGAGAACGAGAGAAAAAGAAAGTGAAGATTCATGTTAGTGTGAAGAAAGATATGCATGTTAGTGCGGAGATTAAGATCCTTCAAAGATTTTCTATAGTACTATCCTAGTTATTGCTCTTTAATCATCATTGGGTGAAAATGTCATGATGGCTGACAAACACTATGATATGACATAGATCAATAGTGTGCAAGGTCGAACCATCACATAGATCAACAGTCGCAGAAAAAGGATGATCTTAACTCATGCAAGGAACACAATTGCCCCTAGTCACTTTGTCATGACCAACCGTCAGAAAAAAACAAACCAATCATGAGACGTCACTGCTTCTCTAAATCCTAATATTAGGACATCCTTGAGAAACTAGCCACATGATAGAAAAAACAGATAGTAAAATCATCATACTACGTCGTTGCTTCTCTAAATCCTGAAGTCAGGACATCCTGGAGAAACTAATAGTAGAGTGATAAGCAGTCAAGGATAATCATCATGATATGTCATGGTTCCTAGGACATAAGGAACTAATATCATGATAATCATCAAAAGATAGAAAGAGTTTTCCAAGTGCTTGCCCAGTGTTTTAATGTTAGGTGTTGTCAAATGTCGAGCGATATCGAATTCAGGAAGGACACATCCTGAATGACGTTGATATCTAGGAGATCGATTCCTAGGATTTAGGAGAATCCATCAAAATGTTAGATGATGATGACGATGCTTAGGAAGGACACATCCAAAAGCATAAAGAAATGATGAGAGTTGTTCTTTAGAAGGACACATCTGAAGAAGAACCCAAAATTTTGCCAGGGTGAATTGTCTTGATAGGATTTTGACTACATGTCATTGCTGACATGCCGAATTGACTGAAAGTATTGATGAAATAGATTTATGATAGACTGATAGCTCGAGATTGATATAAGATTTTCTTGATTTGAAGATAGTTTGACATGTGTGAAAATGAGGTGCCATGAACCCTAATGGACTGACCTACTGTGGCCTTGGGGGTCCATCGATTGATGGCCTTGCCTACGTCGTGCACTCAGAGACCTCGTAGTTCGACACGACCAATGACCTTGTCTAAAGGACAAAAGTTTGAATCATGATTTGATTTCGACAAACCTAGGAAGATTGACCTAATGTCTCAGGGATTCAAAGATGAATCTTACCTACGTAGCAAATGCGTAGAGACAACGTAGTTCAAACATGAACAAAAGATTGATTGATATGATTGATTGAATTGATCAGACAGAGATTGAGTTTGACTCTCTTTTTGGGATTTTGACATTGATTTGGATGTTTTTGTATTTTCTCAGGATATTTTAAAATTTTTAAGACTTTTTTCAAGACTTTTTCCAATTTTTAGGATTTTTTTAGGACTTTTTCAAATTTTTAGGATTTTTTCAAGACTTTTTAAAATTGTAGGATCATGTGCGGTACCCACTGTAGTTGTACGATAAAGGTCTTGCCCCCAGACAGAGTGGGGATTATCCGAGTCCAATAATATGGAGATAGGCAGACATAAGGAAAAAGGAAAGGATATGCAAGGGGTGATGTCAACCAAATGCTAACCATGGCCGGAATTGACAGGATTTAGGATGGACGTCGTGAATGTGTCAGGCCTTTGTGATTATGACAAATGGATAAAGGTCGATTTGAGTAACAGTAGATGGCAAAGCAACGATCGACTACGCATGGTGCCTGTTTGCCAAGTTTTCACCATGGTACTTATCCAAAGCGCCTATTTGCCAGGTTTTCACTATTGGATGAATTTATTTCTTTTTACTATTTTTGCCATTTTTTTTATTTTTTTTATGTCACCAAGACGCTCGTATGCCAGGTTTTCATCAAGGGACGATTTTTTCTTTATTTTTTTGTATTTTTGGGTTTTAGCCAAGCCCTCTTATGCTAAGTGTAGAACTTTCTCGGATGTAAGCTGTTGATGGATTATGTCAGTTGTTCTCCATCAGGTGTGGCCAATTGATACAGTCTGGAATTGAATGTGGCAGTAATGATATAAGGACCAATCCAATTAGCCTCAAACTTTTTGGGCTTTTCACGGTCCGCCTGATTTCTGGGGTTATGCATGAGAACCAATTCACCGATTTCAAACTTTCTTACCATCACTCTTTTGTTATAACTTCGGCATAGACGATTTTGATATGCCTGCAAATGGTTCAAGGCATTTTGTCACCTTTCTTGTAACATTTCTAGCTCATGTAGGTGAGTATGTCTGCACTCTTCCTCATCAATCATTCGTTTCAAGGAGACTTGAAGAGAAGGAATTTCGACCTCGATGGGCAATATGGCCTCAGATCCATAGACCAGGGAAAATGGAGTGGCTCCAGTGGGGGTACGAATGCTGGTATGATAGGCCCATAAAGTAGGATTAAGTTGTAGGTGCCAATCTCGGCCAGCGTCATTGACGATCTTCTTCAAAATGCAGAGAATTGTTTTATTTGACGCCTCAGCTTGGCCAATACCTTGTGGGTAATATGGGGTGGAAAAATGGTGTTGGATGTGGAATCGCTCACAGAGTTCATGACCGTCTTGATTTTTGAATGGACTGTCGTTATCTATGATGATGGATTGTGGGACACCATACCGACAAATGATGTAATTTAGGATAAACTTGGATATTTGCTTACTGGTGATGTAAGTGAAAGGGACAGCTTCAATCCACTTAGTGAAGTACTCAGTGGTGGTGATTATGAATTTATGGCCGTTAGAAGAGGATGGATGGATCTTGCCCATGAGGTTGAGTCCCCATTGTGCGAAAGACCATGGAGAAGTGATCGGTCTTAATTCCTGTGCAGGTGCATGAAATAGGTCACTATGCACCTGGCATTTCCGACATGTTCTGACAAACTGAAGAGCATCTTTTTCCAATGTCGGTCAGTAGTATCCTAGTCTGGTGACTTTTCAAGCTTACGTTGGACCACTCGAATGAGATTCGCATATACTCTCATGTACTTCTCGTAAATTTGTTTGGGCTTCATCAGTGTCAAGACAGCGAAGAAGGGTGTTATCAAAGCCATGACAGTATAGGGTGTCACTGACGATGGTGTGTCTAGCCGCTTTTCAGATAAAGGACTTCCTTTGGTTGTTGGACAGGTTGGTTGGGAGGGTTTGGGACTTAAGATAGTCGTATATGTCCTGATACCAAGGTGAACTGGGACCAACAATCTTGTACACCATTTCTGACTCTGGAATATCATATGTCGGCATCAACAACTATTCCACTAAAAATTCAAATTGTGACACATTCTTAGGGATGTCTAAGAGAGATCAAATGGTAGCCCTTGCATTGGCTGCCTTATTTTGTGTCCTTGGGATTTGTTCAAATGCAATCATTTTGAAATACATCAGGAAATTATCCACCATTCATTTGTAAGGAAGCAACTTTTCATCCTTTGTGTCATAGTCATCATTCACTTGGTTGATGACTAGCTGAGAATCCCCAAATACGAGCAATGTTTGAATTTTCCATTTAATTGCTATCTTGAGACCTGTGACCAATGACTCATATTCCGCAATATTATTTGTACAAGGGAAAGCAATCCGAAATGATTTAGGCTATGTGGTATTTATCCGTCCATACAAAAGGAATGCTTTTGCGTAACAGATATTGAAATGGTTGACACTTGTCTACCAACTGTGCGATGAAGCAGTGGATAGACTGCAATCTGCCCTGAAGTGTTCACAACTCATTGATTCCTTTTGGAGGAGGCATGTCTAGAATTTCTTTTAATTTTCTTGGGTCAACCTCAATGCCTCATCGCGAAACTATGTATCCCAACAGCTTGCCTGAAGTGACTCTAAAGACACATTTCTTTGGGTTCAATCGAACCTTGTAATCCTCAAGCCATCTAAATATTTTGTCCAGGACTCTGAGATGATCTTTCCTTGTCAAAGATTTTTCCAATAGGTCATCCACATAATCTTCCATTAGGATATGCATCATGTTATGAAAGATTGTTGTCATAGCCCTTTGGTATGTGGCACCTGCATTCTTTAAGCCAAAAGGCATGACATTCCAACAGTATGTTCCCCATGGGCAAGTGAATGTCATTTTGCACTAATCGTCTATTGCAATTCGGATTTGGTTATATCCTAAGAAACCATCCATGAGGGATATCATCTCATACCCTGCTGTGAGGTCAACAATCATGTCTATATTCGGTAAGGGGAAGTCATCCTTTGGGCAAGCCTTATTCAAATCTCTAAAATCTGTGCAGATACGGATTTTTCCATTTGGCTTTGTAACAGGGACAATGTTAGATATCCAATCAACATAGTCTATTGACCTTATGAACTCAGCATCCAGTAACTTCTTAAGTTCAGCTTTGACAAGTAGTGCAATCTGTGGATGCATTTTGCGCAACTTTTGTTTGACCAGCTTGATTCCTAGGATTAAAGGAAGATGATGTAGAAACAATTCTGGATCAAGGCCTGTAATGTCAGCATATGACCATGCAAAGTTAACTTTCCTGTCTGTGAAGAATTATTGAAATTTGGGTTTATCTTCATCTGACAATGATGCGGCCAAGAGAATCATTTTGGGATTCTCTGGTGTGGCTATGTTAACTTCCATTGTGTCCTCAATGAGCGTAGCTGATTTTTCCTATGTCACGGGAAGAAAGTCCAATCCTCCATCCTTAGGCGCCTCAGAGAGGTTTTCACCTTCGGATACGTCCTTTGTTTTTACTATTTTACTATCAGAAGGTGCCTTTCAGTTTTCACCTAAAGACATTTCTTTTTCTTTTTTATTCTTTGTATTTTTGCGACTGGAGGATTGCACTGTCTCCCCGAAGTAAGCTGCACAATCTAGATCAATGGAGAACCCTTTTTTGTGATCACCCCATGGAATACATTCTCGGAGTCCCATGAATTATGTGATTGCCTCATCATTCTAAAAAATGTCCATCACTGATGGATCCTGTTGGTCCTAGTCAATCAGTTGTGGATAAACAAGGGGGATCCCATCGTCAGTGTTGGTAAAAGATGGGGAGGATGCGGAAAGTGTGCAAATTGATGCCTCAAGTGTAAAGGCAAAGTTGTCAATTTCAACTTTTGTGTCAGATGCAATGGATGGCCCATACTCTGAGTCAAATGAGTCAAATTCAAAGTCATAATATGGGATAAAATTATCAACATCATGACTAGTGGTTGGATTTTCAGAAGTATGAATAGTGGGCTCAAATAGTTTAGGCTCATGGGTGGGCTCAGGAATGGGGTGGGATGATTCAGGTATTGCTGACGACACCTTGTGTTCTTCCAGATTCCAAGGAATGCTTACCCATTCCTTATTTTTGGAATGTTGGTCAATAGGGTCTATGTTATAATCCTGTCAGAATCTTTCTTCAAAGGGAAGTTGGCCAGGTTCTAGGAATAGTTCGTTAATGTCATAGTCACTTAGGGTTTTGTTAGATCCCCATTCCCATTCATTTGAGTCAGTTTCGGTAAGGGATTCTTCGCATGTGTCAACACCTTCTGTAGCCATTACGTCTTTACTTGAAAGTTCATGGGTACGTTGATCATCGGTTATGAATTGGTCAAACCCTAGCCCTATATTCCTTGGTCTTGCAGTCATGATAATAGGTTCCCTTCTTTTGTTGCTATCCTTTCCAAGCCGCTTGTGCCGTCGAAACCTAGGGCTTTGCATATATCATAGCCTTTGTCATAGAGATGCAACAGTAGTGGAGATAACTCTATTGGTCTTTGTAGATCCAGTTATCTATGTCAATAATGACTTCATTACCCATATCGCCCCACCGTGTAAAACCACTTTTCAGTGGAACCTTGAAAGTTGTTTTGGGCTCAACTGAAAAACATGGTCTACCATAGACTTTAGGCGGCTTCGGTATTGTGGTGATAAAGTAAGCCGTATTCAATTTGAATTCTCCACAACTAAGGTCCTGGATCTGAAGGTCTTTACTTGGGATGGAGGCCGATGAAGATGGTGTGGTAGAAGGTGATGGATAGGATGATTTTGTGAGTGTCGATGGGTCAATATATTTGGATGAGGTGGAAGATGAGGCTTCCCGATTGATGGGTACTTGGTGCTCAGCAGTGGCTCACAGGTTGGTAGAGTATTGAAATGGATCGGGATCTCCTGGGATAGTGATCTCCGTACCATCAAAAGGGAATTTCAGGCATTGGTGGTATGTGGATGGAATGGCCTTTAGAGCATGAATCCAGGGGTGACCAAGTAAGATATTATAGTGTATGTCACGATCCAGGACCTGGCATGTTGTATCTATGACAACTGGTCCTACTCAGAGTGGAATGGTAATGATGCCTTTAGAAGCGCGTTCTTCATCATTGTATGCCTTGATGACGATGCTCTTGCTAGCATCTACACATACATCAGAGAAACCAAGAGCTTTAACCAATTTTATAGAGCAGATGTTCAATCCTGCTCCACCATCTACTAGGAATCGTCTAACCTTATTCTTGTGGACAAAAACCTCGATGTGAAGGGCATCATTATGAGATGGTTTGGGCGAGGAATAGTCACTGTTCGAAAAGGTGATGTGATGAGGCAAATTCAGATATCTGACCATAGTCTCAAAGTGGTTGACATCAATGTTGGCTGGGACAAACGACTCTTGTAGGACTTTATCCAGGATGGTCTTATGTGTGGGTGAAATATAGAGCAGTTCGAGAATGGATATTTGAGCAGGTGTTTTATTCAATTGCTCAATAATGTTGAACTTCGGTTTTGGGTTTGACTGTCTAGCGGACGGACCAGGTATGGTGATTTTCGGTTGATGTGCAGAAGGACCTGGGATAGTGTCCTTGCCTTTACGCATGGTGACATTGCATTCCTAAGCCTTTTTAATGGTAATGGTATTAACACATTCATCTTCATCAGTGGTGCAAAGATTATTAATAATAGTACCATCGGGATAATTATATGCAGGACAAATATTATTGTAGGCTAGACAGATGTAATTGGCTTGATTGTTGGTATTCTTTGTGCCAGGTGAAGAAGCTTTACCATGATCCTGCAGTGGATTTTTGTGGATAGTATGATCCGCATTAGATGTAAATGATTGACCACCTAACTCAATGGTGTGGTTCTCAATGAGTTCTTGCACTAGATTTCACAATTGACGACAATAGGAAGTTTTGTGCCCTTTGGCACGGTGGTAATCACAAAATGCACTATCATCCCACCATGATGGCTTGAACTAACCAAGGTCATACGGTTTTGGCTCTTCAGCATTATGACACCGTTTTGAAGAAGTTTCTTCAAGATAATTTCAATAGGTTCACCCAAAGGGGTGTATGTGCATTTTTGGAATTGTCAGGGTTGACACAAATGCCTTTGATTTGTTTGTGCATGATTGTTTTGGATAGCATTGGCAGTTAGTGTTGGTGTAGTTACAGGTGTGTTTTTATTTTTTACTCTTTGATTGTGAGTACATGACCTGTTGCATTGACGATTTTTGCATCAACTACATCGTCACTTGTGATATGCTTGTTCTTAACCCAGTATTTGGTTTTGTCATTTGAGCTACTTGGGTTATTATTTGTGGTGGTGTTGATGGTTTTGCCACTATATTTTAATTCGCCTTTGGCGATCAAGGCTTTCTCAAGTTGAACACCCTTTTCAACAAGGTCAACAAAGGTGGTGCAACAATGGACTTGTAAGCCATACCTTAGCAGTCCTAGGAGAGTTTGTACAAACATGGTGACTTTCTCCTTTTCAGGTATTTCTACCGGTCATCTACTTGCTAAGGTTCTCCATCTTTGAAAGAATGGAATAAAAGTCTCTCTTGCATCCTCTTGGGTAAGTCTGCATAAGGAGGCAATGTCAATATCTGTGTCAATGTTATAGGAATAGTTCTCAACAAACTTGTTTTCCAATTCATCCCATGTTTTGATTCCCTTAGGCAATAGCGAGAACCACTTTAGTGCATGACCTGTGAGACTTCTAGAAAAGAGTCTCATGAGATAAGTTTGCTCATATGCAATGTCCATGCAACTAGTGGTGAATTCTCTCATGTGTTCAATGGGGTTTGTTTTGCCTTTGTATTTGGGAAAATGAGGTACCACATATCCATGAGGAAAGGGTGGCATATACAAGGTTGTGTCAAATGGATATGGACACAAGTCATGTGACATGTATGAATTTTTATTGGATTGTTGCAAGGTCTCCACTTGTGTTTGAAGAGAAGAGAGTTAGAGTGTGAGTGCTTCCACCATGGGATGGTTGGTAGCATCACTCATGTTGGTGATAGGGATAGCTTGAGTCCCTGACTGTTTTGATGAGATGTGTTGATTTGGAATTGGTTTTCGATGAGAAAAATGAGTGTTCTGATTAGGCGGTTGTTGGAAATGAGTGTTTTGATGAGGGATGTACTGCTGTGTATGGACTTGAGAGGCATAAGTGGGGATGTGATATCCTGCCATGTTGGACTGAATTTGAGGACCTTGTTGGTTTTGATTTTTTTGATGTCCAAATGGAGTGAAGGATTGAGGGCCTTGTTGATTTTGAGCTTGTTGATGCCCAAATGGAGTGAAGGATTGAGCGCCTTGATTGCCTTGCCCAAATAAGAAATTGTGGCCTTGAGGAATATTGGTATTAACCTATGAGGAAGTGGGTTGGGTGCCTTGTATGACAACTCTTCATTTATTTCTCCCAAAAGGGTTGGATGAGTTGGTTGCCATAGTATTTGAAGAACCTAATAATAGGTTTGTTGATGTACTCGTGGAACTAGATGTAGTTCCAAGGATATTTGAGGTGGTTGCCCCCATTGTTTGTGAAGGGATGGTGGATTTTTGTTGGGGGATGGATTGTGATGTGGTGTTGGTTTGGGAAGATGATCCCCCAATAGATGTTGTGTTGGTTGTGGTGGTAGTATGACCAAGGGAGGTAGCATTGATGGTGTTGATGACATTTTGTGAAGAGGCTCCCATGGAAGGATTGTGTGATGGTGGAGTGGGAGAAGTTGCTCTAAGAGTGTTAAGATCAAATCCCTTTGGTAACTTAGCCCCTTGGTCAAGGAGCATAGCTAGGAATCTAGAAGAGTCGTTTAAGACTACTTCTTCCATAAAAGCAGCAACTTCTGGATGTTGGGAAGTAGCTAATAAGTCTTCTTCAAAGACTTCCCCATTTTGATCCCATCAGATAGAATGTTCAAAAATATGTGATGGAGACAGTGGGATGTTCATTTCACTGAAAGGATTGATGTTGGAATTTCCCATGTCAAAACAAGGATTGTTTGTGGCATTAGGGAATGAATCCATGCCAGTTGTGAATTCAAGAAAGTTGGTGTCTTGTCTAAAGGAATCCATGAGTCTTTTATTTCTTTGTAATCTAGTTTCAACCATACAAGGTTTTCTCAACTTGGGATGATGGAGAGAATGATCTAAGTATGATACTATGTTTTTGGTTTCTTTGGATTTTTAAGGAATGCTATGAAATGCAAGTGAGACCAAGACGAGGCTAAAGACTTGTGAATGCCAATGGTGTGATACTAAAGTGGAGATGCTAAATGATATGCAGCTAAAAGAGCCTAAGATGCACTTACTGTTGAGGGATTTAAAGAGGACAACTTGAAAAACAAATTTTTTGCAATGATTCAAGTTTGGAAGACCAATGGACCATAAAAGGACTATAAAGAAGACAAAGTGACTTTTCCACACTAGACTATTGAGTGGGAAATAGTTCACAAAATTTTTGAAAAATGACAAAGGGGAATTGGGTCCAATGATAACCTACTATTAAATGAAAATTTTTGACAATGAATGGTAAGAGTCAACTCCTAAAATCTGTAAAAGTAAGTGTCTAAAGGGATGGTGAACTTACCAATGAGACTAGTGGAAAGCCAATGGAAACCTATTGTGAGCCTAAAATGGTTCCTATAATGCAATGTTTGATGGAAATTGAGCAATTCAGAGTCTGGTTTGAACTATGATAGTGAAGGAAGACTTGATTGGAGTAAAGACAAGTTGTGGACTTTCAATTTTGACAGTGAGAAGGTGATTTGAAAATCTTCGCAAATGCGTTGCAGCAAATGTGGTATGATAGATCGAATGCGGCTCACAGAGGCGAATGCGGTTCAAAAAGTGTCGATTGCAACACAACCAGGCGAATGCAGGTTGATATTTCTCAAATGCGACTCAAGATACTTAATGCGGTTTGATACTGGAAAATGTGGCTCTGTGTGTTTCAGTTGCAGCTCATCAGAGCGAATGCGGCTTAGGATATTTCAAATGCGACCTATCAAAGCGATTGTAGTTTGACAGAGCGATTGTGTCGTATTATGCAAATTTTTGGAAAACAGCTTTGCATATTTGACAAGTTTCGGACCCATATTGTTGATGTTTAGTTTGTTGAAGTTTGTTTCAAAATAGTGGGCAAACACATAGAAACTAAAACATTGAGTGTATGTTCAAGGATCAAGCATGACCCTTTTTATTTTCATTGGTTTCTGAACAAAAATACATTTCAAGTAGACTCACTCTTAATAGTCAAAGGGTCATCATAGCAATCATAGCCCAGAGCTTAAAATCACGTCGACTCACACAACCGTGTCACCCCCTAGAGGGCGCCCGTGTTTTTTTCTTTTCCAGGTGCATACTCAAGGTGACAGAAGTGGATACCGAATCCCCTGAGCAAACAATCTGTGGTGATTATATGGTGAGTGTCTTGGGGGCAGATTCTTCCCTCCCCTTGTACCGTAATTGAAATAATGTATGGATACTGACACGACTGGCTTCTACACTATGGTTCGTAGTCAAGGTTTCTGTTCAGCGTGGCAATAGATAAACTCCCTCAGGAGACCTCCCAATCTTTAGAACAAAGACTTTGGGGATGGTTATCTTGCCTACTGCTGTTGAATATGGGTTTCCCCAAAATTCACTTTTGATTATAGTGGGTTGGAAAACCTGGCTTTGGTTGTTCCCACTTAGGTCATTCCCGTAGGGAGAGTACTTTTTCCCACTACGACAAACCTTCTAAAGGATTTAAGAAAAGTAGTAAAATGCATAAAGAAAAATGGGTAAGTCTTGTTTTTTGGTCACCCAATAAAGGGGAGAGCATATACCTATTACCCAATCAAACACAGTAGACAAGTTATTTAGTTTTAAACCCAAATGAAAATTTTCTACACTAAGTGAAGATGTTGCTTCACCACAAGCATGGGGTTCATTTTAACCAAACAAAAATAAAAAATTTGGTGACTATCCTAGGATTGATAAATTCTAAATTAAAGTGTCTATCCTAGGATTGATAAATTCCAAATTAAAGTGTCTATCCTAGGATTGATAAATTCCAAATTAAATGTCTATCCTAGGGTTGGTTCATTTTAATCCTATCAAAAAAAAAAAAGGTAACTGGCCGTAGTCGCGTCGGATCCAGATAACAAATTTAAAAATGAAAACAACCAATCATTTGCGGCTCGAGCGGATGTAGTGCAATGTTTGTCAAATGTGTTGCATCCTATTGAATGCTTCATTCAAGATCTTGTATGCATCGCGACAGGGTGTATGCGTCATTCACAATCTCAAATGCGGTGCGACAGAGCACTTGTGTCATGTAGGCCTACGGTTGTGTCGTTCCATACTCCTATACCTACAAAATAAAATCTGAGGTCGTACGAGAACTTGCAAAATGTGTTAGTGGGTCGGGTTCACCAATGTAATGATGTTAATTTTCTACAAGGTCAAAACTGGATTAGTAACACATGCAAGTTAATAAAAACATCAAGCAATCGAATGCAAAGGAGAAAATAACAAGAAATGAAATAAACTAGATGGATCTCACCCATTTCTATGCTCCATGACTAATTTCCATTGCACCTCCTTGGCTCTGCTGTGATAATGGATGCCCTCAGATTGTATATGTGAGAAAATCCTATAAAAATCTAGCCCTAGACAAAGCTTTGAAGGATTTATGTTGAAAACTCTATGCAAACTAGAAATTAAATTCTATTATGCAAGTAATAATAAGCCTAAAAGATGATATGAGAATGCCAATAATGAGATTAATCAAAAATAATAATAGATTAAGAGATCCCAAAAATGAGATCAAGATTGTCATTTTATAGAAAATGCAATCTTGAACGGACGGACAAGATGAGATAATGAGAAAAGTCGTAGAATCAATGTTTAAGATTCAAAATGACAACTCTCAATTAGGGTTAGGGTAAAATCCCCAAATGTGTGGACAAGATTTAATTTAAGAAATTAAATCAATGGTGGAGAATAAACGTGACCTTGAGATGAAATTAGTAAAAATCAAGAGATAAGGAGATGAGTTTTTAGAAAATCAGTAATTTTATCAATTACTTGATTTGTAGAAGAATAATTCTATTTTGAATTAAATTAATTCAAAAATATGGATTTGTGAGATAATGAGTAATTGATTTTTGCAATTAATTACTAGAAGAAGAATTAGTCAACAAATGTGAAGTCATTTTAAAATAAATTATTTTATTTAAAAAGAGGGAAATGTCGCATAAGGCAATTAAATAATTAATAATAATTATTTAATTTAGAAGAGATAGTTAATTAATTAAATAAATTAATGAATCTATTTAATTATGAGAGGATTTAGGAATTAGTGACATATTAAATAAATATATTAAAATATACTTATTTAATAATCAGGAGAACATTAATGATAAGGGTTAATTAAATAAATGAGACTTTATTTAATTGTAAGAAGACTTTGATAATTAGTGACACATTAAATAAATAAATCAGATTTATTTATTTAATAATCATGAAGAATGAAAGATCATGAATTAATTGAATAATTATAAATTATTTAATTAATAGTTGAATGTGTGTTAGAAACATAATTACAAAGTTATAATCATGTTATGACGAAAGGTGGTAAAATAGTGGTCGTAGGCCTAAGTCATTTTTAGGTGTCTATAGGTTTATCCATAAAAATTACCACAACGCACAACATAAGCACCATTATGGGGTATTAACATCCACAGAGAATGCAAAATAACTTCATTTCCAATTTTCATCTTTTTAAAGCAACAAACCCTTTGCTTACACATACTTAAACCAAAAAATATTCTATTCTCCCAAATGACATACACATTCATGTTAGAACATCTTCTCAAACAAAGATAACCCAAGGCTCAAAA
Organism: Sequoiadendron giganteum; assembly: GCA_007115665.2. Lineage (NCBI taxonomy): Eukaryota > Viridiplantae > Streptophyta > Pinopsida > Cupressales > Cupressaceae > Sequoiadendron > Sequoiadendron giganteum. Next base: position 466,625,823 of record CM021102.1, on the reverse strand, counting down.
ATGATACAAAAAAAATAGTCTAGTTTATTAGCACCACCAACACCAGATTCTTTTCACTAAAAATTTACTTAGCCATGCATTTAATGTTGCATCTTTAAATAGGATATAATGAGTTAACATTTATATGGCTCCCTATAACTAATAACATAATTGAAAATCCTTAAGTCTCATCAATATATTGCTAGCATAACACACATGCCATCTTGCATCCTAGCCTTATCATGAAATGAAAGAAAATAGATTCAAAATTTAAGAATGTAAGGTTTACTAAAGCATTCATTCCCTCACTACCATTTTCGTCTATTTACTAGATGCATATTATTCTACTATCTTGTTTTACCTCAATAATAATTGACTCTATGCACAAGGTCACACATATGTCCTAAGGTAGGGATGTAGTTTTGGGACCGAGGCCTTCCACCTAATGATTCATCCTAATCAAACATCTTCCTTTTATATTCACAATATAAATTTACACAAAAGGTGTAGTCAATGGATTTCAAGGAAACATGCCCTATCTGGAAATACTTCATTTCAATACACACAAGGAAGAATTACAATTTCAAATCACCCCAAGACACCTTGATTTACAAATAAGAATTATATTGTTTTACACTTCTAAATTTATCTTTGATAATCTCGTTATGGGGTAGTATCATAAGTGTCAACAATAATGATAACTCCATAAATAATTAACAAAAAAACCAAGGCCACTAAAAGATATTTCAATTAGAAAGATTTAATTTATTACGGGTCACTCAGATGTTATTGTCCTAATGCACTTCAAAAATTCCATTCACCTTACTCAATACAATTTCTAACTAATATCACATCATATTCGAATTTGTGGTAGTTAGCTAAGGTCTAGTACACACAATTTCATAGAAGTTATTTAGGGTGGACTACATTATAACATTCCCTATTCCAAATTCGATAGTCCATTTTCCTTTAAGGTGATAACTTTCACAAGTACATATTTCTCCATAAATGAGTGCTAGTCAATGGTATAGAAACACACAACATTATTGGAAGGTTTTGCGTGCCAAATTTAATATCACTTGTTAATATCGATATATATATTTTTTAATCACTTAATTTATCATAAACCACACATAAATTCATTACTCAATCTCAAAATAAAATAAATGATTAAACAATACTAGGGAAACTAACTCTTTCAACTTCAACACTTTCTTGAGTAGGTTGTTATTTTTTGGATACATAATACACGTTAACTATGACCCATATCATTCCTTGAGTACCCAGTGTTGCAACCTAGGCTTTGATACCAAAATGTAATGCCCAAAATTTTACACTAAAAAAATCCAGTTAAGGACAACACAAATTTTAAATTTTTTTCACATACACTTGCAGAAATCTCTAAGTTTTCTACCAAAGCATGTACTACATGAAAGCGTACAAATTTCAACCAATTATAAACTATAATATTTTAGTTTGATAACTAAATTGCTTAGAAAAATAAGGGTGGGGGATCAATGGAGACATTGAGTCCTCATCATTGAGGCGGACTTAGATAGTTCAGCTAACTCTAGAACAATCGCAAACATAATACCAAAAAAATGATAACAAATAGAATACATATCAATGGTAATTCCCAAGTATAATAATAAGAGAAAAAATCCTAGGGGCCAGACCTTGTCCTCGGGGGCTTGTCTCAGACGGCCTTGCCTACGCATATATTTTGCAGAGGCACCGTAGTTCGACTTTAGAGTTTGAACCAACTCCTATTTGGTTGGTCTATAATGGAGAATAACCACAAGGTTCATAAGTATTTTTGACTTCAATTACAATCATAAATCACTCACACCAATCCACACTTCAACCGGATATAACAAAAGTTTGAGATAAGAATTATTACCAAGTACCCATATAGGGTTATTTAAATTTGGTTATAACATTGCAAGATATAATTGGTGTCAGGGGAGAACTATATTATCAAGACAACCCTAACTTGACCTAGTATGATAAAGACACAGGTAAATATTTATCGTATTTAACTTTTCCAAAGCCAACAAAAGACATATCATTTCTACATAGATGAGACTAGAAAACAATTGAAATATTGACTCCAAGAATATCAGAAGGAAAGTTTAAATACACAAATTCTCCTAAATACATGACATAGTTAAACTTCTACTCATAAGATGCTTCTCTTTTTAAATAATTATTCCTATATAAACCAAGACAATATCATCAATACAATCCAAAGCTAAATATTTAACAATTAAAACTCATACTCAAATATTCCCATCTTTAAGCCATTCATTTATTCTCCTCTAAAAAAAATAAAATTGTCAAATACTATTTGCTTTAATAAAATCTATACTTTTACAAATACAAAAATAGAATACAATTAAACTATTCCATTAAGGTACAATTTCTACAAATAGGCATTTGAATATTAAATTATTGATTGGCACTAACTGTGGTAAAATGTGAAGCCCTCAATATTTTATCTACCAATTGTTCATACTTAATTTGAGTTTATATAGACGTTAATGTAAACCTTGAGAATAAAATAAAAATAATAATAATTTTCAATAACCACCCTTTAATCGATAAACTAGGATATGCATAGGACTAGGGAATTTTCAAGGTAAGACATAGGTTATCCTCATATCTAAGATACAATTTACACATTATAATTTCATTAGTGAGGGTGACGAAAGCTATCTTTGAACCCTTATATTAACATTATACAACTTCGATTGGTACCTTAAATGACTAGGATGTTTCCTAAGATTACCATTAGTTTAAGATTGGCCACCCTTGAGCTTAGAAATAAATATATTTAGCTTAATTGTGGTAACAAACACATTTTTTTATATATATTAGGTTAAATTGTTATCTCGTTTATTCTTATCTACTGCACAAGTATACATCAAAAATGCATTATAGGACGCTATCCCATGATTCTATCTTCCTCGCAAACCGTTTCCTCAAGTTTTAAAAAGAGGCAATGTTAAGGTTAACATGAGACTTTAGATTCATAAGGGGAAAAATTGTGGAATAAAACATGGAATTAGATCAAATGCTATGACCCTTCTTCTAATGCTAGATTAAAACAACAACATTAAAAATCAATATTATTTGAGGTCCATCCTCAAATTTTCTAATTCCTATTTATATACTCCCCTAATAAGAGTTAATATTTAATTTATAAACATAACAAATCTAAATAAAAATTAACAATAATAAATTAATTACATAATTTATAGTCAAAATTTTGCATATACTTATACATATATACACCTATGCCTTGACTCGTTAAATCGTTTTAAGATGGAGAGATTTTGTATTGGAAATAAAAATACAAATTAATGGATATTGAAAAGAATAGCTTCTGGATTAAATGACAATTTCTAGAAGTTATATTTGTATTGAAAATAAATAAGGATTGAAGGCCATAAAATGGTGCATGCTTGCTTTCTATATATATGAGACAGATCACATTCACAACACAAAAGATCTATGCAAAGTTGAAGATATTGATTTGGTAGATGAAGGTGGCAGGATATTTTCCAGATTCAAGACATTTATGTAATGTTGTGGAAGAAGACAAAAAGAAGGGTTATTTATCTGCCACCATAGTGGAAAGTTGGCAATTAAATTTTCTTTGTTAAAGCTACCCCTAAGAACAACTATTGGAGTTCTTAAGAACCTTCGAGTAAAAATTTGATAGCCACACTGCAACTAAATTATCTCCAACATTGAAGAGAGGTGATCCTTTACCATCATTTAAAACAATTTTCAGGAAATTCTCCACTTTTTAAAATAGGGAAGGAACAATGTTCTCATGGAGAATACTGGTGATGCTAAATGAAACAATTTGAAAAATAGGATTGCACTATAATAATTTGCACCATATTAGATATCCAATAATAATGAAGCGACATTCATCAAAGAATAACAAAAGGGGAACTTCTTTTTATCGGATGTTATAGCTGTAATTGTCAGAGGTGTGTATGCAAAATAAATAAATAAATAAATAAATAAAAATGGAAACATAGATAAGGCGCGTAATTTCCTTGATATAATGCCTCAAAAAAATGTGATCTCAGAAGATGCAAGGATTGTAGGATATGCACAAAATGGATTTGCTTAGAGAGCTTAAAAATTTCCAAACAAATACAACCAGTAGGTGTAAAAACCAATTTCTACAACCTTTTCCATCATCCTCTTTTCCTACACCAAAATGGGAGCTTTACAACAGGGTATGGACACCCATCAAAGCATGAAGGATGGAGGAATTTCGTCAGTGTTGTAGTTGCAACTGCCTTGGTAGGAATGTATGCACAATGCGAAAGCATAGATAAGGCATGTGAACTGTGAGTAGTGAAATTTGTTATAATGTGCAAAAACTAAGTAAGGAATGCAAGATAAACACTACACTAAACCACCTCAAGATTAGGCTATGTTAACACAAACAAAGGAAAGATGAAACAATCAAAGTAGATATACCTCTCTTCGTGTTGATCCTTGGTTGGCCCTTTGATGATTGATAATGTGTGCTCCTTAGATGATAGCTTGCAAATGATGGTGGTAGATGGGTGAATGAAAGTAGGTGATTGCAACAATGGATTATAGATGCAAATACTAAGATATGGCAATAAATGACTATGATAGTTCAAATAACTTGGAGGCATAACTTTGGTATACATGCAATGACTAACTCAATTAATGAGAAGAGGGGGGTATTTATAGAAGTTATTGAATTCTCTAGAGAATTCAACGATCCAGATTAAGCTACCATGGTCAAGATGGAGGGTTGTGGTGAGTTGAGGACTCACAATCCCTCACATCTTGACATGTGGTGGGTGAGTTGTCCAAAGGACAAGGTGAGATGGAAAAGGGTACAAATGACATGGAAGAGGCCATGTGGTCCCAAGGTACTTAGATGTACCTTGGAATGAGAGAGGATTTCCCCAAAAATGTATTCCTTGGCCCCATATGGGGCTGAAAGTGACAAGTGATAACTTTTAGAAATTCATCCCTTGTCAACATGGGAAAGGGGGAAGGCCTTGGAAAACTAAAAGTGTATTTTTAATTCACTTTTTGAGAGAGACCAAAGGATAAAATAAGATTCCTCTAAAAGAGGTCCTTTTCCTTTGGGTACGATGTGACATATGAGGTGTCATAGGGAAGACAAATGCATGGGGGGAATAAGTGTGAATTTTTAATTTACATGGGCAAGAGGTCAACCCAGAAAAGGTAAGTACCAAGAAGGTTGACTTAAGGACATGTCAAAAGGGGTAAGTGATTAGGATTAGGATTGTGGAAACAGATGATTAGGCTAATTAATGATTATTAGAGGCAAGTGGCAAGTTATGGAGGATGTGACAAGGAGAGAGAAGTAATGAATTAAAAATAAAAAGAAAAATTGACTAAATTAAATAAATTGATTGCATTTATTTAATTTAGAGATGAAGTGGGCTAATGTATAAAGTATTTAATTAATAGATAAATAATTTAACTAACGTTGATGAAGGGGATGAAGGAAAGGGATAAATTTGACCTTGTGTAAAGGTCAAATTTAGGTGTCTACATTTTTCCCCTCTTCAAAATATTGTTAGAGTAACAGTGTTTCGAAGAAAAATAAAATGCAGGTGACTCTATAGAGGAAATGACTAGAAAAGAGATGCCTCAGCACAAGAAAGGTGGTGTGAGTTACTCAAATGGAAGGGAGTGATAGGAGATACCCCAATCACACTAGAAAATTGTCAAGAATGTGGTGAGATGAGTATGGTAGGGTATGCCCCATCGAGAGGGCGGTAGGGGAAGAAAAAGGGGCCTCAGGCAATGGCTCAATATGAAGGAACGAAGGATATGGTTGGATAGAGCTTGAAAAAGAAAGTAGTTTTTCATTTTGAATGGAGTCAATCCGATACACAGGGCGCAAATGGCGGCCCGCGGAAGTTCGAGGATTAATTCGAGGAAAAGAAAGTTAAATAGAGGAAAAAAAGTCCCAAAATTTAAAAAGAGGAGGAAAGTTACAAATAGTAATTTTAGGATTACTATTCCTCATTTGGGCAGTTGTCAGTGGAGGAAGACATGAGAGGAGAGGAAGAAGATGAGAGAGAGACGATGTCAGATGACTACGATGACAAGATCGTTCACCGCATAGATGAGTTGCAGAGTTTTTGGGTGGAGCGTGTTGTCCCACGCCAAGTTAGGCCCAAAACCCCCTTTGTGATTTGAACATTTTTAGATGTATTTTGAATTTAATGCATTTTTCAAAACATGGTTTTGGATTGCGGGATAGAATAGGAAAATGGGTAGGAGAGAAAATTAGATTTCATCGGGTGGGTTGGGAGAAATGACAAATAAGGACGGGGGGAAAAGCAAAGAATGTCTAGATTGCCACACAAGGGCAGCCATGCCCAAAAATCAGGCCACCCTATCCGAGAAGGGGCGGTTGCGCCCCATGGAGGGGGGACCATGCCCCAAACAAGGGTGGTCGTGCCCAAGAGGGGCGGCCCCTCCCCACGCAAGCGCAGTCATGCCCTTCAAGGGGCAACCACACCCTTTGAGGGGCGGCCCTGCCCCGCGCAAGGGCGGTCGTGCCCTACGATGGGCAGTTGCACCCTCTGAGTGGTGGCCCTGCTTAGTAGAGGGGCGGTTGCGCCCCCCGCCAGGGACGGCCCCACCCTTCGGGCAGCGGCACCCTCAGGAGGGGCAGCCATGCCCGTCGAGTGGTGGCGCCCTCACGAGGGGGGACCCCCACCGAGTGACTATTCCCTTGAGAGGGGCGGCCCTGCCCAATGGGCAGTGGTGCCCTAGGGAAGGGCAGCCCCACCCAAAGGGTGGCGATGCCCAGAAAGGGGCGGCCGCACCCCGACAAAAGGGGGGAATCGCGTCCCAGAAAACAAAAAAAGGTGGTCGAGCTCTAGAAAAGGGGTGGCCACATCTGAAGGAAAAGTTAGTGAGGGTGAAGGGGAATCTCACTTGGAAAGGGTGTGGTTGCCAAGGGAAAAGATGGAGACAAAAGGTGAGTGAGAGAGTTAGTGAGGGTGAAAGGGTACCCAAGGTGGGAATGGAAATAGATAAAGAAAATGATGTGATATCTGGCAGTTTGGGTGGTTTGGCTGAAGAGGTTTGAGACTTTGCTGACACAGGAGAAGAGATTGGAGGTGCTCGTAGCTACACAACGAGCGATGACCGGAGTGAACCATCAACATTTGGTGGAGGCCAGGTTGCTGCATTTCTTAGGATATCCATTTATCCGAGCGCATCAGGCGATGCTAATAGCCTTGATCAAGCACTGGGATTCAACGACATCGACATTCCATCTCTTGATAGGAGATATGATAGTGACTCTGGAGGACGTGTGGCGCATTTTGAGATTGTCGATAGCAAGGTGGCTGGTGAGTGAGCTAAGATCAGAGGGAGAGAAGCTAGACCATACCATGTGGGTCTTGTTCGGAAGAGATGACCTGCCGATAGAAAAGAATGGTTTGGATGTGGATCAGTATTTGGGGCTGAGAATACCACCACTACCATTATACCTGTGCGGGTTAATCAACAACATACTCATACCAGATAGGAGTGGGAGACGGTGCAGCCTTGGTTATATGGAGGTTATTCGACATATCATCGAGGGGAGGGATGGACAGTTTGCATGGGGTCCATGTGTCCTAGCACAGTTATATAGAGATATGCATGTGGTGTGCTATTGGGATTTAGTTAGCATGTGTCATGTGACATTCTTGCAGGTGTGAGCATGGGAGCACATCAATGTGGCTAGTCTGGTTGTGGCGAGGGAGGGTTGGATGGATTAGGCAGCCCCAGTAGCGTGGTGGTATGATACAGAGGATGGGTGTGTGTTTCAGTATCAAGGTGTAGGAGACTTAGAAAGGTGGAGGAGAGTGTTTGATGAGCTGGAGGAGGGGGATATATTGTGGAGGCCATATATGTTCCAATGTTTTAGAGGATGGAGGGAGGATGAGGCTAGGCATAAGGGATATTTCACGACATGATGCTATATAGTTGGGAGGGAGCCTCAGACAGTGGAGTCATAGAGGCCGGATAGGGTGATGAGACAGTATGGGCTGGAACAGGATATTCTAGGCATGCCAGACATGTTCAGACAGCTTATGTCGGAGCATCGATGGGGTGAGGAGATTTCAGAAGAGTTTGCATGGGAGCATTGGATGAAATTGGTGTGAGAGCTAGTAGAGTACCCAGGGAGGGCTGAGGGACCAATAGATGCAGGGATCACTATGAAATATGGTGTGTGGTTTGTGCAGCATCTTCCTAGATGAATCACACAAGAGGTGCCAATTGTAGAGGTAGTAGGGTTTGGATCAGAGGAGGAGGTTAGCCCGGCAAGAGGGAGGACAAGACGACGAGTCGATGAGGCTGAGGGGTAGCAGAGGAGAGGATCAGAGGCAGCCTGAGCAAGAGGATAGTACCAAGAGTGGGAAGAGTAGGTAGGTAGCAGGAGGTGTTCGAGGTGGTTGGATCAGGTGGGCAGAAGAGGGCACCAAAGGTGGCTAGATCAGGTAGGCAGGAGAGGATTCCAGAGGGGGCTAGGGTAGGTAGGTAGCAGGAGGTGCCAAGGGTAGGAGGACATGGGGAGGATTAGGCAAGAGGACAGTAGAGATTAGGTAGGAGGAGGAGGAGAGATAGGACGTAGAGGTGATGGAGAGGGATGAGGCTAAGGCAATGGACATAGGGGATGGGGAGGGAGTTGAGGAGGCGATGGATACAAAGGTACATGACATTCCTCCCTTAGCGATGAGGCCATTGGTGGCAAAGGATCCGAGCACATAGGCAAGAGGAGCGGAGGAAAGAGAGCAGACTGTTGAGCATAGATTGAGAGATTCAGAGGCAACGAGGAGGAGACTGGAGTGGAGGTTATCAGACTCAGGGTAGAGAGGAGGAGGCTTTAGGTAGAGGTATTTAGATTAGAGGTTGTGGGACAGAGGGAATATGGTTTCATTGTTGAGCACCTAACCTCACAGGTGCATGAGGCAGAGAGGGAGAGAGATGAGTTGCGAGCAGAGGTGGGCAGGCTACAAGCTGAGGTGACGTGGTTGGAGGGAGAGGTAGTGAGGGAGTGTGAGGCTATAGATTCAGTGAGATGGGAGAGGGACAAACTAGAGGCGACAGTGGTAGTATTGCAAGCAGGGGGTCAACATGCGTCTGGAGGAGCGACAGGTCAGATATCGGCAAAGGCACTGTTCGAGGCAGAGAGAGATATGGGGGACCTGAGGAGACAGGTAGAGGGATTGTTGTGAGAGCAGAGGGAGTTGAGGCAGGAGTGAGATGAGCTGCAGGATCGAGTGGAGGTTGCCGAGGAGACAGTGGGTGATATGGGATTGGTGCAAGAGAGAGAGGAGAGCTTGAGGGCTCAGGTATAGGGGATGGAGGTAGAGAGGGAGGCTGTTCGGACACAGATGCAGGTGTTTTAGGATGAGAGGGATGCAGTAGTGACACAAAGACAGGCTATGGAGAGAGATGTAGCACAATGGTAGGAGCAGTTAGAGCAGCTACAGTGAGATAGAGATAGAGCAGTGGAGGGGATGACATTGACACAGGATCAGACAGGGTAGTTGCATGATGGGAGAGACATGGGAGGGGTGGACAAGATAAAAATGCAGTAGGAGATAGAGTGACTACAAGGGGATAGAGACAAGTTAGTGGACTAGATGTCGCAGGTTCAAGGATAGGTAGATCAGCTATGGATGGCACAAGATCTATGGGAGCAGGAGAGGAGAATCCTTTGTGGACATCGAGACAGGTACAAATTAGAGCAAGATACCGCTAGATTGTAGGTGGCAGAGAGGGATGAGCTCATACAAGAGTGAAGCTATTATATGGGGGTGTATTATATGGAAGTGCTAGATCCAGCACATCGTGTACCGCCCTCCATTCGAGCGGTGCCGCAAATGCCAACATCATATCGGATAGAGGGGACATACACACGAGGCTACAACAGCTATAGAGAGATGCCTCCATGCAGAGGTATAGTTCCAGACTCACCTCAGAGATCTGATGGGGTGAGTATAGGGTTCAAAGTACTAGAGGGATATGATCTCGATGTTTGTCAGGTGCATGGTGGATAGAGTAAAAAGTAGCAGAGATTAGAGTAGATTCATAGCCATGTACTCGTATTTTATTTCTAATGATAGATGATATATATGATGAACATTATTATGGATGTCATGACGGATTATTATATATATATTTTTTGGATTTTGGATATGAAATGCGAGAGCCCTTATTGACATTATATATTGCTTATGTGATGGATGATTTATTTATGTATGTATGTTGATGGTATGATGATGATGATGCAGTGATGGATATGCCTATATGGATTTATGTTTATGCTTATATGGTTGTATGGTTATGATTTATGATGATTATGTTGATGCCTAACGTTGGTGATGCAGGATGTGATGGATGTATTGTTCTTATGTCTATGTGATGAGTTATTATGATATGTGTAATGGGTTAATGTGTATGATGCATGTGATAATGAAACGGTATGAACTAAGGTGCATATGTTAAGGAATGTTAAGATGTATAGAATAATTAATGAAAATTAATCTACACAACGTAAAATGATTATGCAATTTAATGATCCTAAATGCAAATAACAGTCTTCTCTATGATGTGATGGGTGGGTGATTGCACCTATCAAAAACCATAGGATGTCTAGGAAGAACAAAAAAAGGGGAGGGGGGAGATGGAGGTAATCATCGGTTGCACAATCCAAAATCCTAAGGAAAAAAAAGGGATGAAGTGTACATGAATGCAATGGAGGTGAGAAATTCAATGCAACATGAATGCAAGTTACCATCTTCGGAGAATTGATGTTTACTATAGCATAAGACACCAGGTACCATGGTATATGGACCAAGGCGGATTAGTATCTAATGCATAAAAAAACACAAAAATCAGGAAGGCTATCCCAAACCCCAAGGTCGTGATGACTTTGGTTAGGCCAGGTATTAGGGATAACCACAAGCACAAAAGGATGTCCCAGCATAACACAAGACCTCAGGGGTCTTGGTGGGTACTACGTGGGACAACCAGGAAATCAAAAATAGACAAATAAAAGATCAAGATGTGTCCCTATGTTAACTAGAAAAAATGCACCATAATATGATGGATCATGGTGGCCTTGACAAGTGATTATATGGAGCTCAAATGATAAACGAAAACCAAGAGCATAAAAAGATTGCAATCAATTTTAAAACATCCTTTGCCATAGGATCAAGATGATGGATGGGGTTGATGCACTCTGTTAGGAAGGATACATCCTGTTGAGACCAAAGATGGATGCTAAACTAAAAGATCTATTAATGACGCAGGATATTCAAAAACTGATTAAATCTCGTAGCATAAACAAATTCCATTTGTGAGGTATCAGTGAGATAAGGACACACCTTGATGACAAGACACAAGACACCAGACACAAGACTGATGCAACCTAAACACCTAGGGGCTCAGGGGTTGATCAAAGATCAGCCTTGCCTACGTGAAAGTGTAGAGCCCTTGTAGTTCCGAAAAAATACCATGAAAAGAGTGGAAAGGGGACGAGGATGACAAATGATGGAGGACACCGATCAGACTGACTGACCACCAAGAGAAAGACTAAGAAAAGAAAATCCCTAGGGGTGGATCAAATGATTAGCCTTGCCTATGTGCAAGCGCAAGGGAAATGTAGTTCAGGAAGGATGAAAGACCGACGATGGAGAAGATCAAAAAGTGGACAATGATGACGGATGATGAGGGACAAAATGCCTCGGGGGATGATCAAAAGATTAGCCTTGCCTACATGCAAGCGTAGAGGTGTCGTAGCTCAAAAAAGATAAGGATAAACAATAAAAGATGGTATGAAACAAAGCCCTGGGGGTAGATCAAATGATCAGCCTTGCCTACGTGAAAGCGCAGGGGTGACATAGTTCAAGAAAGACAAGATGAGATCTAGATGGAGACTAAAATGATGGAGACTCTAGATGGATATGACCAAAACAACGAGATGAAACAAGCTTAGACTAGGATAAAAGCTCAGGCTATCAGATAGTAGATGATGCTCATCCAATGCTCAACCAGAAATATACCTAGTGACTAGGTGATGCAAGCGGATGGGAGGATATGATTGATATGATGATGGGGCTTAAGGGGCTGATGGAAAAATCATAAAGTAACCAAGACACGAGGTAGATAATGATTAAGCCCTATAAGAAAGGCGCCTGTTGCTAGGTTTTCACCCATCATACGTATCCAAGGCGCCACACAGGGATGGTTTTTACCATAGGATGAATTATTTCTCTTGACTATTTTTTTATTTTTTTTATTTTTTTATTTTTCATAATTTTTTACTTTTTTATTTTTATTTTTGAGATTTTACAGGAAGAATATCACAGCCGACCTAGGTGTAAAACCATTTCAAGTACATGATGTTGATGGGTTCTTCCAAGGGCTCTCCTTCAAGGGTAGATAGCCTATATGCTCCAGAACCATACTTGGTGGTGATGACATAAGGGCCTAACCAATTAGCTTCAAACTTACCTTTCTTTTCTCGATCTTGTTGATTCTATTGATTTTCCTTGAGAACTAAGTCGCCAGCATTGAATTGATGAGGGAAAACTATCTTATTGTACCTTTTTTTGAGTCGGTGCTGATAGGCTTGTTGATGGTTATAAGCCTTAACCCATTTTTCATCTAGCAATTCCGATTGTGCAAGTCGTTCCACTCGGGTGTCTTCGTCAATGATGAGATTCTTGAGTGATATTCAGAGTGAGGGAATTTTGACTTTGATTGGCAAGATGGCTTCGACACCATAGACAAGGGAGTATGGAATAGCACTGGTGGGGGTATGAATGGACGTGCGATAGGCCCAAAGAGCAGGATGGAGATGGAGGTGCCAATCATGATCAGTATTGTTGATGACCTTTTTGAGGATGCAGATGAGGGTCTTGTTGGTTGCTTCCGCTTGACCATTACCCTAGGGGTAATAGGGTGTAGAACAATGGTGTTGGATATGGTAAGTCTCACAAAGTTGCCTCATGGCTTGGTTTTTGAAAGGCTTTCCGTTATCAGAAATGATGGTGGAGGGTATACCATACCTACAGAGGATATGGTAGAGGATGAAATTAGAGATCTGAACACCAGTGATTTGAGTGAGTGGTATGGCTTCCACCCACTTGGTGAAGTATTCATTGGTTGTGATGATAAAGGTGTGACCATCAGAGGATGGAGGGTAGATCTTGCCAACCAAGTCGAAACGCCATTATGAAAATGACCAAGGTGTCATGATAGGTTGTAACTCTTGTGCTGGGGTGTGAATCAAATCTACATGTTGTTGACAAGGAAGACACCTTTTGACAAATTCACAAGCATCATGTTCCATTGTAGGCCAGTAATACCCTGCTCTTAGAATCCTTTTGGCTAAGGCCATACCATTAGAATGGGCCCCACAAATACTGCTATGCACTTCTGGTAATGTCATGCAGGCTTCAGTTTCATCTAAACAATGGAAGAGAGTTCCATCATACCCACGTCGATAAAGTGTATCACCGATGATGGTGTAGCGGGTAGTGCATTGGATAAAATATTTTCGTTGACTTCTTGTGAGGTCAGATGGTAAGGTGTCTTCATGAATACAGGTAAAGATTTCTTGGTACTAGGGGGATTTAGGACCTACAATATCACACACCATTTCACTCTCAAGGATATCATACACTGGGATTAAGAGTTGTTCTACTAGGAACTGGCAATCTGTATGATCTTTTGGCATGTCAATTAGGGACCCAATAGTAGCCATAGTGTCTACTGCCTTATTTTGAAGTCTTGGGATCTGCTCAAATTGGATGGAGGTGAAGTAATTCTTGAAGTCATCCACCATGCATTTATAGGGTAATAGCTTGTCATCTTTGGTTTGAAACTCATTATTGACTTGTTTAATGACCAATTGAGAGTCGTCGAAAACTCATAAATGAGTGATATTCCATTGGTTGGAAACTCTAAGACCTATGATTAGAGCTTCATACTCTGCTATGTTGTTAGTGCATGGGAATGCTAACCTAAATGACTTTGGAATGTCATCACCTTGCGGTGTGACCAGAAAAATGCCTGCCCCAGATCCATTGTGAGTATATGAACAGTCAAAGTAGAGTGTCCAGGTAGCGGTTTTTGTGATTGTAAAGACTTCTTCATCAAGGAATTTTTTAGTCAAAGGATAAGCATCCTCTAAAGGAGCATCTGCCAACTAGTCTGCTATCACTTGTCCTTTAATAGCCTTTATGCCCACATATTCTATGTCAACTCACTCAGAAGCATGATCCACTTAGCCATGTGGCCAGTTAGAGCTGTCTTAGACAACATGTACTTGAGGGGATCAACCTTTGATATCAATTTTACTAGATGGTTGAGCATGTAATGGCATAATTTTTGTGAATAAAAGACAACAACTAAACATGCTTTTTCCATTGGAGAATAGTTAAGCTTGTAGCCCATTAATGTTCGACTGATGTAATAAATGGAACGTTCCTTGAGTGACTCATCATGTTGGGCTAACAATTCCCCCAATGCAAGTGAAGTAGTGGAAATATACAACAGGAGGGGCTTTCCAAGGATTAGAGGCATGAGAACAGGTGGATGAGCTAGGTATTCCTTGATATGATCGAAGCCTAGCTGACACTCTGGATTCCACTTGAAGGTGATATCCTTTTGGAGCAAGTGGGAGAAGGATTGACACTTATCATTTAACTAAGCTATAAATCTTTGGATGGACTGCAACTTTCCTTGAAGACTTCATAACTGCTTTAGAGGGCATGGCAGAGGCATTTCTAGTATTTCCTTCACCTTGGTTGGATCTACTTTTATACCTCTTTTGGAAACAATGAAGCCTAGTAATTTTCTGGATGTGACCCCAAAGACACTTTTTTGGATTCAGACGCAACTTATAATGCTCTAACTGTTCAAAGATCTTCTTCAGGATTGCAGGATGTTTTGCCCTTTTTTTTTACTTTCCTAACAGATCATCGACATAGTCTTCGATTATGATATGAATGAGGTCATGGAAGATTATTGTCATGGCACGCTAGTAGGTTGCCCTTGCATTTTTGAGGCCAAAAGGAATGACATTATAGCAAAATGTTCTGCAAGGTGTCATGAAGGTAGTCTTGTGTTGATCTTCAGTAGCAATCTTGATCTGATTATATCCAGAGAAGCCATGCATGAGGGGTAGCATTTCATGTCCTCCAGTAAGGTCAACCAACATATCAATGTTCGGTAGAGGAAAGTCATCCTTAGGACAAGCCTTATTGAGATCTCAGAAATCCGTACAAATCCTGATACGTCCATTTGGCTTAACGACCAATACTATATTGGAGATCCAATCTAAATAGTCAATGAGTAGAATGAATCCGAATTCTAGCAGTTTCTCTAATTCTTTCTTGACTAATAGGGCCACTTGAGGGTGCATTTTGCGTAGTTTTTGCTTGACAAGTTTGGCATCTGGGAAAACATCCAAATGATGTACAAGAAGATCAGAATAAGCCCATGTGAAATTAACAACACCTTCTCTGATAATTTGGACAATGGTGGAATACTCTTCTTCTGATAAGATTTGGCTACATAAGTGATTCTTGGATTTTCTTCTGTCCCCAAATTTACCTCCTGTGTTTCTTCAATGAGAATAGAAGACCGCTCATATATTTGTGTTCTCACAAGGGGAAGATGAACACCCCCATCCTCCAGTGCCTCATTGAGGTTTTCACTGTCAGATACACCCTTTGTTTTTACTTTTTCCCAGTCAAAAAGTGCCTTAGGGATGTTTTTACTTGATGACCTATTTTGTTTTTGTTTTTTTTTGCTTTTGCAATTAGGGAGTTCATATTCCCCTAATCCCATGAGATGTACGTAGCTATCTACTAAGGGAAATGTGTCAATGGGTGTGCTACCTTGTAGGTCATGATCTATAAGTTCAGGATGTTTGAGGGATAAGGTTATGGTGCAAACAGATAAGCATTCAAACATGGTAGGGAGGTCAACGTGATCCAAATCATCGTGCATGTGCATGATGGAATATTCTTCTGGTATGTCTTCGAGGGAACCATCATTGAAACTAAAATTATTAGAAGTGCTAGAGGATGTCATGGGACCTTTCTATTTAGTATCATAACCCAAGCCCAAATTTCTTGGGCAGATGGTAGTTGCTTCAATGGGCTGGCATTTTCCTTGTCCTTCCACACCAAGACCTCTACCTTGCTAATTTCACTGTTCAATGAACTTGGAGGCACATGGATAGAACTCTTGGAAGTATTCTATAAGGGGACATGGTGGCTCAAGTTCCTCTCTGTAATCCCATTAGTTGATATCAGCTTCCATTTGATCCTGAAGGGAACCCAGATCATTGAATGTTGTTGAGCCAATGTTTTTGGAGGTGAACGTGAGTGTCTTTTCTTCTAATTTTGGAACTGATAGAGATGGTTTCCCATATGTACATGGCGAGGGTGGCATGGTTTCCACATTCAGTGTTGTACACATTTCTTACTCACCACATCCCTTGTGAATGATCTGAACCTTGGTGATGGTGGAACCAAGTGCAGATGATGGGATGGATGATGTGGTGTTTAGTGTATTGGCAGATGGAGGAGAATCAGGTGTTTGAGATGCCCCCATTTCTACCCTAGGGCAGTAATTTTAATGTGGAAAGGAAGCCTCTAGGGCACAATAATATTCAAATGGTTGAGGGTCGGCCTGTATGGTAACTTCCATTCCTTGAAATAGGAACTTCAAACACTGATGGTAGGTGGATGGGATGACTTGCATAGAATGAATCCATGGATGACCAAGGAGGATGTTGTATGGAAGGTCAAGATCCAAAACATGAAACATAGTGTACCATACAATGGGGCCCACTTGAATAGGAAGGCAAATAATTCCTTCAGAATCCCGCTCTACATTATTATATGGCTTGATGGTGATAACTTGATTGCTTAGGTCAGCCTGGGTATATCCAACCTATTGTATGGATTTTAATGTGCAAAGATTTAGGGCTGAACCATTATCCACCAGTACCCTTTTTACATTTTGACAATTTACACCAACCTCGAGATGGAGGGGGCGGTTGTGGCTTGAGTCAAGGTGCGACATATCTTTTTGGCTAAAGGCTAACTGATAGGTCGATAAGAGATTTCCCACCAATGCTTGGAATTGGGTGGGGTCAATATCATTGGGTACTTGCATGCTTTGTAAGGCCTTAGTCAAGATGTCTTGATATACAGGAGATGACTTAAGAAAATCTAGGATGGATATCTAAGATGCAGTCTTGCCTAGGTGGTGAAGGATGTTATACTGTGAATTGATGGATGGCAGTTGGGTAGATGTAGGAGCTGCTGAGACCGTGATGCGGGTTCGATGGGTGGTAACAACACATTGTGGATCTTTTCCTTTGACATGTATCATGGATACACATGGCTCCACTTGTTCTACATATGTGACCACACCTAGGTAATTGTATGGAAAATTTTTATAGCTGATGTTATTGGTGCTGTTATTTTGGTTGTTATTGTTGTTAGTTCTAGGATGAGAGTTAGATGTACTCGGACCTTGATTGTGGTTGGGAAAATAATTTTGATATATCTAGAGTTGAGCATTGGATGAAGATGTTGTGTTAGCATCTACATGAATTTCACCTCAATTGATGAGGCCTTGAATGTAAGTTTTTAGGCCTTGACATTTATCTAGGGTATGTCCCTTAATCTTGTGAAATTCACAATATTCGTTGCCTTTAAACCAAGCAGGTTTGGGTTTAGATGCATTAAGAGGCTTGGTGAAAAGATACGTGATGGGATAATTAGCTTGAAGAAGCTTGTTAAACTCCATACTAAGGGGTTCTCCCAACTGAGTGAACTGTCATTTATTCCCCCCTTGGTTGTTTTGGTTTGATTGTTTCCATGGTGCCCCTTGGGGTATGGATATGGCATTCTGGAATGATAATTGTTGTTGAGGAGGGTATTTTTGTGTGGTGGTGGCCACCTGAACATGTTTGGTTCCAGTGACACCATCATTGACAACATTCGTATTTCTATTCATATAACAATGTTTATCCCCAAAGGACTTCTCTTTATCAGAATTTAAAAAATTGACTTGCCCTTTTGCAACAAGGGCTCGTTCCAAGATGGGACCCTTCTCCACAAGTGCTGCAAAGGTGGTGATGTAGTGAAGTTGGAAGTTATGAGCCATGTCTGGATGGAAATTTTCGATAAAAAATGTGACCTTGTATTTTTCTGACAGTAGGGATTTCATCTTGCTGGCCAAGGTCCACCATCTTTGCAAGTATCTTACAAAGGTCTCCCCATCACGTTGTTTTTCTTTCAGGAGATCAAGTGTGTCAATATCCTTCTCTAGATTAAAAGAGAAGTGGGAGATGAATTTTCTAGATAGTTGTGCAAAAGTTTTGATGGATCCCTTTTCAAGGCCCATGAACTAGTTGAGGGCGATCCCGTGTAGACTTTTAGGGAAGAGTTGTATAAGATAGTTGTCATTATGTATGAACTCTTGGTAGTGGGCATAAAATTATTGCAGATGGGCTCTAGGATCTTTTGTTCCCTTGTATTTGTCAAATTTTGGGATTTCAAAGTGTTTTGGAAAGGGAATCAAGGAAATGGATGGGTCAAATAGATAAGGACAAATTTCCTTGAATTTAAATGGCTGTTTGCCTGTTCCATCTTGTAAGTCCTTTAATGCCATTTTGACTTCTTCCAAGTCTTTGTTAATTGGTGCTTCAGGAGTTAGAGTGGGCTGGTTATATGGATAGTAATGTGGGCACGATGAGGATGGTCCCACTGCGGTTGGATCATAGGTGGGTTGGGTTGCATATGAATGTTTTTGTTGATGATAAGTGGATTATGGGTTGATGTAAGGTGGGTAGGAGGATGATGGATTGTGATGAGTGGAATTCACTTGTTGGTAAGGTGGTTGTTGTTGATAATAAGAAGCGGGCGAAGGGCCCTATTGTTGTGTAGAATTCTGATAATACAAAGAGGTAGGAACCCCTTGTTGATGTGATGATGATTATTGGTAGTAGGAGCTGGATGTGGCACCTTGCTAATAAGACTATTTTTGTTGGAGATAAGGTGGATAGGATTGATATTGATGTGTGGAGGCGACATATGGGGGTTGTTGTGGATTTGACGGTTGTCGGTAAGGATTTGCATGTGGTTGTGAAGGATTGGTGTAAGGTGGTGGTTGGGTCCACGTTTTATTTGGAGCGTTCTAATTTGTATTGAGGTGGGATGGAACAATGTATGTGCTAGAGGGATGATAGAGGTATTTCACAAGAGGATTATGTTGTGTTTGTGTAGGAATGTGTGTATGTGGTGGTGGAAGTTGTTTTTGCAGTGGTTGTTGGTAAGATGGGTGAGATGGGACATGTGGTTGGTGTGGGATCGTAATGGCAGTGCCATGTGGTGGTTTTTGTAGTTGTGAATGAGTTTACAGCATCCGATGTGGTGTTTGAGTGGGAATTGGAATGTTTTTTAGTGGAATAGTGATGGTGTGTTGCGAAGATTGTTGATGAGGTGGTTGGGATGAAGCAAAAAAATAGTAGTGTGTTGTGGTGGTGCTTGCAATATGAAAGATTGGTGAGGATTACCTGGAGGTTGCGAGAATACAGGAGGTGGAAAATTGGTAAGTATAGGTGTGCCCCCAGTATTAGGATGCGGGGGTGGAAGCATTGGAATGGATGGTCTATATGATGGAATTCCATAGGCATAGGGATCATTAGAATCAGGTGGTGGGATAGTAGATGTTGTGGTTGGAAGATGAGAATAATCATGGACTTGATGGATGATGACATTTCCAAACTCGGGGTGGTACCAATTGTCTATGGGTGCGCCCTCGGGGGCATAGGAATTTCCTAGAATGTTTGTGAGGTTTGTGGATCAATGGGTGGTGGAAGGGCATATTGTGATGCATCAAAATCAGATGGCGGTTTGACTCCCTTCATGAGTAGGGTAGAAAGGATCTTATCCCCATGTTCGTTGAGGAGATGATCCATCATTTGGACATTAGCAGGATTAGTGAGATATTCGTCAACAGTGACTTTGGGTTGGTTAACCATGTTGTCGTTACTGGGTGGTGTGGTGTTCTGGATGTCAGTATTAGATTGAGATGAGGCACCATTATGGGGATCGTGTAGATTGCTTTGAACGTTATTGGGATCTTGTGGGGTATTCAGGATGTAATTAGGATCATGTGGGATATTCAACTGAGTACCTTGGGCTTGTTGGTCCGCCATTTTTTTTCTCACTTGTGAACGGGTCTGAACGGACATGAACATGCAAAACAACTAAGTTATTTGAGATGCAACTAAACTTCTAAATGATGATCTAAGCGATGATTTGGATTGATTGATTTGGATTGGATTAAGATTGTCGGATTGGATTTGATGTTGGATAAGATGATGGATCAATTGATGATGTATCAATTAATTTGATGATGGGATAAGGATGGGATTTGATTGGATTTGATCAACAAAATTATTGATAGGATTGGATGGAATCGAGTTAAAGATCAAATAATTTGGATGATTGGAAGGGTTTTTAAACTATGTTAAGAGATCACTCTAAGTGACGCAAAGTGTTGATTGATCATATTAAGGATGAACAGATGATCACGGTGGCGAATCTCCCTTGAGATGGAAGGGGATTGATAGGGTTGAAGATGGTGATCGACTTAGGATGCATAGCGATCCTAAGTGGTTGTTCAAGGATGACGATTAGGTTCAAGCACCCAGGTCAATTCGGATAACGACTTCAAATGAAGTTCAAAGGATTTGGCTTGATAAATCGATGATGAATGATTATGAATGCAACCTATATGGTTTGGATGATGGGTTGCATTTAAATGGATCATGACGTAGATGTATGAGATAAGCAAACAACTAGGTAAACCACAAGTTTTTTTAGAAATCACAAAAAACTAGCTTTTTTTTTGTTGCACCAAATTTTGAGCAAACGAGGTTATGAAACGTATAGAAAACCACTCAGAATGGGTGAATGGATGTATGGAGCTAGGGAACTATATTCAGAATGAGAAAATAGTTTCCTGGAATAGGTAAACAGCTCGCCGGAACAAGTGAATGGCTGGTCGAAAAGGAGGGATGATGGATGGAACTGGTAAATGGATGGACAAATGGTTAGCTTGTGTAAATAGGTACCTCAAATGAGGGAACAACACTGAGAATAGGAAAATAGGTTCCCAAAATAGGGTAACAGCTAATGACTGGAGGCTGAAAAAGGTTGTTTTGGAGGGCAGGGCCACCCCTTTAGGTCAAGGCCACCCAAACTTAGGTCAGGGCCACCCAAACTCAGGTCAAGGCCGCCCAAACAAGGAGTACTTAGCCAAATTTTGACTTAAATAGGCTGAACAATAGGGAAACAAAGCTCAGAATTCGTAAATGGATACTCGAAATGGACGAACGGATGGTTGGCTTGGGTAATCAGGTACCTCGAACAAGGGAACAATGCTCAGAATGGGAAAACAGGTTCCCGAAATAGGGTAACACGTAATGACCAGAGGCTAAAAAGGGTTGTTTCAAAGGGCAGGGCCACCTCTTCAAGTCAAGGCTACCCAAACTCAGGTTAGGGCCGCCCCTTGAGGTTAAGGTCACCTAAAATCAGGTCAGGGCCACCCAAACAGAGGTCAAGGCTGCCCAAATAGAAAAAACTTAGCAAATTTTGACTTAAACAAGCTAAACAACTATTTAAATAGGGGGTCAAGGCCACCCCTAGAGGGCAAGTCCGCCTTTGTAGACTGGTTTGAACCTAACTTAGTCAAAAATAGTGATGGCAAAGGATGTAAACAACAAGTAAAAGGCCAAAACTGACTGACCAACACTGGTTTTTCACAAGAAGACACTTCAAGCAACACAAGCCTAATTTACTATTAAGGTATGGCCAACATGATCCTCTATATAGGCTTAACAAGTTTTTTAGTAGTATCCCCGATATATGCATGGTACGTGGGACACAACCGTGAACACTAGCCCATCTACAAGCGTGAGTCTGGAGCAGCCAACGAGAGACTGCAAGCTTGAACCAACCCTTCACGTCTATCTAGGTATCACCCTAGTTTCAATGCTTCGCTATACATGACATGAATGGATTGAGGTATAGCTTTCACTCTCCCCCCTTTATATACCCCACCGATAACACGTGGTTAGAATCGTCCCCCGGGTGATGAAATTTTAGGTAGGTCTCGCTAATAAAATAAAAATGGGGTAAAGAGGACTAAGTGAGCTACGATTTCTCTTCACCCAGGATCGTCAAATGGCACAAGGGGATTGGATACGTCAATAGCCCATTTTCAAGCATGACACACAAGTTCTTTGACCCTTTAATTAGTTCTATGTACCTTTTTTTTTTTTTAAATGAAAGGATAAGACTAATTGAACACAATTTTCCATCTGCAAAACACTTGTCAGTAGTTTGCTTTCTGTCTTTGACAAGCGAACCTGCAGGAAATAGTTGTAAAAAAAAATGGAAAACAGTAGCAGAAAAGTCTGCTGCCAGGTTAGGGCTGCTCAAACACAAAACCTGCAACAAAAATAGTCAGAAAACAAAGCAAAACAACAACAAAAAATGTCTGCTACCAGGTCAAGGCCACCCCTCCAAGTCAGGGCCGCCCAAAAATGAAACCTGGAGGAAAAACAGTCAAAAAACAGAGCAAAATAACAACAAAAAATGTCTGCTACTAGGCCAGGGCCACCCCTCTAGGTCAGGGCAGCCCAAACATGAAACCTATAAGAAAAACAGTTAGAAAACAAAGCAAAACAACAACAGAAAAATTCTACTGCCAGGTCAAGGCTGTCCAAACACAAAACCTGTAGGAAAAATAGTCACAAAACAAAGCAAAACAACAAAAAAAAAAAGGTCTGCTACTAGGTCAAAGCCACCCCTCCAGGTCAAGGCTTCCCAAACATGAAACTTGTAGGAAAAACAGTCAAAAAATAGAAAATCAGCTATAGGCTTTGTCGCCCCTCGAGGTTAGGGCCACCCAAATAGTGGGCAAGGTCGCCCCTCTGAGTCAAAATCTAGAAAAACCTTAAAACAACAACTGTTAGTAGATAAATACCCGTGATGTGGGTCCCACCGGACATGCTAGAAATGTGAGCAGTGAAATTTGTTATCTATTAAAGTGCAAAAACTAAGGAATGCAAGATAAAAACTACACTAAACCACCTCAAGATTAGGCTACGTTAACACAACTAAAGGAAAGATGAAACGATCAAAGTAGATATACCTCTCTTCGTGTTGATCCTTGGTTGGCCCTTTGATGATTGATAATGTGTGCTCCTTAGATGATAGCTTGCAAGTGATGGTGGTAGAGGAGTGAATGAAAGTAGGTGATTGCAGCAATGGATTCTAGATGCAAATACTAAGATATGGCAATAAATGACTATGATAGTTCAAATAACTTGGAGGCATAAGTTTGGTATGCATGCAATGACTAACTCAATTAATGAGAAGAGGGGGGTATTTATAGAAGTTATTGAATTATCTAGAGAATTCAATGGTCTAGATTAAGCCACCATGGCTAAGATGGAGGGTTGTGGTGAGTTGAGCACTCACAAACCCTCACATCTTGACATGTGGTGGGTGAGTTGTCCAAAGGACAAGGTGAGATGGAAAAGGGTACAAATGAAATGGAATAGGCCATGTGGTCCCAAGGTACTTAAAAGTACCTTGGGATGGGAGAGGATTTGACCAAAAATTTATTCCTTGGCCCCATATGGGGCTGAAAGTGACAAGTGATAACTTTTAGAAATTCATCCCTTGTCAACATGGGGAAGGGGGAAGGCCTTGGAAAAATAAAAGTGTATTTTTAATTCACTTTTTGGGAGAGAACAAAGGATAAAACAAGATTCCTCTAAAAGAGGTCCTTGTCCTTTGGGTACGATGTGACACATGAGGTTTCATAGGGAAGACAAATGCATGGGGGGAATAAGTGAGAATTTTTAATTTACATGGGGAAGAGGTCAACCCAGAAAAGGTAAGTACCAAGAAGGTTGACTTAAGGGCATGCCAAAAGGGGTAAGTGATTAGGATTAGGATTGTGGAAACAAATGATTAGGCTAATTAATGATTATTAGAGGCAAGTGACAAGTTATGGAGGATGTGACATTAAACCTAATTAAGGATATGCACACTTTAATGGAGGATTAATTAAATTAGTCTTGTTTAGTGAAAGGGTTATGGAGGATGTGACAAGGAGAGAGAAATAATGAATTAAAAATGAAAAGAAAAATTGACTAAATTAAATAAATTGATTGCATTTATTTAATTTAGAGATGAAGTGGGCTAATGTATAAATTATTTAATTAATTGAATTAAATACCTTAGGAACATTAATTAGATAAATAATTTAACTAACATTGATGAAGAGGATGAAGGAAAGGGATAAATTTGACCTTGTGTAAAGGGTCAAATTTAGGTGTCTACATGAACCATTGACATAATTCCTCAAAGAGATGCCATATTATGGACTGCCATGAATTGCAAGGTATGTTCAAAATGGATTCGTTGAAAGGGCCTTACAAACTTTTAAGAAAATGCAATTGATGGGTATAATGCTTCTGTCTACGAGGTCATTATAAGTTCAAATCCTTACTATGTTTTGCAGAATCCTTTTTTTTAGTCACCCTCATAGACAAAAAGCACCCATTAGAAGCATACAAATTTCAAGTTCCCAAGAAAACATGCACAGAAGAGTTGGAGGCATAAACAAGGCACGTGAACCATTAGGGAAAATATAAAAATAGATAAGTAAGGCAATGCATAAGTGAAAAGAAATCTCAGCCATGAAAATAGCCATAGATTTAAAGGAACACAAAATCAATGCCCTCATTTAACAAATAACAACAAAATTGTTTTATAGTGAAATAAAACATAGCAAGGAAGGATCTAGCCATGTACAGGGAAATGCATAGGTCAAGAGTTTACATATTAAAGTCATTTCACTGCTAAGATGGGTAAACATTTTCAAGGCACTGCACAATCAAGTATTCAAAATTATTATTATTATTCTAACAAGGAGATACAAAATGGCTTTAGTACCATTGCTTACTTGGTAGTGTTGGTTGAAACTAGAATAAGCCACACTAAGGTCTTCTCCATCACCGCTTTAATCTGTACAACTGTATGCTAAATTTCAACAATTGTAGTGTTGTCCAAACAACCCCCTTTCATTCATTTTAGTTCCACTTTCTAAGTTGTGTGCTGACATTCCCTCTTATAAAAATCCCCATGAAAACATAAGTGGTATATGAGATATCAAAATCATATCCATAAAAAATAGAGTTATTCATCCCAGATCAGTAATCCTTTCATCAGAGAAGTTGCAAAGTCCTTTCATCCAGACTTGTTGCCCTCAATTAGACCATTAATTAAAATGATCCAAAAGACATCCTACCCTCTGCCTTCCTCCATAGCCTGACACCATATCTCTCTCGTCCCATCTCACTTTCATGTCTCTACTCAAAGCCTATTCCTACATAATGCAGAACACTCTCCCCTCCACATAGCGTGCTTCCTAGAATTTAACTCTTACCTTCTCTTTTCCCAAAATGAATATACATTGATTGCATTGAGATCTAAGTGGCCCTCTACTTGCGTTTTAGACAGTTTACTTTTAGTAAGCCTATGATAGCCCGCTCGACAATATAATGAGATCTCCTAATCTCTTGAAGTGTTGCTCATGTCAAGGTTGAGTTCCCCATGATTTCACTTATTTATTTCTCTACCAAAAGGGTCACCATTTCTTACTTATTTCACTACCCAAGGGTCAACTTTCAATTTACTCTTATGGCTCTGGTATCTCTCCAAGATCCATCTACATTGAATTTTATGTAATCACTAGTAAATGCCCACCAAACAGGCCCATGTGTAGCCCATACCTCCATCCAAGATTGTTGTCCCATGATTTTTGACTAACATGTTTAGCTTTTTTTGCACATAACCATCAGTTGCATTTCATGCCATAATTTAGCTCATGTTTGATTCTTGAGATTAGTTCTCACCTTCCTTCATTTATTTATTTTTTTCTTTCATTTATTGACCAATGAACTTCCTTAAATAATTATCCAAGTGGTATGGCTATGATTTTATTTTGTTTTGTTTTTAATTAGATGTTTTAAAGGAACATTTAATCAAACGTCTTTAACATATATGTATTACAATATTTTGAATAAATTTACAATCATTATTACCTAAGAAGTATAGTCATCGAATTTTATGCATGACTTCACCAATATAATTTTCCTCCATTAAATTAAGTACCCCTTCAGCTTGGTCTAGCATTAAACTTGCTAGAAGTTACTTGTACACTTCAATAAGTTTGTCATGGTATCATGTATCATAAAATAGTTTTATGTATATTATTCCTACATAAATAGTTCTTTGAAATACCTAAATATAGAATATTTAATCTAAGATCATGGTAATGTACACAAATACTGATTCAATGCATTATCCCAAGATCAATAATCAAAACAAATATTTCCTTTAAATATTATCCACTCAATGAAGTATTGTTTAATATTTATTGATCGATTAGAAAATGTTTATTATCAAAAATGATATAGTCCAAACCCAATCATGGTATTCAAATTAAGAATTCACGGGCTTTGGTCCTGAGATCTAGAGGTTCTTTATCATCATATTAGCCCTTAACTAGAATATAAAATGGCAGGGTATTACGTCAATGCCCCTTGCATGCCATTTTATTCCTTTAGTGACCATTTACAATTATCACACATAATTGAATCATATATAAATGCAAGTATATAACAAGTAAAATTACCTTGAACTATATGATCTATATGCTTGAGCATATTGTCACAACATACTAGAAATTCCCTACGTGCATTATGGGGTGTTAACTAGGTGGCCTTATAGAAACTATCTTAAACAAACTAGTCCAATCATACCTAATCAAACTTTTAGAGTTTATACAATACAAAGAACCATAGAAAAATCACATGGTATAACAATGATGACTATTGTGAATATTATCAAAGTAAAGGACATGAAACATCCAATTGCATGAGGCTTAAAAATCTCATTCAAGACATCATTGATCAAGGAGAGGTGAGCATTGACCAACACCCAATAACTTATAGAAACAATGATCTAGGTATATACAATAATCCAATGCCTTTTTGTGGTAAGGGAAATGATGTTGGAAAGTCAAAAGTCTATAACCAATTCAACCATTCCTATGGTAATGTCATAGGCCATATGTAGTAGACAAATAACCACATCATAGAGGATTAATGGAAGGTACAATGACTCGTTCCATAACATAGGTCTTTGGATTAGAATTCACTCATATGCATTTTGGTCCCAACCATATTTTATATCATGAAATCTATAAATACCTCTACCATTACACCTTACCATCCAACCTATCTCACATACACCATAAATACCTTGTGCATCATTTATTCCATCTCACAATACATGGTTGTTGGCTAACATATTTTCACCTCTAAATTTATGATAGTAAATCTAACTCTTTGCCTGAATAAGATGCAATCAATTATCACTAATTGAGTTAATTTTTTCTATAGGAAACAACTACTCTCTAAATTTTCAAGAGGTACAACTCCCTCTTTATATTTTCAATAAAATCCTAAACAACTAATTTGAAACGGTGTACGATTTTTACCAGTAAGCAAGAAAGGTACCAATATTAAACACTAGAAATATTTCAAGTATTGAAAGAAATGGATACAAGAATGATTATAACTTTGATTATAACTTCTGGTACATAGGCCAAAATAACATCCCATATAAATGATAAAAATGATCAATTCAATATAACACTGGAACTGAAATTAATCATTTAAATTAAATTGCTATTCATTCACACATAAATGATATAACTCAAAGATCCATCAAATGCACGAGTTCAAATAAAATTATTCTTTCATCCAAATGACATACTAAAATGCACACAAATGTAAAAGTTTCAATTTTGTCTATGCTATATCAAAATCATGATGAATTTTAAGAAAGATTTAAGTTTTTCTTAATTAAATAAATACTAAGTAGCATTTAACCGCTTCTATAAAATAACTATCCAATATTTAAATATTATTTATTTTCATAACATAAATTTTATAAAAGAAAATAAATCATACTAGGGTGGCACTTTGTTTGTCACTCCTTCGGCTGACTAGGATGTTAGCGTGGAACTCCTTTCTCTTTATGCATAGTAGGCTTTCACGATAGGTGGAATCTCTTCATGTTGAGGGATGATGACATTTCTAGCTCTGAGGTTTTAGATAAATTTGTTTTCTTTACCTACTTCAAGTTTTCCTGCATAAGTCATTGCAAGCTCAACAAACTGGAACAAATCCAAATTGAGGCCACTGAGCTTTCTTAAACTCTCAACATTGATTTTTAATCAATCATAGAATATTGTCATTCATCCTCTTGAAGATCCCCTTCAATTATTCTTCATCTTCATCCTCATTGTTGCCTTCTTTCTTAAGATGCAGGCCAATTCTCAAAATTTTCTTTTGAATTTCATCCCCATTAGTCCTACATTCAATTAGCACCTTGCCAAACTCTTGTATACTATGTTTGAGAATGAAAAGCTTACATTCTATACTCTTCTTCCAAATAACACATCAATTATCTATAGTATTCGAGAGAATATTCTCATTAACCAACCTTTTGGGGCCTAATTCTACCTTTCCTTTGAAGTCACCAAGGGTAGCTCTCCACACGGCCTCCTCATGTTTAAAGTTGAAGTGACATGTTTATCCATTTCAAATTTAATTTCATCCATATCTTTACACACCTTTTTCATATCAGTAATTAATTGGTCCCCTTTGTTTACAATGTTAGTGGCCCACTGTTTTGAAGCCTTTCTAAAGAATTTATAGTTCTACATTTTATCCACTACTTCTTTCCTCATTGATGATGTTGGATAAAAAACAAATTTTTCTTGGGCAATTGGTTGTGGAACAATATCAAATACAGATCTTAAACATTTGCTGAAAAGTTTCACCTAATTTTTCAATTCATCCTTGATTTTATTATCTTTGGATGTCTTTTCCACCAACCTTGTTGCAGTCACCTAGAAGTTGTGTACATTATCCATCATGGAAGGACCAAAGTTCACTCTAGTGATATTGAAATCACTAGTAGTAGCTTTATTTCCTTCTTTCAACACAACGGGATGGGCTATTTCTACACACATATTCCTAGTGCTATCATTCGCAAGTAGCCTAGATGTGGTTTTCATTTTCTTGGGCTTTGGGGTCCTCTGAATTTGTTGACCAACAAGATCCCTCTTAGTGAGGTTTACTTGGACAATTTTTATTTTATTGGATAATATTTTTTCAAGCCATGTAGTAGCAGTTGGTGTCATCATTGACCTAGTCTATCCAGGAGAACCAAATTCCAAAACCCTTCCCAAAGGAGTAGTAGATAATGG
Source organism: Sequoiadendron giganteum (assembly GCA_007115665.2). Lineage (NCBI taxonomy): Eukaryota > Viridiplantae > Streptophyta > Pinopsida > Cupressales > Cupressaceae > Sequoiadendron > Sequoiadendron giganteum. Next base: position 466,596,330 of record CM021102.1, on the reverse strand, counting down.
TCTATCCTTAGGGGAAGTAGTGGGAGTAGGACCCACCCTAGGAGAATTGTGTGTATCTATAGGAGGATAAGATTTAGGAGAAGAGTCACTTTATTGAGAGGGGGGAGTGGAAACATTTACCATGTCTTCTTCTTCTTTGGCCATTTTTTCTTTATCTTGTTGTGGGGGTTTTGGAGCATCTTCTCCACATGTCCTTTCAGGTAAGTTTTTCTCTGAGGGCTCAACATCACCACCACCTTTTCCCTTTGATGATACTCATTATGTAGGGGATGTTTTCATACTTGAGGGAGAAAGCCTTTGGTTTCTCTTTTCTTGAGGCTGGGTTTTTGTGACATTGGAGGATGAGCTTGTTTTTTTGCATTCTTATTTACAACCCATTCTTGTGTTCTTTTCAACATAGCTATAGCCTTTTATTTTGTGGCTAATTTTATTTTATACTCCAATCTATAGATACAATAGGCTAGGTCTAAATATGATTAACAAAAATTGGATCCAATAAAATTCATCATCCTCTAAACCTTAGATATCTTAGTCTAATTTGAATTGAATAATTTTCCTCAAGGTCAACCTCATCCATCTTCTTCTTATTACTTTGTATTCATCTACACAATCAGCCAAGTAGTCTTCTAGATCTCAAACATGATTTAAATTGGGGCCTGGTTGCAAATTATCCTTCACAAAATTCTTACTTTTGAAAGGAAACCTTCTATCATAAAACTAGAATATATACTTGACAAGATCCCTCTCAATATTGAGGGTATCAAACATATGGTTCTAGGAAAAGAAACCAAGACCAACGGGGAATTGTACACCAACATTTTTTCTTTCTTGGCATCTTTTATTAACCTCTTCCACTTGTCTACATACCTCTATCAAAACAAATTTATCTTCAACATTTTTAGGGAGCTTGAGTGGGAGACGACCATTAATCCTCCAATTCTAATATATGAAAACCTCTAAAATTGTTTAAAATGACTCCCTTAGGTGTCAATAAATTATATAGCTTCAGGAGAGAGTCTCAAACCAATGTCTCAGGTTGAATTTCCTAAACAAACCTCATAGTAAAAGTATCATTTACTCTCCTATAATGATGATAAATCTTCCCTAATTGCAACTTATCAAAGTAATCAAAATATAAATGTCTTGAGGTTGAACTGCATTTCGTCTTAGCATAGGCCAAGGTCTAGTACAAGCAATAGCATAAAGAAAATAGGAGGAAATATAAAAGAATCTATTAATTCAGAAATTAATGATCAGTGAATGCATTTGGTCACTAATAAGATGCACCCAATCCAATAATTTCTCACCATTAATAATGATGTGCACGAATAAGTACATCCACTCTTTGAAATCATGTGTCCTCTCACTCCCTTTCAATTTGTGTAGGAGCACAATTATGTTATAGATTTCCTCAACGAAGTGGTTCCTATGCATATTCTTGGGCAATTGAGATTTTCCTTTCTTTGCTGTAGCAAACCATTATTGAGCAATCACATTCCTTTACCTTCGATTCTTTTCTGAAAATACAAATTATGAGGAGGAAAAATAAAAAATCAATGTATGCTTCCCTCTAGTATTTTTAAGCAAGAGGTGAATTCTCTTTGAATTTTTACCATCAGCTAATTGTCATTTATTATTACTTCCCTTGTCTTAGGGTTGTAAAGTATTATACACTCCAACACCAAGTTAGGGCACTGGATAACTACTAGGAATGATGTGGCTTGCGAAAACCCACTTTCAATTAACCTCTGGGTTATGGGAGGCTAGGTATCCTTTCCAATTCTTTCTCAAAATTTATCTAAATTCACATGCCCTAATTTTGTATCCATAATTTATGACATGGTGTTGGTTAAACTATACAAGTATTCATAACCCTATACTTGAATTTCATGGTGAAAGAAAACCCTAAAATAAAATTGCAACCAAGAATGGATAGACTTGTATATGTAATTGTAATTTTCCTCAATTAGGGTGAATTGGAATATTTTCAATAAATTGTAGCTCAACAAGAGAAAACTATACCTTCAAATTATGCCCCTAGCTCTGAAAATTACCAACTATGCTATTTCACAATTTTGCCTCTTCCGCCTCATGTAGAATTTTTCGTAAGTGCTTGTAAAAATGAGCCCTTCGAATAGCTCAATTTTCCTATAAACATCCCGCAATTAATTCTAGGGAGTGATAGATAGTAATTAATGACACCCCATTAAGATTGGCACGTGCGAGATTTCCAACCTTTCATTTTTCTCCAACCTCCTTATGAATATTTGAAAAAGAATGGCTAGTAAAGCTTTTTGACAAATTGAGTAGTTTTGATAAATCTTTCGAGAACTGACAAGGGTTTCAAAACTATACTACAATTTCAAAATGTCACCTTTTTGCATAATTTTCATTATGATGCTTCTCGAGAAAGATAAGGAACTGAATTTCATCTGTCGTTGGAAAAAAAATGGTTTCAACAACCTCGTCAAAGGCTAACCAAGGTTTCAAAATCTTCATATAGTTTTAAAATCAATTTAACTTATTTTCCTCTTTATCTACTTTTGTTAAGGTTGTGAGAAACATTTTGAACTTTGACATAGTTCTTAAAACTTACAAAGGGACTAACCATAAAAGTGAACTTTAGAGTTGACTTTAAAGACATCAGATGAAAACAAGGTTGTGACAACCTAAGCAGATCTCGACGTAGTTTTAAAAACCATGGGAAGGAGCCATATTTTTAACTTAGACAAAATTTACATAGGTGTACATGGTTTTCAAAGGGGGAGACTAAAACCATGGTAATACTAGCAAACCATCATATCAAAGGAGCTTCAATGTCACTTTACTTAGATACCTTCATTCAAGAGGGGCTTCTATTATAGTAAAGGAAGTGTCAAATGGTGTCCATGGTGCAAACACTAGGGGTGTTATATTAGCCATTAGAATCTATAGAACATGTTTGAATGAGTCAAGATATTTAGATCAATGGTGCCTCAATGCCATTAGCCACTTTCAGTCATATCATAATCACCTCAATTAGAATTTTTAGAAGGTTAGAACTCAAAAGGTTTAGTTTGATAATCAGCAATCTACACTTCTAGTAGTTCCATGCTTAGTATAATGGTTATCTCAATTGAAAAAAGAGAGGATAAAATAGTAAAGAGAAAAATTGTCCTCCAACGAAAACCACTTTGGTAGTTCTTTGGGTAGATACCTTGGTGAAAACCTGGAAAACATGTGTCATACATAAATAAGAACCATCCACCATCTACCAAAAAATATATCTCATCACATCCATAATAAGTTCAATTCATCCATGTTGGTGTAACAATTAGCACCTCTCAAGTGCAAGTTGGTACAGACCGCTATGCATAGTACGCGATGACTGCTCTTCAAATTAGGAGGGGAAGCTCCCTCTTTTGCTGATATGTGTTCTAAAATTAAAATATATAAATCCTATCTTTTTGACTTAGTTGGAAGAGGCACAAGGTTAAGAAAATCATGGGCGTTGCAACTAAGAATTTTCTCTAGTTTCACAGGTCTTTAACAACAACTAAAAACTAAAAGCTTTAAACTATCCAATATCCTCAAGAAAATAGAGCATGAGGAAAAGGAGAAGGAATGTGATTATACGATAAACTTCAGGTACATATTCACAATGTTAAGGCAAGGTGGCACAACTATTTTCTTGACTGGGAAGAATTTTATTGAAAGCAAATAAATATACGATAAACTGAGTACAACTTCACAACATGAGGGCAAGGTGGATCAACTATTTGCTTGACTGAATAGGTTTATTGACACACACATCAAATGATAAGCTTTAAGTATGGATTTTCAACATGAGGGCAAGGTGGCTCAACAATTTTCTCATCTGAATAGGCTTATTATTAACACAACATAAGGTAAGCAACTAGGACAATAAATTGCATAGACGAGACACGCATACAATAAATGATCAAACTAGAAACCCCATCTAACTAAGATTTGAATAAACACCATAGTAATAAAATGAAGCAAGGTGGCACAACTATTCATTGATACAATAACCACTCATGAATGGATACAAAATAACAATAGTACATGCAAGGTGGGCTCAACATATATTGTTATCATGTGCAAAAGTTATTTACAAATGAGTTGAAAGCTCTTATTTATAGACATCAAAGGTGTAGGCAACCCTAAAATCACCTAGAGTCAACAAGAGTCTTGTGAGCATGCAAGATCTTATTCTCTAAGTCTAAATAAAAGAAACTACATAGTTAAATAGAAAGCTACCATCAGTTAACTGATACAAGAATCAACAAAATAGACATGTGCAACATGCACATCCTTATTGAAATGAAAACTAACTAATAACTCCAACTATACAAAGATGTTTCCAAGAAAGACATAACATGCAATGTGTAGCAACGAGTTAACTTGGAAAGAGGCATCGAGTTCAAATCTTGTGTCTAATGTCTATCTTGGAAAAGGTGGGATGCCTTGAATAGTAGTTCACTGGCCCTGATCTCGAGCAACTAACCCCTTCATGAGTTCATTGACTGCATCACCATTTGGGGCACTGATACTCTTTCGTAGAACACAATGTCTAAGCAGCATATCCTCACCAATTGTGATATGGCTCTTAAGTTCACCTCTTCTTCTGACTTCCTCATCAAACAATGTTGACATGACTGCAAGTTGATCTAACTTACAACCAATAGAATCTCCACTAAAAATACCATGGATGAGTGTTCACAATTCTGGCTGAATATCTACAAGGTCAACATACTCACTACCCTCATGCTGATATCAGCAAGGAACTTGTGACACAAAATTTCTCACATAATGAAGTGCAGTAGTCACATGCTCTCTACTTTCAACCAACTCTAAAGTTATTTTTCCCTGTATTTCTACCTTGAAGATTAATTATGTTCTCCAATCAAAAATAGCTTCTCTATCTTCTTCATCAGTGACCAAGTCATATGCCATCCCCAAGTCAGCGATCAAGATTTCATCCCTAGGTTTGTCAACCGCCAAGCTGCGCTCTGAATCTAGAATTTGCAAACGGAGTTCGTGGGCGTTGTATCTCAACTAAAATAGCTCTTCAAGTACAAAGTGACCCTTAGTAATAAAATATTCTTCCCAATCCATCATGCACTTCCCGTACACAACCATTTGATTAAGTTGACCCTACTCTTCTAGTGGCTCTACCATCTATGGGAGTGAAGCAGTGACATTCTTAGGCCTATGGATGAGATTAGAGATGTATTGATGAAGCTGCTGGATTTCAGCCTTGAGGGCCGCTATGTCTTCTTCATCTTTTGTAATTCTATCCTTTATGCTAGTAGTTGTAACTTGAAGCAAGTCAACCTATGTTTGGCGTGTGCTCCTGCCAAGGTTAACCTTGATAACTTCAAATTCCTCAACTTCTAACTCATCCAAATTCTTGTCTGGTGGAGGTACTGCAATCTCTACAATGATCTCTTTTTTAGTGTTCCTCTCTACATGAACTTGTTTCTTAGTCCTCTTATCTAATGGATTCTGGTAGATGTGATCAAATTTTGAGTGGTGAAGTATGTATGACAGGTGCCTCCTCTTCCTACCCAACTGATTCTTAAGCTAAGAAAAATCTCGACTAATCTTGACTAATCTCATTGGATGGATCGGTGCTAGTCATAGGAGGTCCTAATGAGGCGAAAAGTGTAGAAGTATGAATACACAATGGTGAGTCCAAGTCCTAATCAATGCAAATTGGAACTGGGATCTATTGTGGTGTCGGTGATGGCAAAGGAGGTTGTACCTCTAGCTCTAGCATGCTATGAACTATGTTTGTGGGTGGCTCCATGTTCGTTTTTGCAACAAGTGTCTTCCCTTTTGATTTATCAGACACTTTGTTTCTCTTAGGAGGGTTACTCCTTTTCTTCTGTTTAGGTTTTGATGAGGATGGTAGTGTAGATTCCACCAATGGCGACTCTGTGCTTGGAATGACTTCCCTCCTTGTTTTCTTGCTTTCCTAAATAGAGTATGCTATTTTGAATAGCTCTACCTGTTCTCTCTTCCACGAATGAATACTCTTGAGTGTACCAATCAACAACTTGAAGTAGTTGTGTATCAACCTACTCTTTGAAGAACTGAGGAAGTACATCCCCATCATCATTTGACAACCCTTCCACATCCTTTGACATGTAAAGAGAAATCTATGAGAGAGTGAACCTATTGTAACTGCGTCGGCACACCTCAAACTCATCCTCACACCTAACCTAGTAGTCCTCCATAGTAGGCTTGTGATGAGAGCGACCTCCAAGATGTGTTGAATAATAACCCCAAGGGTCATATGCATGTGCGTCGATAAGGTACTTAAGCTTGAGGTTCTCCAACTCCTAACTTGCAACCTTGGAATCAATTATTGTTTTACATTGTAGATTCCCATCTGCAAAGGAAACCTGGCTGCCGACTTGAGTTTGTTACACAACTGTGAATGAACTTCAGATAATTGCCTTAGAAACTCCATGAACACCATCTTACCCAAAGGATAGAATGGTAGCATGGATGGATTTCCTATATAACCGTAGAAACATATTTAAGTATATGTAGGGAACTGAATGAACCAGTCCACCCATTATGTCACTACCTCACAACCAACTACTGAAATATGAATGTGTAGCTCTTGGTCTAGGTATCTCATTGTGTACATTAAGAATGCTTCCTGCACATGCTTGAAATATCATTCAAAATTCATGAACTCAAGCTGATCATAGTACTTATAAAATTTCTGCACACTAAGAACGCCTGTGGTGTTCAAACCTCTAAATTGATTCTGATATGCAATCAAGTATATGAGATAAGAACACATGTGAAAATTATGGGCAACAAGGAATCCAGTAATCTGTTTGTGAATGACGTCGTTGATCAAAGAAGACTAGTCATAATATTCTTGCCTATAAACAATCTGAGCAATGACATAATACATCCAAGGCTGGAATTTATCTGCATCTGAATGATCGGAGACATGATTAAGAAGAGTTATCAAAATCACGTACTCGTCTTTGAACTCCCTGCGACCGACATTGTGTGGCAATTTAACTTTCTTTTCTTTCAACCATCTTTCTACCATTTTATTCTGACACATGTCCTTATCAACATTGAATGCTCTTTCATAGTGAACCATGGTAATGACCAAAGTATTTGGATGTTGAGGAATACCAAAACATTTCTCAATATCTCGGTGCTTGAGACTGCAAATTACCCATCCATTCGCTAATTGAATTTCATGAGCAATAGAATTGTAATGCTTGATACAAGCCATCACAAATTCAATGCACTGAACTAAAATAGGGATAGAAGCCACCTCTAGCAACCCAGACCTTTCGATGTTTTGAAGTATTGTTGCATTTATCTTTTTCGAATCCAAAATGGCCTCTAGAAGCACCTTATGCAAGTTTTTGTCAACCATTTCGATGAAATCATGAATTAGGAGTGACTTGGTCTTGAATTCATTATGTGTGTATTACACTCTAAAAAAAACTCGCCTGTTGACTTTGAACATGGCTATGTTTTGACAACTTTCTCTGGAAAGCCAAAAATCACTCCAGATGAGGCTAAAAATAGCCTGTCAGAGGGAAATTTTCGCGAAAAATTCTAAGACGTGAGTTTTGTGTAGAATCAAATTCTAAGATGACCCAGATCAACAGAAATGTGAAAAAGTGAGATTTAGGCCCTCATGCAAAAGGTTTTCAGTCAAGATCTGAGGGGCTATGAGGGCAATTTTTTTTGAGAAAATCTGGAACATGGGTTTTGTGCAAAACTGAATTCTAAGACAACCTAGATCGATAGATTTTGGAAAAAATGTCTTTTAGGCCTGCATGGAAAGAGAATTCCAAAAAAAAGAATAGTGCTCTAGAATAGAGGTAGCGAGGCAATTTTCACGAAATATTCTAAGACATGGGTTTTGTTGTTGATGCTAAAATACACGAACCCAAATGCTCTGTTTCTAAATTTTTTTGCCATTTTATTTGACATGTGAAGAATACCTAAGATGAGAATAAAAGAAATTTAGACAGTTCTGTAGAAATTCGCCTATATTTGTTTGAATTTTGTTGATTATTCAAGATTGTATCTACAAGGAAATCTAAAAAATTATGCCTTTGAATGCTTGCACAAGAGAAAATTCACTTGCACTTCAACCTGTTATGAGAGAAATAGACGCCATTTTGAAATAAATAAAGAATTTTTAGGTTTTATGGCACCAACTACAAGTAGAAACCCTGATTTGAAAAGAATCCATCTGATTGGACCTCACTCCGTGCAACAAAAACTAACTTGAAGTCTTAAGAATATGAAAATATGAAAATATTCAATTCAACTCAACATGTGAAACTCAATGAGTCTCCAAATAGGCGCCAATATTAAAATATTGAATAAATTCGCCCTTTGCCAAGCTGACATGTGAAAACTGAAATTTAATATTATTTTATTGAGTTAATTGAAATCTCTCTTTCTGGGTCGCCTTGGAATCTTTTTTGATTCCAAAAAGTCAAAGTTTGACCTTTTAGGCGTCCATCTTCAAAAGTTGAGATTTTTACTAACTTCCTATTTTGTAGCTTGTTGAAAATGTCACAAAAGCCTCTATTGAACTCTGATTTTTGGGTGCCCAGGTGATGCTGAAACTAAATAGAAGGACTCATTGCATAGCTAGATCAAAATTGATGAAATTTTTACTGGGAGTTGTGACCTGAGAAAACTGAATTTGGTGCTCCAAAATGAAGGGCACCTTTTCCAAGGAGATATGTAATTTCATAAGAAATTCCATACAACCATTTTTCTTGATTTTCCATTTGACGCTTCAATCTACTGCTGCCGATGAATGCTGACTTCTACTGACTGGAAAATGGATCCATCATGTAGCTGGAAGAACTACACACTCGATGACTGCACATGCAAGGACTGAATGTTGTATTAAGGCCCCCAAATGCAAGGGCACCCCTGGCTTGTAGAGGAGCAAAAACAAAAATCAACATGATTTTGCATTTTGTCAATTTCAACCAAGTGCCCTACTTTGACCCTCGCTATCGGGAGCTGGATTGCTTTGATTTACGTGCTGACATGCTTGTTGTATAGCTAGAAAAAATTGGAAGAGATGCTATTAGGAGTGACAAAGCCAACAGATTGCATTTAATGCATCTAAAAGAATGACGCCTTTTTCAAGGCAATGTGTAAAACCCTTAGCCATTTTTCCACTTGTCTTCATTTTGCATAGATTCTTTGATTATGGGTAATTGATAGATCTCGAAGGCTGACAAATAGATTCACTGCATAGCTAGGAGGATTTCAAACAGGTCTCATGAAGATGACGGCTGCAAGAAACCTCATCTGACTTGCCTAAAGGCAAGGCACCCCTGGGCTACAGAGGAGCAATTTGATATTTCATTTTAATCTATCCTCCATTTTACATGCTCATAGGAACCACTGTCTTGGTTACTCAGCATATCTGATGATCTTGCGAATGGATGCATTGCAGAGCTGGGTTGAATCACAAGAGATTCCCTTGAAATGAAAACTACAAATTCATTCATCTGACATGTCTAATTCAAGGGTGCCCCTGGGCTACAGGGGCACATAAACTGCAATTTTGACTATCTATGTGTTGTGTATACTCTTTGTAACTTCTTCTTTCGCCTTCAACTGTCAAAGTTTTGAGAACCGGATAGAATCGCTTGATAGCTTGTCAGAAAGCTAATTGAAAATTGAAGAGAATGAAAATATTTGCAACCCAAAACAAGTGAATCTTGGCCTCCAAATTGAAGGGCGCCCCTGAGCTATAGGGGCACAGATTTTCTCTGAACTTGATGTTTTCCACCATTTTGCGCTCTCTGAACATCATGTTGGCTACTGAGTCTGACCACATAGAAGCATTACTACTGTTGACGCATGTATGTGACTATATTTCACCATTTTCACATGTACAAACACTGTAAATTTGCTTTGCAAGTTGATTGTGCAAGTGTCTCCTATGTTACAAAGTGAAATGTCTCCAGACTTAGAATATTTTTAGCACTTTTCACCATTTGAAAATCCCCTCCGTCGAGAAGCATCTTTTTTAGAATCTTTCATCATAGAATATTTTGCTTTGAGTTTCAGGCTTAGATTTTGATACCTGGTATTGGCCAACTGCCATTGACGACCTCAGAGGTCCTAACTTTTCTCTTGAAAATTTGAAAACTACCCACCAGGATTAAACTAAATTTTAACTAAAAATGACTTCACCACTGTGATAGTGATGCAAAATAAGCCAAACAAAATTAATTTCAACCAATTGTGACAAGTTTCTATTTTAGGGGTTTTTTACCTAAAAATAGGGTCCAAAAACCCTAATTTTCAAAATTTTCAGATTTTGCCAGTATCTTCCTAACATCACACTGACCAAAATCCCATACTTGATTTGCTTAAAAACTGAGTTTTGACATCATTTTTACAAGGTTCAAAACCTTTTAAGGAAAATTCCTTAATCAAGCAAAAAAATTGGTTTGGGTACAACATTAGGCTCCGTCTGGTGACCATGTCAGATACTTGTGACATCAGAGAACCAATATTCTCTATTTTTTTGTAGACCACTAACTTGACATTGGGCATTAGAGTTAGGACTATTTCCCTAATCACCTAAAATACTTGGAGTTTTCCTAATCACCTCAAACATGACTACCTAATTAATCACATAAAACATGACAAAACATCACAGAACGGTGAAAAACATTACGACATAACGAAAAATATTACTCCTCCCTCGGAGGGTTGAAGTGCTTGAGATATTGCCCATTATAAGGTAGGGGGAGAAGCCTTCCATCTTGATGTGAGAGAATGTATGTGTTCTCTTCTCTTGATTCATGGATCTGGAAGGGCCCTAGCCATAAGGAATCAAACTTTCTATGCATTCCTTTAGTCTCATGCCTTTTGTCCCACAATAGGAATTGATCTCTGATCTCAAAGTCTCGATGATGAGCCTTCTTAACAAAAATATTCTTCACTCATTCTTGATGCTGAGTGATTATATCAATGACCTCCACCCTTTCCTCTTCTAGCTTCATTAGGTACATAATCCTCTTTTCGATGGGATCTTTGAACTCTCCATCCTCCACTATGGATGCCAGTTGCAAGGCAGACAACTCCAGTGTAATGGGTAACATTGCTTTTATACCATACAAAAGTGTAAAAGGTGAAGTTTCAATGACTCATTTTGGAGTAATTCTATTAGCTCAAAGAGCATCATATATCTTCCTGTGCCAAGCTTTCTGATTTGAGTCAACCAGCTTATGCATGATTGTGACTATGTTCTTGTTTGAAGATTCAGCCTGCCCATTACCTTGAGGGTGATAATCTGATGAGTGTGATAACATGATGTCATGATCAAAACAAAAATTAATTAGCTCCTCTGATGAGAAACTTGTTGCATTAACAACCACAATTTTGTGAGGCACCCCGAAGCGCGAAATGATGTTCACCTTCAAAAAGTCACAAACAACTTCTGAGGTAGCTCACTTGGTAGGAACCTCTTCAACCCATTTTGTAAAATAATCAGTCACCATAAGGATATAAACATGCCCCTTACTAGAATGTGGGTTGATGGGACCTATGAAATCAATACCCCATTGTTGAAATGGAGCATCAATGATAACTGGCCTAAGTGGAGTATCCACCAATTTGACATTACCAAAAAACTGGTGACATGACTGACACCTATACACCCATTCATATGCATCACAAAACATGGTAGGCCAATAGAATTGTGCTCGCTGGATCTGTAATGCAGTGACTCTTGATGAGAAGTGACCATTGCACGCTTGACTGTGAAAAACATCCAACAATCTTTGTTTCTGGTCTTTGCCAACGCATAAAAGGAAAGTTTCATCAAGGCCACACTTGTACATAATGTTATTGACAAGCACAAAGTTCTATGCTTTCAACTTCAAAGTTCTCTTCTGCTATTTGTCCATGTGATGTGGAAATTCTCCATAAGTTGAATAATACCACAAGGTTGTGTACCATTCTTCCATAAAATCAACTAATAGGACCAAAGGAAGGTCCTCTTCAGGTTCAGTTTCAATTCCACCATTGCTTTGTTTCTTTTGATCTCCATCTTCTACCAATAATCGACAAAGACCTTGTTTGTGGATGAGCTTGGTCGACTTGATCTCCATATCATACTCTTAAACTTTTGAAATCCATTTTCCTCTTTTCGTGCCCATCTCCTATTGAGTTAGCACACCTTTTACTGTTGGATCAGTGACAAACACTATTGTATGAGAATTCAAGATGTAAATTCTAAAATTCTTAACAGCTCTAACGATAGCATACACATTCTTCTCGATTTGAGAATAGCATGATTCAATATCTTTAAAACTAGTAGTCATGAAAGCGATTGGAGATTCTCCTTCTTCACGAAGCTTCTGAGTCAATATAGCAGATAACGTGTTTTCTGACGCATAACAATAGAGGATGAAATCCTTTTGAAAGTTAGGATGAACCAACGTTGGTGCATTAGCAATAGCTTCTTTGATTTTGGTAAAGGCTTGCTTGCCTTCTTCTTTCCATATGAAAGTGGACATCTTTTTCATCATAGTCGATATCTCCTTTGTCAGCTCCGAAAAATCTGGTACAAATCTCCAGATAAAGTTAACTTTATCAGAAAAGGAGTGTAATTGTGGTTTTTTGGTTGGAAGAGACAGGTTCTTAATTGAATCCACCTGATTTGGGTCAATTTTAGTTCACTCCTTGGAAATGATATGGCCAAGTTGCTTGCCCTCCATCACCGCAAAGATAGTCTTCTTGGGACTCAATGAGATCTTGTGGTACTTGCATCTTTCGAAAACTTTCACGAGATGCGAAAAGTGATCGCTCATTTTATCTGAGAAAACAGTCAAGTCATCAAGATAGACAACTATTATTTTATTCTTGAGATCCCCAAATACCAAATCCATATCCCTTTGAAAAGTAGCACCAGTGTTCATAAGGCTAAAATACATCCTCATGGAATGGTGAAATCTGTCTTGATCTGCTCCTCCTCTGCCACTGCAATTTGATTGTAACCGAAAAACCATCAAGAAGTGATAGCATCTCCAATATTGTGACTATCTATAAGGTATGCTCCATGATTGGTAAGGGGTAATTGTCCTAAAAGGATGATAGATTCAAGCTCCTGAAATCCACACAAATTCTGATTTTACCATTCCTTTTGCATAAAGGAACTGTGTTTGACACCCTTGTGGAGTGATGAATTGGGTAAATTTTCTTTGAGTCCACCATCTTCTGAATTTCCACGTAGATAGTATCTTGAATCTATGGATTATAATATCTTTTATTTTTCCTAAAAGGCTTGACATCAGACTTCAGAGGAATTTTATGTGACAATTCTACGGGTGTGAAAACCTTCAAGTATTCATATGACTAGGCAAATAAATCCTTTTATTGTTTGAACAATGCGGTAAACTTCACAACTTCTTTTGTAGTACAACACTTGCCTAGATTAACAAACCAAGGTTTGTTTTTAGTGTCGATGTTCACTTGGAAATGCTTAGCAGAAGTATTAACACCTAACATCTTCTGATCTTGGATGTATCAGTCATGCTTGTCAAAAATATCCTCTAAATAAATGAAACCCTTAGGAATTTGATTTACTCTCAACTGAATGATCCCAGAGTTTGTAGCTTCAGAGTCTTCTGCAATTGACTCTTTTAAAGGAGTAGAACTTCCATCAAATAATAATTCTTTGTAGTTGTCTCCTATGACAAGAAAATATTTGATGTCATCATCATCATCAAAGACTTGCCAGTTGTCTACATTATTTGGTACAGTTGGCCTATAGATCAGCTCAATAGCAAAAGAATTCTAACGAAAGTCAGAATGCAGCATGAAAAGAGCAGTTGATACTACAAGGGCATCAACTCTATGATTGTCTATTCTTGGAATGTATTTGATGTCGAATGCATTGAACCAATCGATGGCATTCCACACCCTTTGTCTATAGGATTGAAGGTAATTCTCTCTAACTTGAAAGTGATCCCTAATATGTTTAACAATGAGCTCTACATCTCCTTCAGCTCTAAGAAATTTGATCCCCATATCCTTCACATTCTTGAGACCTAATAAAAGTGCCTCGTATTCAGTAGTGTTATTGTTGCATTCGAATTGTAACCTATATGTGAATGGATATAGACAACCCTAAGGAGAGATGATCACTACTCCTACTCCTGAACCTGATGTTGAACAACTATCGTCGAACTGCATTGTCCACACTTTTGATTCTTCATATGATGTATTCATGGAAAGTGCAAAATTCTAACAATCTTCAGTGACATCAAATATCATAGGATATGTCCCTAGACCCGTGTCTTGATATAAAACTTGTGCATGTAGAACTTGGGACTTTATCACCATGAATTTTGACTTCGCCTCAGGCTCTAGCTTGAAAGTGCCCTTCTTCAATGGAATTGTCACGAATGACCAATCCAATTGAATTTCTCCTTCGAGGTCCTTGCAAAAACTCCTACTGAGTAACATTCTGTAACTAGTAGGAATTTCAACGATCAAGATAGTCATTGTGATTTTATTTTCAAGACAAGATGCTAGCCTTACTTGTGCATCCTTCAGTTGATCAACCAACGACACCAATTTTGATTCAAGTGAATAACACTTTTCTTTGGTTTCGGTACATGAAAGTCCTAACGCGTTAATGATCTGTAAAGGCATGAAGTTGTCTAAAGCTCCACTATCTATCATGCAATTGTTGAGTTTAAAACCTCCTAAATACAAAGATATATAGAACAAATTTGGCTTGTCTTTTGTTGGTACGAAGGATTCAAGTAATGTAGGGATTGCAGCCTTCTTCTTTACCACCTAGAGGATTCGATCCAACTGCTTTGGATGATCCTAAATATACTCCAATTGTGGGATTTGTACCTTCTTCTTCATCATGGAAGACACAATATCAAAGTTTGTTGAGGTTAGATCCTGAACAACCGGCACGGTGTTTACTTGTGAAGAATTGGGATTGGAAGTGGAAGCCACTTCTCTTCCCTTTTCGTCAGGCTTCTTCTTTTCCTCTTCTTCTTTTTGTGCACGTGTGAACACAGGTGATGATATGTGCTCATGATTGACCACAAGATATTATTGGCAGCATTCTTCTTCTTGTTCATTAACGGGTTCTCTATCAAAGTATCCCATTGCAAAGTCGCCATCAAATTCATCCATTTGTGGTGAGACAACATTTGTAGTTGGTGAAGGTACGAAGCTTGTACTTGGAGCAGCATCAACAAATCCCATGATTTGATTCATTATTTGATTTTTTGGACATGTGGCTCCAGTGTGTTCGACTATGTCATGGAAAGAGCAATAGGTTGTTGGATTCTTAGTATTAACATGTTGTCTTGATTGTCCTTGCGGGAACCTTGATTTGTACTTGTTGAATGGTTGGAAGTTATTCCTCTTTGGATGGTATGGCTGTTGAGGTTGATATGGTTGTTGTGTGGGCATTGCTTGCTGCCCTTGATTGGGTGACTACCTTTTGAGAATTATCACCTTGTTGGCTACCTTCTATAGCAGTGGATCAACAGATGCTTGAACTAGTGGTTTGATCGCATCATTCTTCATCTTTCCTGTCATAATCATTTTATCTTCAATTTTAATAGCTTCTTCTTGTGTAACTTGTAGATCTACTCCTTCATTTGCTTTCAAGAAAAAGGATATTTCTGACGACAATGCATTGATGAAGCTTCTCATAAAAATCTCTTCAGATGGATTGAGTGTATGGGAAAGACATGTGATAAGGTGGTTAAATCTTGTTATGAATTCCCTCATCGGTTTTTTAGGCTCCATCTTTGAGTTTGAGAGTTGTGCAAATAGTTGATGGTTATCCTTGACACGCTTGAATCTCACCAAGAATTTTTTTCTCATGACTGCCCAACTTGTGATAATTCCTGGTTAGAGATTATGAAACCAATCTGAAGTGTTGTTCTCCAGGGTCTCAACAAAGAGACGAACAACTATGTCTTCACATGGAACATGCAAAACGGAACAAGCCATTGTGAATGTTGAAATGTGTTCATTAGGATGTTTAGATCCATCACCATGGAATCAAGGAAAATGCTTTCGTGATCCCTTGGGTAGCTCATGGTTTCCTACTAAGGCCAACGGTCTGATTTTGTCACCCTAAGGTAGTGGGGTTGGACGTCTTGCATTTCTTCCGTTTCGACCGCTGTGATTGTTGTTGTTATCGTTGTCGCCCATTGGTTCAGCTGGGACTGGAGATTCTTCTTCTAATCCTTCTAGGAAATGCTCAAGAACCTCTTCAAAGCTTGACCCTTCTTGAATGGGAGGATTGTGCCTCCTATAGTAAACTTGGTAAGTCAGGATGCTTTATTCCCATGCGGGTGGTGGAAAAACTGGTCGACCGACTACAAGATACGCTCTTTATTCCTCTTTGTCCAGAGTAGTAGTGTTTCTCCATTGAGTAGTAGATGTATGATTCTCAAAGATAAAACTCTGTAGGCTATTGATTATGTCTAATTTATTGCCTTGAATTAGCATAAAGTTTGGTTGTATGATAGCCAAAGTGAGTCCTAGTTGTTGAACTAGAGGAGTAGGCCAAATGGTTATTCCCATGACATAAAGCATGAAGCTTTCTTGAATTTTTATTTCTTCATGCCCCACGATGGGCAGCATAAAAATATTAGTGTAACAATTAGCACCTCTAGAGTGCAAAGTGGTACATACAGTTATGCACAGTACACAATGAATTCTCTTCAAATTAGGAGGGGAAGCTTCCTCATTTGCTGATATGCATTCTAAAAGTAAAATATCTAAATCCTATCTTTTTGACTCAGCTAGAAGAGGAACAAGGTTAAGAAAACCAAGGACGTTGTAGCTAAGGATTTTCTCTAGTTTCACAGATCTAACTACAATTAAAAACTAAAAGCTTTAAACTATCCAATCTCCTCAAGAAAACAAAGCATGAGAAAAAGGAGAAGGAATGTGATTATATGATAAAATTCAGGTATAGATTCACAATGTGAAGGCAAGGTGGCACAACTATTTGCTCGATTGGGAAGAAGTTTATTGGAAACAAACAAATATACGATAAATTGAGTAAAACTTCACAACATAAGGGCAAGGTGGCTCAACTATTTTCTTGACTGAATAGGTTTATTGACACATGCATCAAACGATAAGCTTTAAGTATGGATTTGCAACATGAGGGCAAGGTGGCTCAACAATTTGCTCATCTGAATAGGCTTATTATTAACACAACATAAGGTAAGTAACTAGGATAGAAAATTTCTTAGACGAGACACACGTACAATAAATGATCAAACTAGCAACCCCATCTAACTAAGATTTGAATAATCACCATAGTAATAACATGAAGGCAAGGTCACACAACTATTAATTAATAGAGTAATCACTCATGAACAAATACATAATAACAATGTTACAGGCAAGGTGGGCTCAACATATATTGCTATCATGTGATAAAGTTATTTACAAATGAGATAAAAGATCTTATTTATAAACATCAAAGGTGTAGGCAACCCTAAAATCACCTTGAGTCAACTAGAGTCTTGCAAGCATGCAAGATCTTATTCTCTAAGTCTAAATAAAAGAAACTATATAGTTAACTGGAAAGCTACCATCAGTTAACCGATATAAGACTCAACAGTATGGATATGTGCAACATGCACATCCTTATTGAAATGAAAATTAACTAATAACTCCAACTATACAAAGATTTTTCCAAGAAATACATAGCATGCAATGTGTAACAATGATTTAACTCAGAAAGAGGCATCAAGTTCAACTCATGTGTCTAATGTCTATCTTGGAAAAGGTGGGATGCCTTGAACTATAGTTCACTAGTCCTAATCTCGAGCAACTAACCCCTCCATGAGGTCGTTGATTGCATCACCATCTAGGGAACTGATACTCTTTCACAGTACACAATGTTTGTGTAGCATATCCTCACCACTTGTGATCTGGATCTGAAGTTCACCTCTTCTTCTGACTGCCTCATCAAACAATGCTGACATGACTATAAGTTGATCTAACTTGCAACCAATAGAATCTCCACTGAAAATACCATGGATGAGTGTTCATAGTTCTGACTGAACATCTGCAAGCTCAACATAATCACCACCCTCACGCTAATATCAGCAAGGAACTTGTGACACAAAATTTCTCACATAATGAAGTGCAGTAGTCACATGCTCTCTACTCTCGGCCAACTCTGAAGTTATTTTTCCCTGTATTTTTGCCTTGAAGATTAATTGTGTTCTCCAATCAAAAATAGCTTCTCTATCTTCTTCATCAATGACCAACTCATATATCGTCCCTAGGTGAGCGTTCAAGATTTCATCCCTAGGTTTTCAACCGCCAAGCTGCGCTTTGAATCCTGAATTTGCAAACAGAGTTCGCAGGTGTTGTATCTCAACTGAAATAGCTCTTCAAGTCAAATCATCCCTTAGTGATAACCTCTTCTTCCCAATCCATCATGCGCTTCCCATACACAACCATCTGATTAAGCTGATCCTGCTCTTTTGGTGGCTCTACCATCTCTGGGATTGAAGCGGTGACGTTCCCAGGCCTATGGACGAGATTAGAGATGTATTGACGAAGCTATTGGATTTCATCCTTGAGGGCTACCTTGTCTTCTCCATATTTTGTCACTCTATCCTTTATGATATCAATTGCAACTTGAAGAAAATCAACCTTTTTTTGGCATGTGCTCCTACCAAGGTTAACCTTGATAAATTTGAATTCCTCAACTTCTAACTCATCGAAATTCTTGTCAAGTGGAGGTACTGCAGTCTCTACAATGATCTCTTTTTTCAGCGTTCCTCTCTACATGAACTTGTTTCTTAATCCTCTTATCTGATGGATCCTAGTAGATGTGATCAAAGTATAAGTGGTCAAGTATGTATGATGGTTGCCTCCTCTTCCTACCCAGTTGATTCTCAAGCCAATATGAATCTTGACTAATCTCCTTGGATGGATCAGTGCTAGTCATAGGAGGTCCTTATGAGGCAAAAAGTGTAGAAGTATGACTAGGCAATGCCGAGTCCAAGTCCAAATCAATGTGAATTGGAACTGGGAGTTGTTTTGGTGTCGAGGATGGAAAAGGAGGCTATACCTTTGGCTCTGGCATGCTCTAAACTATGTTTGCGGGTGGCTCCATGTTCGTTTTTGCAACAAGTGTCTTCCCTTCTGATTTATCAGACAATTTGTTTCTCTTAGGAGGGTTACTCCTTTTCTTCTATTTAGGTTTTGATGAGGATGGAAGTGTAGATTCCACAAATGGTGGCTCTGTGCTTGGAATGACTGCCCTCCTTGTTTTCTTACTTTCTAAATAGAGTATGCTATTTTGAATAGCTCTACCTGTTCTCTCTTCCATGGATGAATACCCCTTGATGTACCAATTAACAATTGGAAGTGGTTGTGTATCAACCTGCTCTCTAAAGAATTGAGGAAGTACATCCCCATCATCTGACAACCCTTCCACATCCTTTGACATGTAAAGAGAAATATGTGAGAGAGTGAACCTGTTATAACTACGTTGACGCATCTCGAACCTTGAACTCATCCTCGTACTTGACCTAGTAGTCCTCCATATTAGGCTTGTGATGAGAGCAACCTCCAAGACATTTTGAATAATAACCCCAAGGGTCATATGCACATGCGTCGATAAGGTACTTAAGCTTGAGGTTCTCCAACTCCCAACCTGCAACCTTGGCATCAACTGTTGTTTTACATCGATAGATTCCCATCTACAAAGGAAAGTTGGCTGCTGGCTTGTGTTTGTTACACAACTGTGAATGGACATCAGATAATTGCCTTAGAAACTCCATGAACACCGTCTTATCCAAAGGATAATGTGGTAGCATGGCTGGATTTCCTATATAACCGTAGACACATATGTAAGTATATGTAGGGAACTAAATGAACCAGTCCACCCATTCTACCATTGCCTCATGAGCAACTACTGAAATACAAACGTGTAACTCTCAGTCTAGGTATCTCACTGTGTACATTAAGAATGCTTCCTGCACATGCTTGAAATGTCATTCAGAATTCATGAACTCAAGTTGATCGTAGTATTGATAAACTTTCTACACACTGAGAATGCCCGTGGTGTTCAAACCTCTAAATTAATTCTAATATACAATCAATTATACGGGATAAGAACACATGTGAAAATTATGGGCAACAAGGAATCCAGTAATCTGTTTGTGAACGAAGTTGCTGATCAAAGAAGACCAATCATAATATTATCACCTAGAAGTAATTTGAGCAATGACATAATACATCCAAGGCTGGAATTTATCTACATTTGAATGATCAGAGACACGATTAAGAAGAGTTATCAAAATCATGTACTCATCTTTGAACTCCCCGCGACCGATATTGTGTGGCAATTTAACTTTCTTTTCTTTCAACCATCTTTTCGCCATTTTATTCTGACACATGTCCTTATCAGCATTGAATTCTCTTTCACACTGAACCATGGTAATGACCAAACTATTTGGATGCTGAGGAATACCAAAACATTTCTCAATATCTCAAGGCTTGAGGCTGTAAATTACCTATTCATCCACTGATTTAATTTCATGGGCAGTAGAATTGTAATGCTTGATACAAGCCATTACGACTTCAATGTACTAAACTGAAATGGGGATAGAAGCTACCTCCAGCAACTCGGAACTTTTTATGTTTTGAAGTATTGTTGCATTTATCCTTTTCGGATCCAAAATGGCCTCTAGAAGCACCTTATGCAAGTTTGTGTCAATCGTTCCGATGAAATCATGAATTAGGATCGACTTGGTCCTAAATTCTTTCTATGTGTATTGCATATGAAAAACTCGCCTGTTGACTATGAACATAGCTATCTTCTGAAAACTTTCTCCGGAAAGCTAGAAATCACTCCAGATGAGGATAAAAATAAACTATCAAAAGGCAATTTTTCAAAAAAATTTTGAGACGTGGGTTTTGTGTAGAATCAAATTATAAGATGATCCAAATCAACAAAATTGTGAAAAAGTGAGATTTAGGCCTACGTGCAAAAGGTTTTTAGTCAAGATCTGAGGGGTTGTGAGGGCAATTTTTTTTGAGAAAATATCTGGAACATGGGTTTTGTGCAGTACTGAATTCTAAGTCAACCCAGATCGATAGATTTTGGAAAAAATGTGTTTTAGGCCCGCATGCAAAGAGAATTTCGAAAAAAGCAGAATGCTCTAGAATTGAGGCAGCGAGGCAATTTTCACGAAATATTCAAGACATGGGTTTTGTCGTTGATGCTGAAATACATGAACCCAGATGCTCTGTTTCTGAAATTTTTGTCGTTTTCTTTGAAATGTGAAGAATACCTAAGACGAGAATAGAAGAAATTTAGATAGAAGATAGAAGTTTTTTGTTTGTTTGTTTTCTCTTCTTCTATAGAAATTCTCCTATATTTGTCTGAATCTCGCTAATTATTCTGCACTATATCTACAAGGAAATCTGAAAAATTATGCCTTCAAATGCTTGCACAAGAGAAAATTCATTTGCACTTCAACCTGTTATGAGAGAAATAGACGCCATTTTGAAATAAATAAAGAATTTTTAGGTTTTATGGCGCCAACTACAAGTAGAAACCTTGATTTGAAAAGAAGCCATCAGTTGGACCTCACTCCGTGCAACAAAAACTGACTTGAAGTCTCAAGAATATTAAAATATTAAAATATTCAATTCAACTCAACATGCGAAACTGAATGAGTCTCAAAACAAGCGCCACTATTAAAATATTGAAGAAATTTTCCCTTTGCAAAGCTGACATGCGAAAACTGAAATTTAATATTGTTTTATTGAGTTAACTGAAATCTCTCTTTTTGGGTCACCTTAGAATCTTTTTCTGATTCCAAAAAGTCAAAATTTGACTTTTTAGGTGTCCATCTTCAAAAGTTGATATTTTTGCTAACTTCCTATTTTGTAGCTCATTGAAAACGTCATAGAAGCCTCTGTTGAACTCTGATTTCTGGGTGCCCGGGTGATGCTGAAACTGAACATAAGGACTCATCACGTACCCATATCAAAATTGATGAAATGTCTATTGGGAGCATTGACCTCAGAAAACTGAATCTGGTGCCTCAAAATGAAGGGCACCTTTTCCAAGGAGATGTAATTTCATAATAAATTCCATAGCCATTTTTCTTGATTTTCCATTTGACGCTTCAATCTGCCGCTGCCGGTGAATGCTGATTTCCGCTGACTAGACATTGGATCCATCGTGTAGCTGGAAGAATTATGCACTCGATGAATGCACATGCAAGGCTTGAATGTTGGATTAAGGCCCCCAAATGCAAGGGCGCCCCTGGCTTGCAGAGGAGCAGAAACATAAATCAACATGATTTTGCATTGTCAATTTCAACCAAGTGCCCTACTTTGACCCTCGCTACCAGGAGCTAGATTGCTCTAATCTACGTGTTGACAGGCTTGCTGCATAGCTGGAACAACTTGGAAGAGATGTTCCTAGGAGTGACAAAGCCAATAGACTACATTTAATGCCTCTAAAAGAAGGGCACATTTTTCAAGGCAATGTGTAAAACCCTTAGCCGTTTTTCCACTTGTCTTCATTTTGCACAGATTCTTTGATTATGGGCGATTGATAGATCCTAAAGGCCGACTGATAGATTTTTTACGTAGCTAGGAGGATTCCACATAGGTCTCGTGAAGACGATGGCTACAAAAAACCTCATTTGACTGGCCTAAAGGCAAGGTGCCCTCTGGCTACAAAGGAACAATTTGATATTTCACTTTAATCTATCCTTCGTTTTATGTGCTCACCGGAACCACTATCATGGTCACTTAGCATATTTGATGATCTTGCAAATGGATGCACTGCAGAGCTGGGTTGAATCACAAGAGATTCCCTAGAAACGAAAAACTGCAAATTCATTCATTTGACATGTCTAATTCAAGGGTTCCCTTGGGCTACAGGGGCACAAAAGCTACAATTTTGACTATCTCTGTGTTGTGTATACTCTTTGTAACTTCTGCTTTCGCCTTTGACTGCTGAAGTTCTGAGAACCAGATAAACTCGCTTGATAGCTTGTCAGAAAGCTGACTGAAAATTGAAGAGAATGAATATATTTGCAACCCAAAACAAGTGAATCTCGGCCTCCAAATTGAAGGATGCCCTTGATCTACAGGGGCGCAAATTTGCTCTGAACTTGATGTTTTCCACCATTTCACACTCTGTGAACACCGTGTTGCTGCTGAGTTTGACCACGTAGAAACATTACTACTACTGACGTGTGTATGTGACTATATTTCACCATTTTCACATGTACGGACACTCTAAAGTTGATTTGCACATTGATTGCATAAGTGTCTCCTACGTTACAAAGTGAAATGTCTCCAAACTTAGAATATTTTTACCACTTTTCGCCATTTGAAAATCCCCTCCGTCGAGAAGCATCTTTTTCAGCATCTTTCATCATAAAATGTTCTGCTTTGAGTTTCAGGCTTAGATTTTGATACCTGGTACTGGCCAATTGCCATTGATGACCTCGAAGGTCCTAACTTTTCTCTTGAAAAAGTGAAAACTACCCACCAGGCTTAAACTGACTTTTAACTAAAATTGACTTCACCACTGTGATTGTGATGCAAAATAAGCCAATCAAAATTAATTTCAGCCAATTTTGACAAGTTTCTATTTTTAGGGTTTTTTGACCTAAAAACAGGGTCCAGAAACCCTAATTTTCAAATTTTTCCAGTATCTTCCTAACATCACATTGATCAAAAGCCCATACTTGATTTTCCCAAAAACAGAGTTTTGATCATTTTTACAAGGTTTAAGCCATTTTAAGGAAAATGCCTTAATGAAGCAAAAAATTTGGTTTGGGTACAACAATCCATCCATCTATTATATTTCCATCTAAAACCATACCATGGATTGGTATTCGACTAGTATCTATCACTACCTATACTACCTAGTTTTTTTCTAGGATTATCTCCTCTAGTCCATCACGAAGTAATCTAAAATTTAGCTAGGGACATATTTCAAAAAATAGAAAAAAAACAAATATTCCAAAAATTCCCAAAAACATCCAAATCTTCAAAAAATCTAAAAACATCCAAATATCGTTAAAAAAAATAATCTTCATAAATCACCCATCCATAACAAACTTATCATCACCCTCATATTTGACAAAGTAAACAAAAAGATAAGTATAACAATCATTAGAACACAAACATTCTTGAAAATTAAAAGTGTTGATCATTGTCAGAACCTATCAACTAGCTTCCATATCAACAACCTTAATCATCCAAATCAAAATCTTCATCCAATGAATGTCTTCATGAATATATCTTTCCTACAGTAGGAATCATTTTGGATATCACCTACAACTACTCTTTGGCAAGAGATATGACGACATTGATGTGTTTTGTTAGTTGGTCTCTTCTTTTGGTTTTATCTTTTGTCTCATTCCACCTGTCACTCAAAGTTGCCTTGATCTTCGATATCTTGGTATATCTAAAAGGGTACGTATAAAGGGGGCATAGTCATTTCTTTTGTTTGTTGTATTTGTGGGATGTTCTTGTAATATGACCTTGGTGAATACTTTCCATGTGTGTAGGGATACTCTTGGGCAATAAAACAACCTTTGCATATCAAGTTATTTATACCTTTTGTGTATTGGTCTACTTGCTTTGATGGCTCCATTCTCTCACATGATAAAACAAGGTTGTCATATGTTAGGTATGAACAAGGATACTCATGTTGTTTGTGTAGACACTAAAAACTATCATAATTAAATAATCTTATTATTTCATTAAATTAACCTCTTTCCTCTAATTTAATATTTCTCCTTTTCATATAATTAAATGATTTTGATTATTTAATTATTCCATATTTTCCTCTAAGCTTAATTAAATAATTTTAATTATTTAGTTAATTGAGCTATTTTGATTAAATAATTATCTTTAATTATTTAATCTCTAATATTGTTTATAATTAAATAAATTATTTATTTATTTAATTAACCAATTCTAAATTCTTTCATAATTAAATGAGTACGTGTCTTTATTTAATCAATCATGTGGGTGAAAATAAATAAATTTTATTTATTTTAATTGCACTTACCTTTCTCATTCCTTCTCATAATCACATCCATTGATCATATTCTTTCCACCTCTTAATCGTCACCATTGATTTGATCTCAATTTCTATAAAATATAATTATCTACATCATTTAAATCCAACCACATTCTTTGATATTTTTGAAATCATTCATTCTTCAGCTTGTTGCAACTTGAGCACTCTATACTACTAAGAGCACACATAGAAAAAATTAAGAAGAGAAACAAAGGGGAGTCAATCTTGGCATTTCAATTGAAGGTATATTGCTTTGTTTTTGAGATTTGAATTGTCATCTTGCACTTTGTTGTAGATTAGGAATCTTTGGGCTTGAATTAGATAGTTTGTGGTTGCTATCTATGATTTCATGTCCCTAACCCTGATTTTTCTTGGTCAACTTTTGGTGAACCTGACATGAGAAGTATAATATTCTTAGTGTTTTTGAGTTTTTCAACCTCCACCACTTATTCTAATCCATCATCCAATAAATCCATTTCCATCCACTCATCCCAATCCACAAATCCATCCAATAAAAACACATTTAGCAATGCTCTTCAAGGACAACTAGCAAGGGATCTTGTTCAACTCTTATATAAAAAAAAAGTTAGGAATCTAATCATATTGCTAGTTCTACACCATCCAACCATCTTTCACCATCATGTCCTCTATTGACTACCAATCTTGAAAAATATCTTGCCATTAAAACTCCATTACTGCCATGTCAAAATCTTGAACCCGTCGAAGAAAATCCTATCATTGTCTAAAATCACATTCCATTGCTTAAACCATTGGATATTGTAAGAGAGGGAGGACCACCTACTGCAAGGCCCCAAGTTACGAAAGGCCAAGAGCGGAAAGGCTGCCCTAACTTATCTCAGTTCAAAGGAAGGTTAGGATGGAAAGGATGAGAATGATGAAGATTGTATGCCCTACGATCACTCTACAACCCTGAGAGTTGAAGGGAGACTAGAAGAGTCATTTTTGAGAGTCAACTCTATGTCTTAGGTAGCTCTCTGTCCAAGGACAAAAGCACAGTTCTAGGATGACAGTGTGGCACATTGGCGTCTCATAGGTGCGTTGGCATTTGTACGGCCAAAAAACCAGAGAGATGAGGTTTTTCTCTAAGGAATTACTAACTACCTAGTTTACAAGTTCCTGGAATGATAGAATAATATTAAGAAATATGAAAAAATGCAGATTGGCGTGATAAAGGAAATATGTTACCATGAGGGTGATGAAGATGATTTCCTAGAATAGTCCTCTCGCCAGCTTGCTTTGAGATCTCTCCACCTAGACACAGAAAAAGGGGGAATGTTGGGGATGTTTAGGGGCCTGCCTCAGTCAGACCCCTGTCATGGTGTTTCCACCTCCACGGACAACCAAGTTTGTAATAGTAGAAATAACAATAAAGAAGGGAAATACAAGCTACGTATGCAAGAAACACTACAAAACAATATGTTCTTACTCAACCAAATACGATAGAGGAGATGAGAGGAGCTTACCACCTCCATCCAAAGCGTTCAAGGCTTGTGGAGGAGTGAATGAGAGGAACTCAAGCCTCTGTTGTCGTGGTGTTTGTCCTGCACTTGCACTATCAGAGTGATGAAGTGGTAGATAGCTGCAATGGAGTGAAGAATGTTGCTACAAAGCTTGAATGGATGTTCAAAAGAGTGGAGAAAATGTGAAGTGATGAACTCAAGATCTCACAAAAATTTCTTCCAAACTTCTGTTGAAGAGAGCTATGGATGAAAGAGTGAAGATTATGAAGAGATGGGTGAAAAATGGCCATATTCGGGTCAGCTAACCAAAGAGGGATGTTACTCTTCGACTTCCAATCTAAAATGTAATGCCTCTATAGTCTCCAGCCATTGGAATCTTCCAGGGACGTAAGCATGCCACACAAACGTCTATGCACCATGTGGGAATTCCCGATAGAAATGCACCCATCGACACACAAACAAGGTGCTAAGTGGAATGCAAGAAACGGGCTTAAGTGGAATTAAATCTCCGCTTTCAGTTCTCTAAAGTGTAAAGGGGTGAAAGGGTAATTTGTGTTAGGGGTGAAAATTCATGCTCATACATTTTTCCCCCACTTTAGTGAGCACGAGTACTGATGAGTGCTTCGGTAATGTAGAGTAGTAAGAAAGTGACAAAGTAAGAGATGTATACCTAAACCGACGAGGAAGTAGAGCACAGCTTGGTGAACCCGAAAGTGTAGGAGAGGACTTCATAGTTTCATGGAACCACAAAGATGAAGTATGAAGATGCCTCACAGGCTTGCAGTCCTGCAAGGGGGTATCATTAAAGAACTCTCACATGAAGGAAACTAGGAAAAGCACCTTATAGACCCAGAGACCTGCAAGGATGGTATCCCTCAAGAACTCTCACATGAGGGAGACCAAGTGAAGCACCTTATAGACCCGCAGACCTGCAAGGAAGGTATCCCCCAAGAACTCTCACATGAGGGAGACCGAGCAAAGGGGACTCTGTAGAATCAGAGATGGCGACATGTTTACCCATAGATAGAACACATCAGGAAGAGGCTGTGTAGGCCAGTGAATGGATATTCACAAAGACCATCGCTAAGTTGCAAGGCTTTCAAAGGGCTCCCTCGAGAACCCTTCAAAAGGAAGGAGGGCCCACTCAAGGGACACATTGTTTGAAAGGTGAAGTCTAGTCAGGTTGCCCTCAAGCTAGACATAAAGATGAAAAGATGGTCTAGTCAGGCTTCCCCCAGATTAGACGTCAAGGTGTGAAGCCAGTCTAGTCAGGCTGCCCCAAAGCTAGAGTAAGGATGCAAAGTAGGTCTAGTCAGGCTACCCCCAGACTAGACACGAAGAAATGAAACCGACCTAGTTGAGCTGCCCCCAAGCTAGACGCGAAGATCTGAAACCGGTCTACTCGATCTACCCCCGAACTAGACACCATAGAACTCAATGAAGGTTTTCGAGTGCATCCCTTGGGAACCCAATGTGAAGAGGATGGGTCCACTCAAGGGACACACTATTCAAAAGTTACCATCTTCTTTCTTGAATTGATTCATCGCCTAGGAATCCTTTTGAAAGATGTTCACTTCATCAAGGAATTCAAAAGGAAGGAGATGCACTCATGCGAGGGGAAGACTAAGACCGTTCCCGCATCAGAGGAGGATTCCCAAGTCCTTTCTTTACAAACCCATGATGAAGGAAACATGTTTTGCTAGGGTCTCGAGTTGAGAATACAACTCCAACAAAGAAGTGTGTGAGGGGTCTTCGAGATAAGATTCATTTGGCAACGAATGCATTTTCCAAAGATCAAGTAATGTAGAAGTAATTGTGTCACACATGAAAGGGACAACTCAAGAAAAGAAGAGAGAAAGATAAAGAAAATAGATCACACACAGAGGGAACAAGGGGGATTTGGTTTCACGGGATCAGATCTGCCTTTATTTATATATATTAGGTAACTGCGGTAAGAGACAAAATATAATCAATCCCCCAACCAGATCAAGAAGAATGCACATCAAACAAAGTAAAAATAAAAAATTGGGTCAACATGGAAGGAGGCCTAAATTCTCTCGACGCTTTGCATCATTCCCAATTTACTAAAATCCAATCACAAACATGGAAGAATAGAGGTACATATAGAGGAAGCTTTACAACATAAACACCACGCTAGTATCCAAGCACCAACACGGGTGACGAGGGTCATCCAGGAACATACAGCACGACTATAGCGGAACACCTCACAACACACACACATCTAATCTAAAGATCAAGAAGAGGGTTTCCCCTAACACTGATCGACCAAGAGGTCGTCAAATTCCCACTCTAGATCATCGAAGGGAGAAGGATGATGATCCTGCAATGGTGTAATGTTAAGGGGAGGAGCTTTCGATCCTCTTGCAACAAGGGCTAAGACAAAGGGACCAGTGAGGTCTCCATCGCTCAATTCTTGTGGGTCCAAGGTCAATGCCTTTGCAAAAATCACTGAAAAGGTTGAAAATTCATCCACTAAGTTAAACATGCATTTAATGGGAGTTCCATGCTTCACTTCAGTGGATGGAGGAGTTTACACCCGAGGTTTATCGCTGGTCTCATCGAGAGACTCGAGAGTAGTGAAAAACTCAGAGGAGGTCGCGACTAGTTCCATTACTAGGACAGAACAAGTCAACTTGGGGCCACCTTTTGGAGAAGGTGGGATCTTCTTATGTCCTCCATTGCTGGAGGGGCCATGCTCTACCTTCTTCTTCATCAGAAAAGGTGAACTCCCCATAGATGAAACAAGGAGGGTCGAGGGAGAAGAGGAAAGAACCGTAGCGGACACAACCAAAGTGTTCACCATTTCCACAGGCTTTAGGAAAGGTAAGACATCCAGGACGAAATTCAACAAGGGTGGCTCCATTGATGGAGTGATGAACACTTGCACCCTTCCAGGTGCATGTGCGCTCATAGCGGGAGCTAAAAGAGATTCAGAGATAGAAGGAGGGAGAGAGGAAGACGCAATAGGAGGTGTCATCTTATCTTCCTCCTTCTGTAAGGAGGCTTGCTCAATTAGGAGAGCCTTTCAGTATTGCTTACACTCACGTGCAAGGCAGTTTCTATGGCTCTTCGAACCGAAGGATGGAACTTGTGAAGGGATAGAAGGATTCTACTCAGCCATGGCAATGTCCTCCATGGCTATTTCTAGCGAAAGGGAAGACTCCTAAATGGGAGAAGGAGGAATAGGTTCAGAAACGGCGGGAGGAGTTGACTCTACCACCTTAGAGGTGGATCCTTTCCTATTCATGGGAAAAAGAAGAGGTCGAGGGGTAAACTCTCTCTGCAAGCCATTTTTCCTACCGTACAAATAGTACCAAGGTCCTGGGGACCCGTTAGGGAGATCCGATATCCTGACTTTGGGTCTTCGCCAAGGAGGCATCATCAGACTTAGTGGGTAGAACTCGAGCTTGTTCATCCAGTACTCTTCCCAAGAGAGAGGAGTGGATGTGTCAGCTTGAGAGGGAGCGAGCTTCTCCTTCCCCTTTCAGGAGGAGGAGGTAGCTAGTTGCTCTGCTATGGGGAGGGTCAACTTTGGCTCCCCTTTGCCCCCAGTTTTGTACTTCACATAGTTCTTGTAAAGTAGGTCCATTCTCTGTGGGAGCGGACCAACTAGAGTGGCCCAAAATTGATCCAACGAGTATCCTCCATAGGATACCATAGGCAAATCTCGAGTGTCATGCACTACGTGCATGACACCTTCATGGGAAAACTCAAGGAACCTATGAATCACGAAGGCAATCCCATTAGCTAAGGTATGCCTAGCTTCACTCTGAATAGGTCCAACTTGGGGATGACATCGAAGACCATGTTTACACTCCTAAGTCCAACTAGGATGGACAACGTTATCGATCCATAACGTTTAAGAGAAATTCCATCATGTGTACAGATGATGGAATTTTTTTTATTGTACTCCTCTCTTTGTAGGGAGTTCAAGAGTAATGTCTCCTCTAAGATGGCATTCACTCTACTCGTGGGGTCGATCAAGAACCCTGTCACAATGTTGCCATTGAGATGTGTGGGAATGTAGAGCGGAGAAGGTTTACCATTTTCTAGAATGTCTTGTGAAGTAAATGTTATATCCGGTGAACCAATCGCATGGCGGTGAGAGAGAGTAATAGTAACCATGTTAACATACACCTCAGGGTGAGAGGTAGAATCAGTGGGATCAATAATCATGTTAGCAGAATACGATAGAAATAGGTCCGTGTATAGCTACAATTCACTGTGAGCTTTTGCCACTAATTTGTTCATGTTTTGATTTCCTCCATCAAGACGGATACTACCGTCCTTGATGCAATCCTATATCTCATGACACAGGCACATACAACGTTCAGTGTCATGTCTGTTAACTCAATGGTACTGACAATAAGTATTCTCTTCATACCAGCTAGGGTATGAATCTCTAATTGGTTTAGGATGCAGCAAGGTAAGGATCTTATCCCTCACCAACTTCTACAAGATGGAAGAATAAGATTCTGATAGCTTCGTAAATTTTCGATCGTGTCTAAGTTTGTTGTTATCCACAATGGCTACTACATTCGCAACAATTTTACCTCTTCCCAAGATCGATACAATAGATCTTCCTTTAGAATGGGAGCATGAGGGAGGATCCCTGAACTGAACCACCATTTTTTGGTACTCTCGTAAAGCCACACACAAGTGTGCAAAAGAAGGATACTTCATGAGGGCGAACTTCTCTTGCTAAGGCCTTTGTAAGCTCCCTATGAAGACTTTATGTACATCAAAATTGGGTAACAGATATGAGATCTGTGAGAAGAGTGCTTAGTATCATGCTATAAAGTCTTTAATCTTTTCATTATCCCCTTGTTTGCATCTAACAAGGTTTGAGAAAGTCATCTTTGGTCTGATATTTGCTTGGAACTATCGCAAGAACTCATTCACAAGCTGATCGAATGTGAAGATGGAATTATCGAGAAAATAATAGTACTAGTCCAGTGTTGTATCTTTGAGGGATCAAGGAAATAATTTAGCCATAAACTCATTGTGATGTAAATATTATGTGCATAAGGTGTTAAAGGCAGACACATGTGTCTGTGGGTCTCCTTTACCACTGTATTTCTTGAATTTCAAAATCTCCATCCCCTATGGGAAAGGATTGTTTAGGATTGCAACTGACAACGGGCTGTGTCAGAAGAAGGGTTGGAAGATAGGTTGGGTTGAAGCCTGGGAAAGGTTCGCCAACTGGTTTTGCATCTTCCTCATATTCTGAAGAAGGGTATTCAGAATAGGGTCATTAGAAGACATAGGACCACTGGAACCACCGCCAGAGCCACTGCCATGACCACTGTCATGACTACCGCCAGAGCCACCACTAATACCACCGCCACCAGTATGACCTCTGTTGGTGCCACCACCATGACCACCACCAGAGCTACCAATGATGTCGTTGCCACCAGTGTGACTTCCACTGGAGCCAAAGCCACTATCGTGACTTTCGTCAATGCTGCCTCCATCAATACCACCCCCACTTCCAAATTTTCCATCACAAAAGCCTCCGCCCATCATTCCACCAAATCCTCCACCATCGGAGGCGACAAAAGGATTGAAGTGGAAACCCAAAGGGCTCCTTCTTACTTTGATGGTCTCTAAACTTTTGGAAGTAGTGGGTATGTTGATCGACAGGACTGTGTCAGCCATATACACAGATATAGGAGGCATCGACATCTCTAGCTACCTCTTGCGTTCCTCGAAGAGGCCACCTCATATCATGCGACCAAGGCTCGAGGGGGCACATGCTTCGGCCAGAATCGCGAGACTAGCTAAGAGTTCTACACCTGTCCGATATTTTTCCACCATATATCTTATTTCATCGATCACCTTAGTAGCCCTAGCCAACTTTAGGTTGCATTCCAAGTGATTTTCCAATGCACCTAACCCTTTATTGAAGCTAATGACATAATCAGAAGGGATACAAATGACCTCATTCTCATCTACAGATGAAGAGGTCAGCGATGCAGGAGGAGTAGGGATGCGATCAGTCTCATCAAGAAATCTAGATTCACTTCACGATATGTGCTTCTGTGTGGACAGACCAACCGCAGAACCAAAGAAAAGGCCGGTAGTGAAGCTAGAGGAAACCTTTGTCTTGTCCATCGAAAGGTGTCATAGACTTCTTCTAACAATATTCCCAGAGGTCATAAACTGGGTCAAGAAGCTCATAAAATTTCACAACACACCAGGGTATAATGACCAAGAGGTATGTGAAAAAAAGTTTAGGATGTCGACAAATGGATAGACGTTGGTTCACGTCAGGTTCACCAGAAATGTAAGAGAGGGAGACCACCCACTGTAAGGCCCTAGGTAACGAAAGGCCAAGAGTGTAAAGGATTCCCTAACTTACCTCAGTTCAAAGGAAGGTTAGGATGGAAAGGATGAGAATGATGAAGACTGTACATCCTATGATCACTCTACAACCTCAAGAGCTGAAGGGAGACTAGAAGAGTCATTTTCTAGAGTCAACTCTATGTCCTAGGTAGCTCTTTGTCTGAGGATAAAAGTGCAGTTATGGGACAATAGCACGACGCGTTGGCATCTCACAGGTGCGCTAGTGTTTGTATGACCTGAAAACTAGAGAGATGAGGTTTTTCTCTAAGGAAGTACTAACTACCTAGTTTACAAGTTCCTGGAATGACAAAATAATATTAAGAAATACGAAAAATATAGATTGACATGATAAAGGAAATATGTTACCACGAGGGTGATGAAGATGATTTCATAGAATAGTCCTCTCGCCAGCTTGCTTCTCTCTCCACCTACACACAGAAAAAGGGGGAACATTGGGGCTGTTTAGGGGCCTACCTCAGTCAGACCCTTGTCTTGGTGTTTCCACCTCCATAGACAACCAATTTTGTAATAGTAGAAATAACGATAAAGAAGGGAAATACAAGCTATGTATACAAGAAACACTACATAAAAGTATGTGCTTACTCAACCGAATACAATAGAGGAGATGAGAGGAGCTTACCACCTCCATCCAAAGCGCTCAAGGCTTGTGGAGGAGTGAATAAGAGGAACTCAAGCCTCTATTGTCGTGGTTTTTTTCTTGCACTCGCACTATCAGAGTGATGGAGTGGTAGATAGCTACAATGGAGTGAAGAATGCTGCTACAAAGCTTGAATGGATGTTCGAAAGAGTGGAGAAAATGTGAAGTGATGAACTCAAGGTCTCACAAAACTTTCCTCCAAACTTCTGTTGAAGAGAGCTATGGATGAAAGAGTGAAGATTATGAAGAGATGGATGAAAAACAACCATATTCAGGTCGACCAGCCGAAGAGGGACATTACTCTTCAACTTCCAATCGAAAATGTAATGCCTCTGTAATCTCCAGCCGCAGGAATCTGCTAGGGACATAAGCGTGTTGTGCGGACATTTGTGCATCCCACAAGCGTCCCCGATAGAAACGCCCCCACCAACACACAAACAAGGTGCCAAGTGGAATGCAAGTAGCGGGCTTAAGTGGAATTAAACCTCCACTTTTGGTTCTCTAAATTGTAAAGGGATGAAAGGGGAATTTGTGTTAAGGGTACAAATTCACGCTCATACAGATATATGTTAAGAGTAAAATCCAAAGCATGATGAAATAAACTCCAAGACAAATCAAGATAAAGTTACCCAAAAATCACCTATGGATGATCATGACCTCCATGATAATCCAATCTTTGATCAAGATCCCATCTCCAATCATGAAATCCAAGATAAACCTATCTTTGATCAAAGACCCACCTACGATCGAGAAATCAAGAATGATCTTCTCATCAACATTTATACCATCCATGATCAAACCTTTGAGTTTAATCCTATCCAAACTCTAAATACCTCTATTTCCCAAGATGAGACATTTACCTCCTTTGGACACATAGATGATCAAATAACAAATATGGATAGCATCAAAGAAGAACATAAAGAGGCTACTATTGATCAAATAAAATAGGAGGATAAAAAAGCTAATATTGATCAAATTAAACAAGAGGATACCAAAGCTATTATTGATCAAATCAAACAAGGGGATACAAAAGATACTACAAATCAAATCAAACAAAAGGATAAATAATCTACGATTGATCAAATCAAACAAGAAGATAGAAAAGATACTATGGATCAAATTGATATCCCAAATGATCAAGAAGCAATAAGCATGATGAATGATGAAGCTAAAATATCCTATCAACTAGGATCATCCACTTTTATCAAAGTAGGATTTCTCATAGAAGAGAAAATTCCAATCAATAGTTTCCAAATATGCAATGATGGGTTCACATCTTACTTCTAAAATAACAAATACCCCATCACAAATAGAATATTTCAAAGCATGCAGTATCAAGGAATAGGACTAGGCTTACATGAGCAAGGCATTATAGAACTAGTACACTTTCAAGCAAATCATTGACATCAAGGTCTTGGTTATTCTTAAATCATAAAATCAAATGATGTTAGTGATACCTTCATAATATATCTAATACAAATATCAAAATAGGGTCCATGAGTAGTCCTTATCATAAGAATGCTGCCAAAACTCCTTCCATCCACACCATAAATCATCATTCCAACATAATTAAACCTATCAATTGGAACCAACAAAAATAAAATTCTTACAAATACAAAGTTCAAAATCAAATGTCAAATGCTATTGAATGCAAAAATCCAAGTGGACAAATAAAGTTAAAATGGACCCCAAAGTAAAATGGATCACTTCTAAAGAAAAGGATCCAAATCCAATATCCAGTCAAAAAGTGGAGCCACAAGAAAAGAGGTCTCCTACATATAAAAAATATCCACCTCCTTCAAAATGGTCATCACACAAGGCATATAAAATTTATGGTTCCAAACACTATCCCCATCTAAATTTCAAACTTTTGAATCATACACCATCACAAATAATTCATCCACATCTACCATCATCCATCATAATCCTACATCTAGCCTAAATTCCAAAATCCTACTTCACAAATATGTCACATCTTGGTAGCAAATCTTTATCATAAGGACTCCCATGGAACTCTATCATGACATGTGTATTTCGATAAGGCCAACTCTAGTATCAAAAAGGATCACAATGGCATCGATCAGTAATATACAAGTGTTATGATCCTGTCAAGGAAACTCCTCCATAGAGGTCACTATTGGCATATCATGACACTAGCATCTATATCAACACCATCAAAGGATTCAAAAAAACAAAAAATAAAGAAAAATAGTAAAGAGAAATAATTCGTTCAATAGTGAAAACCATTTTTATGGCATTTTGGATAAGTACCATGATGAAAACCTAGAAAATAGGTGCATGAGTAAGAGAAATTGTCTATGTGGACCATTGCACTTTGGGGAAAGTTGTCTCATCTTCCATGAAATTTCCATCTATCCATCCAATCCATATCATTTCTATCCATCTTCCCTACCTACCTTGATCTTGATAAGGATTGGGGTACAAATATAAATCATGCTTTAAGAAAATTATTGACATGTTAATCATTTGGTTATACACTATCTATGAAATATCATTTCATTTCCTACAGACCATTATCCAAACCCATATCTCATAGAAAAAAAATCATTCTTATGCAGCATAGTCCTTGGAGATCATATGTTAATTATTCCATCCAATAATCCTCATGTTTCCTATCCTTTACCAAAGAAACCCATTATCCTTTGATACCTATCGTTGGACTTGGTTTTCCCTTGTCATTGAGATTCTAATCCCATTTAATCTTGAAAGGAAGTCATTCCAAATGCAACAAGCCTAATCCATACAATCTTGCTATGCAACCTAGCACATCATCCAAAACATTCCTTGGCTTCATTTTTAGCCTTGATGCAAAAAATTGATCCTTTAGTTACATTATCATTAGCGATATATGTCTTTCCCAATACTCATGTTCTTTTGTGATGTGTCCTTCCCATATCAACAATGTCATCGCCATCACCAATCAATTGGTTTTCAACTTGACTAGGGGCAAGATCATGTTTTTCCTTGTATCCTTGTGCATGCTTGTTTGCTTTCTTGTGTGTATCTCTCACATGCATTTGTCATGATCCTTATAGCATACCATCCATAAAAAAATATCGCCTTCCATAATAAATCTTAGTCACCCTTCTCATGGTCTGAGAATAGTTGACATTTAGCATCTACTATTTTCCATGCATATACATAATAAAGTTTTCCCACCCACAAGATCCAAAATAATTGATCCTATACCTGAATAGGGGTAAATCCTTGACTTAGGTTTTCATGGGATCTTTGAAATGTTATCAAAGGACATATCAAAAAAAATTGAAAAAATTCCAAAAACATTCGTAACATTTGAAAAATCCAAAAACAATAAGAAAACTTCAAAAACAGAGTCAGTCATCGAGTCTGTGTCTATGTCAGTCCAAGTAGTCGAACTATGTTGCCTCTATGACTTCACATAGGAAAGGAATTCATTGATGGGACCCCAAGGCTTAACTATGCCCATTAGGTTTTGTCATAATAAATTGCCAGTTCATCACAATCCACATTTTATAATAATCTATCCATGGTCAAGGTCAATCGAACTACCTTGTCTCTATGTTTTACATAGGAACGACCATCATTGATGAGCCCCTGAGACATAAGTTCAGTCCCTTAGGGTCCATTGAGTCAAGTCTATCACAGTCCATGTTCCATAATAAGTTGTTGCTTGTAAAGGTTGACACTTTGATTAGAGAAAAAAATGATATCCTACAAAAAGAACTGAGCATAACAAATCATGAAACAACAAATGATCTATCCAACTAGTCATCAATTCTAATCAATCATTTTCCTAATCATGACTATTTATCAACATCAGTTATCCTATCAACTATCGAATTGTCTTATATAGGTTGTTTCACACTCGAAACTATGCCAATATCTTATATAGGGTGTACCTCTTGAAACTAGACACCATTATATCAACTGTCTTATACAACTTGTTACATAATCAAAACCAAATCAGTGTCTCATATGAGGTGTTTCATTCCTAAAACCAACATTATCTACGATCTTATCATTTTTCTTATACAGGATTTCGCATCATTGAAACCAAACTTGAAATCTTATACGACATGCTATATTCCTTGAAACTAAACACTATCCAAAAATCCTATCAAAAAACACTCAATAATTGGAAAGAATATATACATGGTTGTTGAATCATTTGGTCCAGTTAGTCTTATCTTTTTATCTAATTTACCTTTTATCATGTTACAAGGCACCTCAAGGAAGTCCCTAAGCGATGATGGATCATGATCTTGTTCTCTTTGATTTATGTTTGCATTTTGTCTTGGTAATATGACTAGGGCAACTAAGTTCCTTGTGTGTGATTGGGGTTCCTTTTGGTATAATCAAAATATCCTATGCAAGTTAAAGGTCATCTAACACTTTCTTGCATTAGGACTAACATGCTTCATGGTTACTTCTTCACATATTCCGACAAGGTTCTATTGTCATTGGTATGCGTCATGGCACTCCTTGTCTGCAATTTGTCTTTTTCGCAAAGGGATAACATTTCACAGCTTGGTCTATGTCATACCATGGTGTTTGTTATTCATTTCCACAATAAAACACTCTATGATGATAATCGTTCAATAAAGTTAAAGCTCAAAACATCTCAACAAAATCTCATATCAAATGTGTTTCATTTCAATCATCATCGCATCTATCTATTCTTCATTTCTTATTAACATTTTATTCTAGTTGACATTTCTTTTGTTAGTCCTCACACTAAAACACATCATATTAACTTGTTGGAAATTTTTCCATTTGTTTTGGATTTTCAAAAATTTTCCAACTTTCTCGAGGGGGCACCAATCATCTCATTTTTCTAATTTTATATTCCTCATCTGACTAGGGCATATCATCACCATCTTCATCCCTTTTGACCTTTCTTTCTTGACTACTTTTATTTTCTTTGAAACACTATAAAAATACATTGTCTCAAAGAGGGGAAAAATGTAGACACTAAAAACTATCCTAATTAAATAATCTTACAATTTAATTAAATTAACCTCTTTCCTCTAATTTAATATTTCTTTTCATATAATTAAATAATTTTGATTATTTAATTATTCCAACTTTTCCTATAAGGTTAATTAATTTTTAAATTTTTTTTAATTAATTGACCTCTTTTGATTAAATAATTATCTTTAATTATTTAATTTCTAATATTATTTATAATTAAATAAATTATTTATTTAATTAGTTAATCAATTTCTAAATTCTTCCACAATTAAATAAATATTTTTATTTATTTAATTAATCATGTGGGTGAAAATAAATAAATTTTATTTATTTTAATTCCACTTACATTTCCCATCCATTCTCATAATCTCATTCATTGATCATATTTTTTTCACATCTTTATCATCACCATTGATTTGATATCAATTTCTATAAAAGGGAATTATCTATATCATTTGAATCCAACAACATTCTTTGAGATTTTTGCAATCATTCATTCTTGAGCTTATTGTGACTTGAGCACACTATATTATTGAGAGCACACATAGAAAAAAATTGAGAAGAGAAACAAAGGGGAGTGTCATGCCCATAATTTTTGCTAGAAAAACCTAACATTTTTTTATTTTTTTAGTAATAATAAAATAATGCATCAAATTTAAATCTCCATGCAAGATATTTATTTAGTTATTTATTTTCCTACCAATTTATTTAATGGATTAGTTCTAAACTTTCATATCTCTTAATTTTATCTATATTGATAGATTATTAAATCTATCATCGTGTTATATATAAGAATGGATAAAATAAAATATAGAAACCTCTCTTTAAATATTAGTTCAAATATTTAAGTTCGATAAATATTGATATCCTTTTATATAGATATTTAAACATAATCTTAACCTCCATACTAATGTAAGTTAGCATTTACACAACCCTATAATTGAGATAATATTTGGAGCATAGTGTATCCTCAAATAACAATATAATAGTCAAATTAGAGATTTATATAAACCTTCAATTTTATTCTACTTTTCCAACCATACATTTTTATTAGAAGGTATTTGTTTATTTATTTATTCATTTATTAGAGAAGTATAGATTTATTAAAATAATGTAATCTAATAATCAAATTAGAAATTTATATCTACGTTCCATTTTATTCCACTTTTCCAACCATCCACTTTTATTAGAAGATACTTGTTTATTTATTTATTCATTTATTAAAGAAGTACAGATTTATTAAAATAATGCAATCTAATAGTCAAATTAGAAATTTATGTAAAACTTCCATTTTATTCTATTTTTCTAGCCATACACTTTTATTAAAAGATATTTGTTTATTTATTTATTCATTTATTCATTTATTAAAGAAGTATAGATTTATTAGAATAATGTGTATCCTCATATAACAATGTATTAATATTATCATTCCATTCTCTAGATTGTGTTATTTCTATTGTTAACATTGAAATGAAGGTAAACATAAACCCCAAACCATAATAGTTATTTTATAATTGATTAAATAAGATATTGATAATATTATTAACAACCACAACAACTTGCCAACAATTACCTCCAACACTAATCTCCTTAAGTATCAACTATAATATTAATGCTTACAATGACATTAACATTTATATTAATGTTAATGTTAATACACATAATAGTATTTACCTTTACTTCCATATTAAACTAATATGGAAGATGAATATATTCACATTTATAATTATTAACATAAATAATAATTATATTGATAGTCTTATCGATGTTAATTAACGAGTTCATTTTAATTTGCATACTGGGTGCTGCCACAATAGTGGTTTACACTTTCTCAGATTTCTTGTTTTTCCTGAAATCACATATTTTTAAAAAATAATTATTTAAGCCTTGAAAAGTTTCATTTAAAGGATTCTAATTGAAGAGGGTTTGATCAAACCACCTTAGACCAATCCCCCTTGGATAAAACCCCGCTAGTTGTAAACCATACCTATAATGTAGTCTCCTTTACACCTATCAAAATGCTGATAAAAAACCACTTTTGATTTACCTTTTGGGGGATCAAATGAATTCATTTAAAATTTTTTTTTTTTAAGTATGTAGTCCTTATTATAAGCTTCCAAAAAAGTATAATTTTAATTAAATTAAATTTGATTATTATATTTATTTTTTATTTCTTGTGAATGCAAGTTTTTCACTGAAAATCAAGCTCTTTGTTCTACACATGTGGAAAAATAGTAAATTATCAAAATAAAATTTTGAAAAATATGTTCAGGCTATGTATTGATTTCCTTGATCCATTAAAAAAAAAAAAAAATCGATACATACAAAAAAAGTTATGTTGTATACAATCCACCTATGTCTGAATTGTAATTGGTTTGACTTTGAAACTTGATTAAGGAAAAAATATTTAATAAAACACTATGAAACCAAATTAACTGGTTAGATATTGTAGTTACAAATCTAAATTCGAAAAAAATAGAATTTTCTTCTTCATATAGAAAAATTTATGTTGTACACGGTGAGCATCACTCCTTAAAAATGTTGTTTACTGATAAAAACTAGTTTTCGAAGGAGATGAAAAAAAAAAGTGCAATCTGATTCAAAAAAAATGATAAAAATATATATTTAGAATCTATAGACAAAACTTCACAAATCACTAGTTTGCATCATCTTCAAATTCCTCACGATTTAGCCATTATAGGAGCCCGAAAGTGAAGATTTAATTAAAAAAAATTAGTTTAGTGTCCAGTTTGCCCAAAAATTATAAACCAGTATTGTGGGATCACCCATACCCTTATTTAATAATATTCTAACACCAATATTCTTTACCGAATTAAATTCCCATTGATTCCCATGCAACAAGCCCAAGAAATTTATTTCACCTGCATTGTCACTCCATTCACCCATACTCTGTGCTATTACTTTTGGGGAATGGAAAATTAAATCCCATTTTATATAGACTTCAAATCCTCTCAAAACTTTGGGTGCCCTATAATTTGCGTAGGAGGGTAACCCTAAATATCTCTTCACAATTTCATTCTCTACAATAGACGCAAGGTGAGGAAGGCATGGCAGCAAATTTAGATGTGGGTTGGAGGATGCAATACTCTACAAGGTTTGATCTATCGAGGGCGGTGGTGAGGGATCTATTAATCATTTATTTTTCTTTATTTTATTTTATTTTTATTTTTAATGTGAATTTCATTTATATCTATAGGGTTCATTCTTTTGTTTATTTTCAGCCCATACCAATTGTATCCTCTTTCATCCACAACTTGCAAATT
Source organism: Sequoiadendron giganteum (assembly GCA_007115665.2). Classification (NCBI taxonomy): domain Eukaryota; kingdom Viridiplantae; phylum Streptophyta; class Pinopsida; order Cupressales; family Cupressaceae; genus Sequoiadendron; species Sequoiadendron giganteum. The sequence goes on along the minus strand of CM021102.1, from coordinate 466,554,429 downwards.
TGTGTATAAATTTAAGCTTGCAAATCCTGTGCATGGTTATTGGTGTTCCCTTATTTAGATTGATCTTTGGTGCCCATTTTAGCATAGGCTTCCTCCAACATGGTTGTATTATTTATTTTCTATATATATGTTGGAAATGAAGCCCAATCGTCACTGCCCTTTCGTCTTCGTCTTCCCATGTCTCTTCACTTGCTTGAAGAGTTGATCCAATTCCCTTATTCTCTTTTTTATGTATATGAAGACTAACGTATTCAGGTTGATTAATAAAATAGTTTGTTCTGCTTTCCTTGGTGGATGTAGCCATTTTGATAGTGAACCATGTTAAATTTATGTCTTTGTTTTATCTGTGTGTGTTTGCTTCTTTATCTATTTTAAAATTCATTTTATTTGTTTTTATTTACTCAACAATTGGTATCAGAGTTGTGGTGTTCAATCACTTGAAATGAAAGGTTTAAGTTTGAATGGGAGCAATGTCACCTAACAAAGGAAGTTGTAGGAAATCACAAAGGAGGTCAAAATCCAATGGGAGAGATGTTGGTTGTTGGTATTATGGCAGGAAAGGCCACATCAAGAAGAATTGTTGGTTTTTGAAGGTCAAAAATCAGCCAAAAGAAGATGAAGCAAATCCGGTACATGAAGAGGATTTTGATGCAACAATTAGTGTTTTTGTTTTTGCCTCAGAAGCAACAAAACCAAATTTTTGGGTTCTTGATTTGGGAACATCATTTCATGCCACTCCATGCAATGAGTACTTCAAAAATCTACAAAGAAGTGATTTTGGTAAGGTTCTTCTTGGAAATAATGAATCTTGTGATGTTATTGGCAAAGGCGATGTTTGGTTAAAATTAAAAAATGGAAATAGTTGGTTATTGCAAGATGATAGATATGTTCCTCAGCTCAAATAAAATTTGATTTCATCTGGATAGTTTTTTTCGCAAGGATGTAGAGTTGATTTTGAATTGAATAGATGGAAAGTCATAAAAGGGGCCTTGGTAATTGCTTGGGGTAGAAAAGTAGGCACCCTGTATGGCGTAGAGAGTCTTATGTGAAATGGATAGGTTAGATGATGTAGTTGATTCCGTCATTGATGAATTTCGTAACCTATTGAAATTTGATCAAATATTTGTACAAGAAAATGAAAGAGCCTCTGTAGAAAATACATAAATTAGAAATAAAGTGGTATGGGATGATGATTTTGAAAGGGAAAGTGGCAATAGCAGCCCAGCTCATGAAAGATGTGGTTATCAAGATGTAGTGCCTCTCATGTTTTGATACTTTGATACTACTTTGGTGTGTGTGTTTGTTTCAGTGTGATTTATGGTTATGTTCTTATGCATACTTGATACTCTGTTAGACATCTTTTCTGCCATGTGTTGGGCATGGCAAATAGTTATGTTTATTTTCTTATGAGAGTTGGACTTATGTGTGGGATACTTATGTTATGATGATGCTACTATGTAAGTTACATTGATGATGTGATACTCAGATTCTGATTACTGTATTTGATTCAAGTGAAGGAGACTGGGTGGCATCGCTCATTCGTGAGTGCCCTGCCTCACCGTAACTCTCCTTCACAATGTGTTTGACTATGAGTTATATGCATATGTATATGTTGTTCGACGTTTGGTGTTATGCAGGAATGCAGGTACTGGGTGCCGACTCCACCCGCATTGTCGGGTCTGAGCGCACCCTACATACCCAATGGTTTGATGTCATTAGGGAGTTGGTAAGAAAGTACCCCCGCATATGTCAATGGTTGGTCTAGTGGTTTTTCATGTTTTATCCGTACTTCGTTCATGTGGGTATGGTTTTAAATTAAGTCATTTATTTCATGATTTTTTTTTCAAGTTGCATTTATGGCTTTGACTTGTGCTTTATGATTTTAATATAAATTCTATTCTATGGTGCAAAATATTAAATAATTAAATGCTCAATATTGTTAATAATATCAATACTTTTGGAAAATTCTTGTGTACATTAGCACTTTTATTATTATTGTAAAATGTGAGCTAACCTTTAATTTAAATCAATAAATAAATAGATTAATCATTATGGACTATTTAAAATAAAGTTATGGAAATTATTATCATATTTGATTTTATTAGCAAATGGTAATCTAATAATATGTTTTTAAATTTAATTATGACTAGTTGAAATGTTGCTTAAGTTTAATATTATTTAATTGTTTATTTTAAAAAAATCAAGTTTATTTAAAAGAAAATTAAATATGGAAAATGCATAAATGGTGTTAATTAATTTAGGAAGACGCTTCTTCTGAAAATGGAAAATTGAAAGAATGTTGTGTTAAGTGGCAATTGCATGAGAAAGTTGTCAGGAAATTAATGACAATTTCCGACTTTGCTTTTTTTGAAAATGTATATTTCCAAATAAGTGTTTTTTTGAAAAAGAAAGAGAGAGGAAAAAGAAAAATGAAAATTCTTGTCTGCAACTCAAAAAAATGGTGAAAATTTTATGAGGATTAAATCCTTAGTATTGTTTTTTGTCAAAATTTACAGGGGAGATTAGATTTTGGTTGTACTAGGATTTGTTTTCGAATCTTCTTTGTTGGGGTTTCGAATCTCCAAATTTCTGGAAGATTGCAGATGGTTGGAATCATTCAATGCAACATTTCATAATTGAATCGAATCTAGCAAAGGACTCCAGGTAACTTCAATTCCATAAATTCATCTCTGTAAATTTTAGTTTTAAAAATAGAAAAGAATTTTAGTTTAAAAGAGAAAACATGTTTACTGTGAATGTTTGGGAAATTCAATTCTCTGTAATTAGATTTATCTGCCTGTAGATTCCTCCTTCCTCTCTGTATTTTTTAATTCTGGATTCTTATTGTGAATAATTTGTTGAGATTAGAATTAAAATTAGATTTTAGAATAATTTGTGTGGGGAAAAGATTTTTAAACCAGAAAATAAATATATAGTAAAGAATTGAAAAAAATGAGTGATTTACAATTGGTTTTAATAAATTAAGTTAATGTCTTTAATTTTTAAAAGTTTATTTTTGTTATGCTTAAATAATCATGGAATTGTCATTGCCATTCTTTAATTAGATTGTTAGCAAGTTTGTAAACTTAGATATTTAATAAATGGATTATTTAAAAGAAGGAAGATATTTAATAAATCGATTATTGTCCTTAGTCAAATGGAAATATTAGTGAATTCTTTATTTTTATTTTAATAGATGAAAATGGTTATTTGATATGAGACTTGTGTGAGTTATAATTTAAATTCCTTATAGTTGAAGATGTGGTGTTAATTAGTTGAATGTGATATTTTAGTTTGTTCTAGTGTGGAATTAGTGTTATCTCCCGAGGTTAGGGAAGTGTGAATGTATTTCTATGGTTGCATCTTTTTGGTTTATGTTGTTACCATGTGGGAAATTGTGGGTGGTACCTTGTTGTGAATTAAGGTCCTTTTGGTTGTGTATTGTGGTACTTATTCCTTGGCTTTGATTTTAGGGCAACCATTGGGGAGAGTGGCTCTTCTTGGGGCCAGTGTACAAGTGGTCACCCTTGAAAGAGTTTCCCTAATTAAGTGAAAACCTAATTAATTTACCTAGTGGGTTGGGTTAGTTATCACATAACAAGATAAAATATACACCTCACCCCTGCCATTAGTTCTCCCAAAGGATAAGGACGGGTGGGAAGACCTAGTTGGTAAGGTCACTACCTTGTCTTCACGAAAGGTAGGTGGCTCCGCATGAGTCACCCTATGGGGTGACACCTTGAAACAAGATGTCTGGTTAACCATAGATGGAGACAACTCCTAGATTATAGGTAGTTTGGTGAATCCATGTAAGGCCATGCGATGACACTCTCCCATTGTGCCCCTTTGTTTTCCCTTGTTCTTGTTGCCTCTGGAATTATTTTAGTTATTTTTGATGTTAATGTTGTTTCATGGGCTTGATTCTTGGGATGTGAGTACTTTATGTTTGATTTTGTGGTCGAGGGTTCTTTCTTATTGACTCCTTGCATGGGGGGTGTTCCTTCGGGTTCATACGGTCGGGTGGAAACGTGCAATGTACCCATTGGGTCCCCAGGTGTGATCGTGGCGTGGATGAAGTTGCAGTGATCCTGGAGCTCACATAGAGAAGATTGTACTCTTTAAGAATTCTCTCTCATTATTTTACTTGTGTATTATGATTTTACCCTTCCCAGTGTTATAAGGGAAGTGGTCTTCTAATGTAACTTTGGTATATTTTTGTGTTGTATCTGTGGAAATATATTCCATGTTTGTAATTTTGAACTTTGAAGATGACTATAACAATATGTGATTGTGTTTATGATTATATATCTTATTATTCTTGTTGAATGAATGTCATAGTTGTATTATGTTTTATTCTCATTTCTTTCTTTCGCTTTAGTTAGTATCATTTATCGTTTAATTGTTGGGTTCGTTTAAGTGACGCACCATGTACCCCATAGGATTAGGTTAATGATTTATGTTATATCTATGTTGTATAAATGTTTAATGTTGCAATTTGTAATTGTTGTTTAAAAAAAAAAGTATTTTGTTATTGTTATAGTTGTCCTATGGGGTTTGTGTGGTGAGGCGTTACAACTTGGTATCAGAACCAAGGTTAACAACACTGTGTGTTGTAGGTTAAGTTAGCCCATTATGTTAATCTTTTTGCATAACTTTGAACTTATGTAATCCCTTTCTTATTGCGCAGAATCATGCCTAGGGGTCACGGTCGTGGCTGTGGAGGTCGCAGAGCTGGCCGTCATAATTCACCACCTCAGAGCTCTCATAAATCAAAGTAGGAGGAAAATCAGGGTTCCCAGAACAACCCTCTAGGTGGAGGCCCTAATCTAGAGTAGCCAATTCAGGGTGGTGAGCAGTTGTGTCAATTGCTGGAAGATGTTTTGGGTCATCTGGGTCCTAGGCAGGATGAACAATGAGTGATTAGAGAGAGAGAGTGGTCACTGAGGAGGAATGAGATACCGACAGATTAGGATGCTGTGGCCTCTGGACATATGAGAGATCTCCTCAAGGTATGTCCTCCTATTTATGATGGCTCTAGTGGAGGTTTGGAAGATGAAAGTTGGCTTATTGATCTGGATCAATGCTTTTCTATGCATCCCTAGGGCAGTAATACTAGGGAAAGGTGCACCATCATGCACCTTAGAGGATTTGCATCCACATGGTGGTGACTAGAAGAACAAAAATTACACCTTGACATCGGTTCAGTAACATGGGAATTGCTCTTAGAACGGTTTAGGGCTCGTTTCTTACCTGATCACTGGAGGTAGCGCTAGGCAGATGAATTCCATGACTTGAGACAAATTGCAATGTCTGTAGAGCAGTATGAGCGCCGCTTCTTTGAGCTTAAGCAGTATGCCAAAATTGTTAAAGATGAGGCTATGCTAGTACAACATTTTTTCAGAGGTCTGAATGCCAGGATTAGTGGAGGTGTCTGAGTCTTCGAGCCGAAGAAGATGGAGGTTGTTGTCGAGAAATCTCACCTTGTGGAGGAGAACTTGACCTTGGCATTAGGAGGTCATGTTGGAGTTCATATTAGTAGTACTCATGCTACAGGTGGTGGTTCCCATGGTGGGAAGTCTCAGGCTGCAGGTCCTTCCAGGGCCCATTCTGCACCTGCTAAGGGTGGACAACAACAGTTTCAGTCAAAGAATAAGCCCTCTCAGTCTCATCAGACCAATAGATTTCAATCTAGGAGAAACTGTCATTGGTGCAGATCGTAGCATAATTGGGTTGAGCAACCAGCATAGTCCTCACAGCCTGCACCTAGCCGTGGTAGCTATCAGCAGTCTAATGTTTTGACTCGTGTCAGAGGTTTTGGCCATGGTACTGGGTGTTTCAGTTGTGGGTAGTAGGGACATATTGCCAGACAGTGTCCACAGAATGGCATTGTAGGGTTTAGTCAAAGGCTGGTAGCATCTGAGTCGATAGTTGGAGACGTTGGCAGGTCTCATCGGGTTTTCACCATGGTGGATAATGGTCGAGCTGATCACCAAGGCATGGTGGTGGAGGTATCAAGCTTGTTGCAGGGCACTCCTATTTCTATACTTTTTGATTGTGGTGCATCAGATTCCTTTATTTCCCCTTCAGTTGTTAAGTGTTGTAATCTGGTTGCACAAAAGCAAGGCGTAAAGTGGTGTGTTGAATTAGCTTATGGGGCAAAGGTGTCAGTGGAGTCTATTGTTCTAGGATGTAATTTGGAGTTTGGTTCAGTTGTGACTTCGGTGGATCTTCATATTCTTCCCCTGGGTTCTTATGATGTCGTATTTTGGATGGATTGGTTAAGTTCACATTAGGCGACAATTGACTATCATTGTAAGTATATCCATTGTCGGGATGATTCTGGAGATGAGGTTGAAATTTTTGGCATTCAAAAGCCTATCTCCTTGAGGATTATCTCCACAATATAGTTAAAGAAGTGTTTCCCTAAAGGGTGTCAGTTGTTCGTTGTCTCAGTTAGTGACCTAGATATGGAGGAGAGTCAAGAAATAAATTTGGACAATTATCCTCTCCTGAAGGAGTTTTATGATGTGTTTTTGAGTGAGATACCTGGGATGCCACCTAAGCGTGACATTGACTTTTGAATTCATCTCATTTCGGGAGTTGAGCCTATCTCTATGGATCCTTACAGGATGACAACCCAGGAGCTTCAAGAGCTCTATTTGCAGTTGGAAGAATTTCTTGAAAAGGGGTTTGTCCATCCTAGTGTTTCCCCTTGGGGAGCACTGGTCATTTTCATGAAAAAGAAGGATGGTTCGCTCCGTCTGTGTATTGATTACATGCAGTTGAACAAGGTGACAGTGAAGAATCAATACCCCTTGTCGAGGATTGATGATATGTTTGACTAGATCAAGGGATAAAAGGTGTTGTTTAAAATTGACCTCAAGTTAGGATACCATCAGTTGCGGATTGCTAAGGAGGATATTCACAAAACTGCATTTCATACCCGATATGGACATTATGAATTTACTGTCATGTCATTCAGGTTAGCTAATCCACCCTCAGTTTTCATTAGCTTAATGAATGGTGTTTTCTAGACCTATCTAGACCAATTTGTGCTCATGTTTCTCGATGACATACTTATCTACTCTAGATCCATGGAGGAGCATGAGGAACACTTGAATTTGGTGTTGCAGTGCTTGAGAGAAAACTAGTTGTTTGCAAACTTGGCAAAGTGAAAATTTTATAAGTCTAAAGTGAAATACTTGGAGCATGTGATCTCTAGAGAAGGGATCATTGTGGATCCCTCAAAGATCCAAGCTATTATAGATTGGCATGCTCTCAAAAATGTTCTAGAAATTCGCAGCTTTATGGGATTGGTGGGCTATTATCAATGGTTTGTACAGATTTTCTCTAGGGTTGCACATCGCATCACCTCTCTATAGAGGAAAGGAAATAAATATGATTGGTGTGAAAAGTGTCAGTCATCTTTTCAAACTCTTAAGGAGAAGTTGACTAGTGCACATGTTCTTGTTGTTCCTGATTCGACTCAAGATTTTGTGGTTTGCACAGATACATCCTTGGAAGGGTTAGGGGTTGTTTTGATGCAAGACGGTAGGGTAATAGAATATGAGTCACATAAGCTCAAGGACCATGAGATAAATTACCCTACTCATGACTTTGAGTTGGCTATAGTTGTTCATGCCTTGGTAAGATGGAGGCATTTCTTGTTGGGCCACAGGTTCGAGCTACATAGTGACCATCATAGTTTGCAATACATTTTCACGCAGCCGAATCTTAATGCTAGATAGATAAGATGGATGGAATTCCTCTGCGAGTACGATTTTGAAGTGAAATATATTTAGGGCAAGGAGAATGTAGTGGCAGATACTCTAAACCTTCACCATCATGAGTTATCCTCTGTGACTCTGGAGGTTGATCTAAAAGGTCTGATTCTTGCAGCACTTCCTTCAGACAGCTGGTTCCAAGAGGTGAAGTCGGAGATGGAGTCGAGTAGAGTGCTTGAGGGAAGGTTTATTGGTTATACTCTTGAGTCTGATGGAATTTTGTGATGTTCGGGTTGCATATGTGTTCCTTCCTCAGAGGGTCTTTGTGCCCTAATCATGTCTGAAGCACATCAGGCTCCTTATTCACCTCATCCAGAAGTTAAAAAGATATATGTAGATCTTCGTTTGTTGTACTTTTGGGTAGGGATGAAGAGGGATATAGAAGATCTTGTGGCGAGATGCCTGGAGTTTTAGAGGGTAAAGGCAAAGCACCATCATCCAACAGGTCTTTTGCAGCCCAATCTCATTCCAGAATGGAAATGCGATATTATATCTATAGACTTCATTGTTGGGTTAACGATGACTGCATGTTTGCATGATGCTATCATGGTCACCGTTGATAGGTTGACCAAGGTGGCACATTTCTCTCCCATTCGATCTTCCTATACTTAATCGTCTGTGGCTAAAATCTTCATGGATGATATTGTGAGGCTGCACAGAATCCCGTGAAGAATCATTTCTGACAGAGATCCAGTGTTCACTTCTTCATTTTGGACATCATTACAGCATGCCTTAGGAACACAATTGAACTTCAGTTCTGCTTACCATCTGGAAACAGATGGTTAGACTGAGAGGGTCAATCAGGTTCTCGAGGACATGCTTTGTATGTATGTTATGGATCAACAGTCTCGATGGGAAGACTATCTACATTTGGTTGAGTTTTCATACAATAACAGTTACCACAGTTCGATCGAGATGCCACCTTTCCAGGATTTGTATGGTTTCCCGTGTCGAACACCTTTGAGTTGGGACCGTTTGAAGGACATGATTCTTCTTGGGCCAGAGATTCTATAGGAAATGGATTAGTAAGTTGCTCACATCATAGGGCACTTGGAAGTGGCTCAGCACAGGCAGAAGAAGTATGTCAATGCTCATAGGGTTGATCGCCAGTTTTTAATGGGTGATTGTGTGTTTCTTCATGTGCGTCCACGAAAGAGCCCTATCCATTATGAAAAAGGCTCCAAGTTGGCACCTCATTTTGTGGGTCCATTTGAGGTTCTAGAGAGGATTGGACCCATTGCTTATCATTTGGCCTTGCCACCCAGCCTTGCACACATTCATGATGTGTTCCATGTTTATGTTCTTAGGCCTTATTTTCCTGATTTATCTCATGTACTAGATTGGAATGCTCTTCAAGTCAAGGACGGGCAGCTCGCACTAGAGCCCATGGCTATTTTGCAACACAGGAGACTCACGCTCAGGGTTAGAGAGATTGATCAGGTGTGGGTCCAATGGGACCCGAATGATGAGACTTCAACGACATGGGAGGATGCATCCCGCATCTGAGCATCTTTTCCTTATTTTATTTATGGCTTCTAGGAGTAAGCCTAGTTCTAGGGGGAGGATGTAGTGCCTCTCATGTTCTGATACTTTAATACTGCTTTGGTGTGTGTGTTTTTTTTAGTGTGATTTATGGTTATGTTCTGATGCATACTTGATACTCTGTTAGACATATTTTTCACCATGTGTTGGGCGTGACAGACAGTTATGTTTATTTGCTTATGAGATTTGGACTTATGTGTGGGATACTTATGTTATGATGATGTTACTGTGTGAGTTACATTGATGATGTGATACTCAGATTTTGATTATTGTATTTAATTCAGGTGAATGAGAGACATCGCTCATCCGTGAGCGCCCTGTCTCATCGTAACTCTCTTTCACAATGTGTTTGACTATGAGCTATATGCATATGTATATGTTGTTCAACGTTTGGTGTTATGCAAGAATGTAGGTATCGGGTGCCGACTCCACCTGCATTGTCAGGTCTGAGCGCACCCTACATACCCAATGGTTTGATGTGGTTAGGGAGTTGGTAAGAAAGTATCCTTGTCTATGTCAGTGGTTGGTCTAGTGGTTGTTCATGTCTTATCCATACTTCGTTCGTGTGGGTATGGTTTTCAATTAAGTCATTTCTTTCATGAGTTTTTTTTTAAGTTGCATTTATGGCTTTGACTAGTGCTTTATGATTTTAATTTAAATGTTATCCTATGGTACAAAATATTAATTAATTAAATGCTCAATATTGTTAATAATATCAATACTTTTGGAAAATTCTTATGTGCATTAGCACTTTTATTATTATTGTAAAATGTGAGCTAATCTTTAATTTAAATCAATAAATAAATAGATTAATCATTAAGGACTATTTAGAATAAAGTTATGGAAATTATTATCATATTTGATTTTATTAGCAAATGGTAATCTAATAATATATTTTTAATTTTAATTATGACTAGTTGAAATGTTGCTTAAGTTTAATATTATTTAATTGTTTATTTTATAAAAAATAATTTTATTTAAAAGAAAATTAAATATGGAAAATGCATAAATGGTGTTAATTGTAATGCCCCGCCACACAACCCTAGAGGAAGTTGCAATTAACTACTTAAATGTACTAATTTTTATTTTTTTGTTTAAGTACAATGAACATGCAAGTGCACTACCCATTGCAAACATCCTCTAAGATTACGAGACTGAGATTACTTATTAACCCACAACAACATAAATGAATCCATAACATTTATCTACTTAAGATAATAAGGACGCATACATTCCATACAAGATAAATTACATCAAAGCATAAAAGATAACTTTCAATTTCATTTATCCATAATTAAATATTATAAATTACAACTCTCATTCCCCGAATGAGGCAAGTCCAAAATTAAGGTTACAGTTACAACTTTCCACCTCGATAAAAAATGAGGGTTAATAAAGCACAAGAACCACTGAAATGAGATAAAGCAAGAACTGAAACTGAATCCAACGAGCTCTCCAACTGGAAGTCTCGTCCACACGAACATGAAGAAAGCCCAACAGATTTAGGTGCACGCCACCCAACCTAGTGGAACCCAAAGCCCACCCCCCATGCTAGGAGATAGTAGCAAGGAATCCTAGCCAAGACCATCTACCTCTAGACACAGGCTAAAACATAACTAAACCAACTAACACAACCAAACACATGTGCCACACAAGTACATCACAAGGTACAACTCAAACATGGTCACATTGCTTCCAGAAATAAAGTAGATCAAGTATGTTAAAAGAACCATACACATGGTATCTGGTGGCGCGGCTGTGCTTAGCACAACCATCGCCCTTAAGGGGGTCGGCTTGTAGCCGCCGCCCCACCAAAAACCTTCGCCACCCCTATCAAAAAACACGCCGCAACCTGTATAAAATATGCAACCGGCGCCCTAAACAATGCCCTTTACATTTCATGCGGCTCGAGACAGTCGCGGCCCAACCCTAAAGGGTGGTGTGCGGCCCGAGGCCAGTCAGCCATGCTTTTAAAAATATATATATATATATATTAATAATTTTAATATTATATTTTATAATATTAATAATATTTAATATTATATTATATAATATTAAATATTGATATATATAAATAATACATGTATATATACACGATATTAAGATATATATATAATATATGTATATATATATATATGTATAGGTATTAACTTATTGATTTAAATGATGCATGGTTTAAATTTAATAGGGAGAATTTTAAATTAGTATGCAATAGTCAAATCAGTGGAATTAGTTTTAAAATAATATTATTTGAAAGGATAAATTTGGAATTTAAAAGAAATGTGTTTAAAAGCAAAATTGACTGATTTCATTTTAAGTGATTTATTTTGGCAAATGACCAATAGTTATTTGTTTTAAATGATAGGTTCTAAATTGTAGAAATAAATGTTAATTTTATTATTATTTAAAAGAAATTAGGGGATTAAATATTTGATTTGAATTACTTCCTTGGTCTAAAAGAGACGTTATTAAATCAATTTTATTAAGGCAATAAATTACTGATTGTTATGAAAGGAAATGGATTTAATATATCCAAAATTAGTTTATTTCCTCTATGTTCATGCTTGGGGAAATGGGCTAAGTGTCTTAAATATGTAAGTCTTCCAGAGGACCCTAGAGGTTGGGGGTTGTCATTTTGAGATGTTGACCATCTATTTATTCCCTTGGGTAGTGTATGAAGTTATGCCAATGTTAATTACCGGGTTTCCACGAACGGGGATGTTTTGTACCTCCTTTGGAAGGAGTGGATTATGTGATTTGTGCCTCCTTGTAAGGAGTGGTTTTATTATTGTTGTTACCTCCAATGTTTGGAGATGGCTTTATCTTATGTCACCTCCTAAAAAAGGAGTGGTCGTGTTATCTTGTTTGTTGCACTTTGGTACCCTTGGTGTTTGGATGGTAGTGTGTCGTCAGTTTGTTGTAGGCGATAGAGTCTTCTCGCGGGTGTGTTCGTGAAAGAGTCCCATCCGTTATGGGAAGGGCTCTAAGTTGGTGCCTCACTTTGTCGAACCCTTCGAGATACTCGAGAAGATTGGTCCAGTTGCTTACCATCTTGCTTGACCACCCAGTATCTCACACATTCACGATGTGTTTCATATTTTAGTTCTTCGATCGTACCATCTAGACATTTCTCATGTCCTTGATTGGAATGCATTGCAGGTAGAGGACGGGCAACTGGCTTTGGAACCCATGGTCATCGTGGAGCGCAGAACGCTCGCCCTTCGAGGGCGAGATATTGATCAGGTTAGGATTTAGTGGGATCCTAGGGATGACACATCATCCACTTGCAAAGATGCAGCTAGAATGAGGGAGCTTTATCCCTATTTGTTCGTAGGTTTCCAAGAGTAAGCCTGACCCTAGGGGGGGAGGATGTAATACCCCTCCATTTTGATCTATTGTTCGAACAATGTTGTTTCCCCTTTTATGCTTTAGTATTGTGTTGTACTTTGACATTGTACTTGGTTACAGTTGATCACTATTTTATCATGATGTATCTTGTTGTGATGATACTATATTTTGATGTTACTATTATGTCATGTTCTGAATTAGCATAAGTGGATATTTAATATTATGATGTTTCATACTTTTAATTATGTTGCTATGTTAGATACGTCAGCTAGTACTACTGTATTGGTGAAGAGGACGGTATCACATCACTCGCTTGCGAGTGCCCTACGATTTCGTGATTTCCTCTTCACGGTGTGCCTTGTTTATGACATATTATTGCATGTGGATATATTCTTTGTTCGCAGGTTGACAGGTACAGGACATTGACTCCACCTGGTTTCACGGGTTCAAACGTGTCCAAGGCCCAACGACATTCGATTGGGAGATAGTAGCTAGGATTTCCGTGCCAAGTTGTCACCCTGATCATAGTGTGTCGTCGGTCCTAGTGTGGTCCAGTTGTTTTATATTGTTTAAATTGCCTTGTTTCGGTTTATTTTGGAAGTTAGAAGGATGTTAAGTATTTTCTTTATAGTTAAGTTAGTGAGTAAATTTATCTGGTTAGATGTTAGAAAAGTGTTTTAATTTATTAATTAATTTAATTTAATTAATAAATAATTTAATCCTATGTTAGATTTACTTTATTAATTAATTCAAATTATTTGTGTTGAGATGGGTAAGATCATTCATTTTGGAAATGCATGTATATTTGGTTTGAAAATGGAAATAAAAGAAAATGTATTAAAAGTTCAATTTAGCAATTTTTGAATTCAAAATTTTGAAAGAAAGACTTTTGCATTTTTCTATTTTGGAGAATTGATGAGGGTGGTTGTAGGATTTTTTGGGAAATAATTAATTATCATTGAATTTCTTCACAAGTGTTGGGCATGGAGTTTTTTGGAGAAAATTGAAAAGAAGAGGAAGAAATTGTTCAACTTTGTGGGTGTTTGGATCAAAGCTTAAAGAATTTGTGGATCTGAAGAGGGAATCAAGGCATCAACAGGATCTTCACTTAACTTCAAAGAAAACAGGTTCATGTGTTTCTTAAATGAGATTCTTTTGAAATTTTAATTGTGTGAGTTGTTGAGAATCATGTTGAAAGGCTTGAATCTGTTGCTTGATTGCAAAATAAACCAGTTGATTTATTGTTTTCCAATTTGGAAGAAAACCCTGTTGGATTAGATTGCTTTCAAAATTTGAAGTGGATACTTGAATGTAAATTATTATTTTAATTTTTGTGTTCTTCAATTTGTTTGGTTTTCAATTTGGATAAATGGATATATGTGTATATATATTATATTTATATTTGTTATATATTTACCTTGGTAAAGTTATGCTAGCAAAATTTATAAAATTTTGAAATTTTAAAAGGTCTGTATTTTTTTAGCTTCTGGTTTTATTTATTTTCAAAAAAAAAAAAAAAAAAAAATAGCGGATCGAAATATAGAAAGTAAAAAAAAATAAAAATAAAAAAATAAAGGTTGGGGGTTGGGGGCTCACCCCACAGCCACCCCCATGGGAAGCGACGTGGGGGAGCCGCACCCAGCGGCCCCTCCACCCACGCGGACTGCACGGCCGCAACGACCGTTAATGGTGGTTGGTTGTGCAGTGCATAGCCGCGCCACCATTAGCAGTGGTCGGCTACGCCCAAGCCTCCAACCTCCGCGACCGCCTACGCACAACGCCGCCCTTGGCAGCCATTTCCGCTGCCGCCTATTACATCTGTCGCTGTCGCCCAAAGAAAAACCGTGACCGACCTCTTTCTCCCACCCAACATCCTTATGCACGCGCCCCGAGGGTTGATGCGCGAACCAAGGCACATGCCCTTGGACTTTTTAAAATATAAAAAAATAATAATAATAATAATAATAATTTATTTTATTTTAATATTATAATTTTTATGATATTTTAATATTATAATTGTTATAATATTTTAATATTACAAATTATTATTATATTTTAATATTATGATTTATTAGAATATTAAATGCTTTTAATAGTATAATATTATGAGGTGTTTAAATAATAGTAATAATAGTAGATAAATGTTATGGATTCATTTATGTTGTTGTGGGTTAATAAGTAATCTCAGTCTCGTAACCTTAGAGGATGTTTGCAATGGGTAGTGCACTTGCATGTTCATTCTACTTAAACAAAAAAAAAAAAATTAGTACGTTTAAGTAGTTAATTGCAACTTTCTCTAGGGTTGTGTGGGAGGGTGTTACATTAATTAATTTAAGAAGATGCTTCTTCCGAAAATGGAAAATTGAAGAATGTTGTGCTAAGTGGAAATTGCATGAGAAAACTATCAGGAAATTAATGGCAATTTTTGACTTTGCTTTTTTTGAAAATGTATATTTCCAAATAAGTGCTTTTTCGAAAAAGCAAGAGAGAGGAAAAAGAAAAATGAAAATTCTTGTCTGCAACTCAAAAAAAATGGTGAAATTTTTTTGAGGATTAAATCCTCTGTGTTGTTTTTCATTGAAATTTACAGAGGAGATTAGATTTTGGTTGTACTGGGATTTTTTTTCAAATCTTCTTTGTTGGGGTTTCGAATCTTCGAATTTGTGAAAGATTGCAGCTGGCTGGAATCGTTCAATATGACATTTCGTCCTCGAATCGAATCTAGCGAAGGACTCCGGGTAATTTCAATTCCATAAATTGATCTTTGTAAATTTTAGTTTTAAAAAGAGAAAAGAATTTCAGTTTAAAAGAGAAAACATGTTTACTGTGAATGTTTGGGAAATTCAATTCTCTGTAATTAGATTTATCTACATGTAGATTCCTCCTTCCTCTCTGTATTTTTTTTATTCTGGATTCTTATTGTGAATAATCGAAACTTCATTCCCTCTATCCATTGTATCTTCTCAACTATAAACCTTTGTAATTCTCTTTCCATATGAGAATCCTCTCTTTCACTGTATTTCCCCAATTTATCTATCTCTTTCTAAAGGATTTTGTTCATTGGGGCTATGCCCAGTTTGTCCCGTGATTATCCTGATGTTTTCAAATATATATATATATCTGTTGTTTTTAGTGTGGCATAAAAATTTATTGACAGGCAAAATTTCTCGGTGAATAAATAATTGAAAGGTAGAAATAAGTTATATTCTAGAAAAAATTTAAATATGATGAGAAAAATGCTATTGTTTAAATTCTGAGTGAAAATGTCTTTTTAATTAATCTGTATTTGGAAACAAAAATAGTTGCAATTGAAAAAAAAAAATCGTTGGATTAGATTCTAGATTTATTAATCATTTAATTTAATCTTTTTTTAATTTTTAGAAACGATATAAAAAAAATAGATTTACTTAATCTTAGAAAAATCAGAATGTAGAATAATTTGTTGAGATTAGAATTAAAATTAGATTTTAGAATAATTTGTGTGGGGAAAAGATTTTTAAACCAGAAAATAAATATATAGTAAAGAATTGAAATAAATGAGTGATTTACAATTGGTTTTAATAAATTAAGTTAATGTCTTTAATTTTTAAAAGTTTATTTTTGTTATGTTTAAATAATCATGGAATTGTTTTTGTCATTCATTAATTAGATAGTTAGCAAGTTTGTAAACTTAGATATTTAATAAATGGATTATTTAAAAGAAGGAAGATATTCAATAAATCAATTATTGTCCTTAGTCAAATGGAAATATTAGTGAATTCCTTATTTTTATTTTAATAGATGAAAATGGTTATTTGATATGAGACTTGTGTGAGTTATAATTTAAATTCCTTATAGTTGAAGATGTGGTGTTAATTAGTTGAATGTGATATTTTAGTTTGTTCTAGTGTGGAATTAGTGTTATCTCCAGAGGTTAGGGAAGTGCAAATGTATTTCTATGGTTGCATCTTTTTGGTTTATGTTGTTACGATGTGGGAAATTGTGGGTGGTGCCTTGTTGTGAATTAAGGTCCTTTTGGTTGTGTATTGTGGTACCCATTCCTTGGTTTTGATTTTAGGGCAACCATAGGGAGAGTGGCTCTTCTTGGGGCCAGTGTATAAGTGGTCACCCTTGAAAGAGTTTCCCTAATTAAGTGAAAACCTAATTAATTTACCTAGTGGGTTGGGTTAGTTATCACATAACAAGATAAAATATACAACTCACCCCTGCCATTAGTGCTCCCAAAGGCTAAGGATGGGTGGGAAGATCTGGTCAGTAAGGTCACTACCTTGTCTTCACGAAAGGTAGGTGGCTTTGTATGAGTCACCCTGTGGGGCGGAACCTTGAAACATGATGCCTGGTTAACCATAGATGTAAGCGGCTCCTAGATTATAGGTAGTTTTGTGAATCCATGTAAGGCCATGCGATGACACTCTCCCATTGTGCCCCTTTTTTTTCCCTTGTTCTTGTTGCCTCTAGAGTTGTTTTAGTTATTGTTGATGTTAATGTTGTTCTGTGGGCTTGAGTCTTGGGATGTGAGTCCTTTATGTTTGATTTTGTGGCCGAGGGTTCTTTCTTATCGACTCTTTGCATGAGGGGTGTTCCTTCGGGTTCACACGGTCGGGTGGAAACGTGCAATGCACCCATTGGGTCCCCAGGTGTGATTGTGGCATGGATGTAGTTGCAGTGATCCTGGAGCTCACATGGAGAAGATTGTACCCTTTAAGAATTCTCTCTCATCATTGTACTTTTGTATTATGGTTGTACCATTCCTAGTATTATAAGAGAAGTGGTCTTGTAATGTAACTTTGGTATATTTTTGTGTTGTATCTATGGAAATATATTCCACGTTTGTAATTTTGAACTCTGAAGATGAATATAACAATATGTGATTTATGTTTATGATTATATATCTTATTCTTGTTGAATGAATGCCATACTTGTATTATGTTTTATTCTCATTTCTTTCTTCTACTTTAATTAGTATCATTTGTCGTTTAATTGTTGGGTTTGTTTAAGTAACGCACCATGTACCCCATAGGATTAGGTTAATGTTTTATGTTATATCTATGTTGTATAAATGTTTAATGTTGCAATTTGTAATTGTTGTTTAAAACAAAAATATTATGTTATTGTTGTAGTTGTCCTATGGGGTTTGTGTGATGGGGCGTTACACAGTCACACTGTATAGGTCTAACTATTATGATTCTTATGTTGATCTCAAAAGAAGTCAAAGAATTTTTGGGAGGAGAAGAAGAGGTTGTAAAGAGATCTTGGATTTGATTGGATGGGGATCTATGTGTAATCGAGACTAGGGAAAAGAAAAATTGTTTGGTTTGAGGCTCACGGATGGCCTGATCAAGAAAAGTGCAAGCTTGGGAAATTTATTGATGCTTAATAATAAGCCTCTGTCACCTTCTCCCTCTCTCTCTGCATTTGCCTCTGCTATTACGGACCTCATTGGTTATCTCTCCAATGGTCTCCTTCCCCCGTCCACTCTTCCAATTTTTGAGGGAGGCAGAAAGGTGTGCCATGGATAGAGGAGGAGCGTAGGATGTTTTTGCAAGGTTTGTGCAAGCTAGGTAAAGGTGATTGGAGAGGAATATATCAAAACTTTTTGATTACAAGAACACCTCCACAACTAGGGAGTCATCTACAGAAGTATTTCATTCGACAGAGCAATATGACCAGAAGGAAGAGACACTCCAACCTCTTTGACATGATAAAAAAAGTGGACCATGACAATGTACTAGAAGTTTATTCAATGGCCACTCCTATTGATTGTATTTGTCATGGTAGTGCACAAAACCAACTCCTACCTAGTGACCAAAATTCCATACTTAAGTAAGACCCCAATTTTGAACATAACAATTTGGCCTTATTATCATCATGATAAGATTTAGACCAAGAATGTGAAACAGTTGATTCAGAAAATTCTACAGAAGTTCTATTGGAGTAAAGGGGTTTGGACTATCGTAAAATAGACTTGGAGTTGGAGCGTCAGCCTATTTTTTAGACCTGAATCAAAAAGGGATGAAATATGGCACATCAAGTGCTCATTTGAGGATAACCACACTCAGTATAGGAGGAAGATCAAGTGCTCCATTGAGGACAAAAATGGCGATGAAAGCAACCAAGACAACCGCTCTTTCAAACAAAAAAGAAGAGAAGATGATGGGGATGGAAGGAATGAGAAATGCCACAGGGTTGAGGCCAACACCAGATATAGAGGGGAGAAGAGGAAATTCCAAGAGAATGATTCCAAAACCAATGATGATAATGAAGAATACTGACAGGATAAAAGCATGTGAGTGGGCATAGTATCGTTGGACCAGACAATGTCGTGCTTTGAGATGATGGTCATACTGAGAAGTGGATTGACTTTGTCAAAGAGGCATGTCCTAAGTTTGATGAAAAGAGTATCCTTGTTTGTGAATATTCTAAACTCTATAAGCCTATCCAACATGATAGTTCCATTTTAGTAGATGGGAGCTTAGTGGTGATGCATGTGGATGAAATTCATTGCTTAAAGCAAAAGCATGAAGAATTGATGTATACTCTATAGGAGGCAAAGCGTAGGATGGATATGGCAAGAGTTGCTGATTTGAAATATGGGGCTCTTCAAGAGATAGATGCAACAATTGCTCAATATGAAAGTAATGTTTTTTTTTACAGAAGCCTATAAAACCATCTTTATATGTCACTGGTCACTCCATAGGATTTGTTGGAATCCATGGGTGTAAGTGGGTCGACGGGACCTGAAGCAGTTGCTGCTGAAGAGAAGAATGCAAAATTATTGACTACAAGCACTAGTGTGAGGGATCCTTTAGCAATTCCATCAATTTGTCGGATATTTGCAACACTCCAATATTATGCATGAGTTGAGGGTTCAGATGTTAGATTGGGATCGGTGTTGGAATCGTTGGAGTTTTTTTTGAAGCTTTGTGGGTTAGAGGAAAGTATTTTGGAGGACCTTTTAAAGGTAATCAATCAAGTACATATGCTTAATTATTTAGTTGGAAGTGATCGTGCATTATTGAGCCATGCTTATAGCTCAAGATCAAAATATGAAAGGACTTCATCCTTTTGTCTTTCCAAGGTTGTGGAACATCCATGGAAAAATGGTTTCCTAAGCTCAAGGCAACAGTTCATGAAGCTTAAAAGTGCCTACAAGAATACAAGAGGGTAAGAGGTTTGGTTGAGCTAGTTGGAATTCTCATCAAGATTGGTCAGCCAATGGACTGGTTACTTGGTACTATAATTAAGTAACGATAAGTTTCAAGGAAAGTGGGGACAGCAGTGCAATTTGGACTTCAAGTGGAAGATTGTTGGAAATGAAGCCCAACCATCACTACCCTTTCATATTCATCTTCCCATGTCTCTTTACTTGCCTGAAGAGTTGATCCAATTCCCTTCTTATTCTGTTTCTAGTGTAGATGAAGATTGATATATTCAGATTGATTAATAAAATAGTTTTTCTTGCTTTCCTTGGTGGATGTAGCCATTTTGTTGGTGAATCGTGTTAAATTCATGTCTCTATTTTATCTATGTGTGTTTGATTCTTTATTTTTTTTAGTTTTTTATTTTGTCTACTTTTATTTACTCAATAATATATATATATACTCATATGATCATATTTTGTTAAAAAAAAATCGAAATCATCTTAAATAAGTTCCATTTTATTTTGTCTCCCTTACCGTTCACCTGAAAGCACCAATTTTTTTCTATGCAAAAAATAAAATTGCACTATTTAAAAAAACCAATGACATTCTTTATTTTATCAATGCATTCGCAAGATTGATATACTTTTGTCAAGATATTTGCAGTCCTAAATATTTGACATAATGTAGGAATAAATATTTTGACATATTTAATGTTGTCCAAAATATATATATATACATATATTTCTTATTTACCATGAAATGCACAGATCTGAATAGGGAGGATGCTTCATGATATTGAAAAGGTATACAAGCATTGAATGGGTAGTAGCAACCCAGTGGAAAGCCACAATCCCTATAAACATACTTAGGGTTTCTAAATAATAAACATTTAATCTTTTTTAAATATATATATTTGATTTATTTCATATAAACTTTTCCTTTGTTCATATATATATTTTAATAATTTCTTTCTATTAAGTGCATTTAATTTGCAAACCACATCAACTATACTCCTTTTAGCTTGAGTTGCACTTCGAAGGTTAACCATTAAGTAGGTTTCCTTATAATTTAATTTCCTTTAAAATCTCTTGACAACAAACCATTAAATAGTATTAAATACTTTTAAATGGACCTTTAGATGAACTAAAATATGAAAGTTCATAAAACTACAATGATTCTTGGAAATCTTCATACACAAAAGTAGAATAACAATTCAAATAGACTTTTTACACAATATTTAAACTTTGTTTCTTGCACCTTTACTTGCACCCATTATTTTCCTAAGGAATGCAAGGAAGGATATTATTATAACCTGAAACATTTTGTGCCTTCATACTAAAGAGGCTTATTACTCCCAAAAGGAATGACGAGCAAAAAATTTATTTATTAATTTTGAATATTTCATAGGATACAAACACACTACATTATACATTAACTTGCAATATTTCAAATAATATTCAGAAGAAAATGATTTTAAATGCAAAGAACAAAGACTTGCTCTTCCCATTCTCTCTTTTTTTGAACAATATACTAGCCTTCAACCATTACTTAAGGATCTAATGAATAACATGTCAATGACACATCTTTCTCTATTCCACACTTATTTTCATATTTCTAACAAGATGTAACCCCCTTTCTTTAAACTTGCGATGATAATTAATATCTAAGAAATAAATGATATACATTTCAATGAGAGAAAACTTGCTCTTTATATTCTTTCATTTAGAATATAACAAATAAAACATAAAATAATGAGGCTTGCTCACCACCCTACCGTAAATGGCATCATGAAGCCTCATAGGACTCTAGCCATTCCCCCGAGAAAGAAACAAAATACTACCAATGATATTAGTAGGAAGTTTAAAATATTAGCTTATTTACGATTTATATTTTTTCATTCACTAAACATACTCTAAATTCACATAAACAAAAACTAGGGCTCTTCCCCACTTGTTTTGAAAGCTATAACAAAATAACAAAACAAATTTCCTACTCAAACAAATTTGATAGAAATGAGGAAAATAAATTATCTCCACCATTTTTCCCTTTAACACTTCCTTCATTTAGAGAGCTCTATGCTTCTCTTCCAACTTTTCTCCTCTTCTTTCCCAAACTCCAAATTCAAAGAAAAGTTCTCCAAGAGAGAAGTGGGTAACAATCTCATTTTCCTTTCTCAACCAAATATAAAGGGATTCAATTTTTTTGAATCTTTTTAAATGATGGAGTGACATTTTTCACTTTCTCATATAATTCTCAAACACAATCCCCCACAAGTGCTCACACATGTGTGTGAAAATTTGGAGATATGGGAAAGGAAGAAGTGAATTCCACTCCATCCCAAAAGTCTTCATCCTCATTAAGAGGAGGGTGGAGTATTTTTCCATCCATCCCTAATGTCCCATCTCATAAATGAGTTTGGGAGCCAAGACACTCTTCCCTTACCCTAAGGTCTCCCCAATTCGTCACTCCTTTAAAGGGACACTAAATGAAGGTAATATCTTGGATATGGCTCAAGATATAGCCATAAATAGATACCTAACCCATAGGTACTTACCTTAGGGTATTAGAAAAGGTGAAAATACACAAAATAAACCTTTTTTAGGACCTCTTTAAAATTCATGAAAAGAGGAATTCGAATTTTAACTTAACTAAGGGTGTCAAACCTTAATTCCCCACTTCCACTTTTAACCACATGATATAACATTTAGTTATCCCCACAACTCATCTCACACCTAAACCCCACATAAATCACCATTACACGAAGGCTTTAATCTTCAAAAATATTTTTTAGATCCTAAGGTTCTATCTAGATATTCAAAATAACCAAACCACAACCACAATACTTACTCGATCTTTAATGTTAATCTCACATCAACTCACTTAATTTTTGCCCAACACAATTAAGCACAGTTAGACCATAATAATAAACCACATTAATTGTAAATCAAATCTTTGAAACTTTATTCACGAATCATTTACATAGCTAATTACTCACCCAATGTAATACAACACAACAATTATCTTATTTCAAATAAATCTTATAATTTCAAATCGTATTCAATAATTCACATGCACATACATCTTCATTAAGTAAAATAATGATGATATAATGTAGCTTTTTAGTAAAAATAACTACAAAGTTATTGTTAGACAATCACCTTATTTATCACTTGCAATATATCTAGCCATCTATTTAGGAGAAATATATAACAATTTAAGGTTGTATTAGTCACATGCAAGGCAAGGTCTTAAAGGGAGTCAATCTTGGCATTTCAATTGAAGGTTTATTTCTTTGTTTTTGAGATTTTAATTGTCATCTTGCGCTTTGTTGTAGATTAGGAATATTTGGGCTTGAGTTAGATATTTTGTGGTTTCTATGCATGATTTCATGTCCCTAACCTTGATTTTTATTGGTCAATAGTTTGCAGAGTCAAAATCCATGTAATAGATATGATGTCACCCTGGTTATTCATACATTGGTGCATAGTATCTACCTGCTATATTAAAATAAGGATTTATCTACATTATTTACCATAACCTAAAATAAAATAAAAATCATCTATCCCATTTCATCGCATTTTCAATAAAATCTCAAATCTACCTGATAATCATAGATTCATTGGTATATGGTCAACATCATTCATTCCTCACATTCTATCTACCTAACCATCCATTCTTCTATTCTCCTCATCATACTAATATTTATATCCAAGTATCATGGCATACACAAAAATATCCATTATGTATCCTGCATCCACAAACCATTAGCATAACACATTTTAATCACTACATTCATAATCATTTTTCTTGCATTTGTATATTAATCTTTTTTCATCCATAATCATTTTCCATCTTTCATCTAATATTTTCTTGTTCTTGATCTTGTGTATGCACATATAATCTCTCGAGGGGGCATCAATCATCTTTTTCATCTCTTATGTTTTTTTTCTTGGCTACTTTTCTTTTCTTTGAAATTACTTTGAACATTGCTTCAAAGAGAGGAAAAATGTAGACACCTAATTAGTCCACCTAACCCTAATATTCATCATTTCATCATTGGTTTCATGCATTTATCATTTATCACCAAATTAAATAGTAATCATTTAATCATGTAATACCCCTTCGTTTTGTCCTTTTGACCGAACAATGTTCTTCTCTTTTATGTTGTTTTTCTCTTAGTACCTTGACTATGGTACTCAACTTCTATTTGATCGCTATCTATAAAGCGACATGAATGTTATCTTTTATTGTGATGGTATTTTATTATGACGTTATCATTATGGCATGTTTTGAATTAGCATAAGTGAATATTTGAATCAATGAAGTTTTATGCTTTGAATTATATTATTATGTTAGATTTGTCAGTTAGTTACACTGTATTGGTGAAAGGGACGATATCGCATCACTTGCTTGCAAGCACCCTTCGATTCTAAGATTTCCTCTTCACGGTGTGTTTTATTTATGACATATATATGCATGTGGATATAGTCTTTGTTCGTAGGTTGATAGGTACAGGACATTGACTCCACCTAGTTTCACAGGTTTGAGCGTGTCCATTGCCCAACGGTATTCGATTGGGAGATAGTAGCTAGGTTTTTCGTGCCAAGTCATCACCCTAGTCATAGTGTGTCGTCAGGGTTTTAGTCGGGTTATGTTGCTTTAATATTGTTCACTCTCTTCGATTATTTAATTGCAAGTTAGAAAAAGGTAATTAAATGGCTTTATGTATTTAAGTTGTTGATTAAATTAATCGGGTTATAATGTTAGAGATGTTGTTTAATTTATTAATTAATTTAATTTAATTAATAAAATGATTTAATCTTAGATTAAGATTTATTTTATTAATTAATTTAATTTAATTAATAAAATGATTTAATCTTAGATTAAGATTTATTTTATTAATTAATTAAATTTCATTGTGTTAAATTAAAATAAGTTATGCATTTTGAAATTTATGGGTATTTTGTGTGAAAGTGGAAAATTGAAAAGATGAAATTGAAAAATAAAGAAAAAGGATTTAAATTTCATTTTAGAAGTTCAAAAATTGGAAAAATTGAGATATTTGTTATTTTGTTTTTGGAAATTTATGAGGGTTATTGTATGGATATTTTTGGAGAAATTTTCTTTATTATTTGAGTTTTCTTCACAAGATTTTTTTAACAATGAAAATTTGAGAATAGAGGAGAGGAAGAAATTTTTGCATTTTGTGGGTTTTGGATTGAAGTTGTGAAATTTGTTGAGCTAAAGTCGTAATCAAGGCAGGAACCTATGCACCATTTGGATCTCCTCACAAACTCAAAAAAATACCAGGTTCATATCTTTAAAATTAGTTGCTTTTGAAATTTTTTTTGTATATGTGTTGATGAAAATCATGTTGGAAAGCATTTTAATCTTCTGTTTAAATGGAAAAACAAACCCAGTTTGATTCTTGTTTTCAAAGATTTGGAAGAAAACGTTTGTTTTGAAATGAATTATTTCCAAAAAAAATGAGATTCATGGCTGTAAATGGTTGTCTCTACTTTGGTTTCTCAATTTGTTTTGTAAATTCAGTTTATGAAAATGTAATATATATACATATATGTATATAGATATATATTTTGACATATATATATATGTATATATATATATATTTTTTATAATTTTCGAATGGTGGGGTTATGTTGCCAAAAATTTGAGAAATTTTTGCATTCCCAGGCCAAATCACGGATCTAGAACCGCTGGTTTTTTTTTCCTTAAAAATTAAAAATTAAAAATTAAAAATTAAAAAAAGAAGGAGGCGTTGGGGGCTCACCCCCACCGCGCCCCCCATGGGAGGCATGTGGGGCGAGCCGCACCCAGCGCACCCCCACTTAGCTGCCCACAGTGGGTGGGACGGCTATGTTAAACATAGCCGCCGCCCACCACTATGGTGGGTTCGGCTATGGTTATCACAACCGCGCCCACCACTGTGGTGGGTCGGCTATGGTTAGCATAGCCAGCCACCCTCTTTAAACCGTGCACGCCCCAAGACAAAGAAGTATGCGCTTTATCTCTTCAACTTTTTTTTTTTTTTAAATAAAAATAAATAATATGCATATATTTATAATATTTCATATTATAATTAATATAATATTAAAATATTAATGTATATATATATATATATAATAGAATATATATATATATATATATATATATATATATATATATTAGTATTTTATATTATATTCATATAATATTAAAATATTGATTGGATTAATGTCATGTTTTTTTAATGTAATTAAGGAAATTTTAATCAATTTGATATAGTTGATGTAATAGGGTTATTTTAAAATAATATTTATTTCTAGAACAAATATTTGATTTTAAAATAATAGATGAATTAATGGATTTTAAAGTGGTTTATTTCAGAAAAGAAGAAATTATTTTAAATAATAGGGATATAAAGTTATGTTAAATTGTTTTGGAAATGATTACGTCAAGTAGAGGAAATATTTATTTACTTTAAAATGTTTTTTTTCTGAATGGTAGAAATAAATGGTTATTTTATATTTATTAAAATCAATTGGAGTATGTGATATTGGGTTTAAATTTCGTCCTTGTCCAATGGAGTCGTCACTCAATTCTGTTGCATTAATGCGATGATTTACTAAATGTTAATGAAGAAATGGATTTAGTAAATCCAAAGTAGAATTTAATTCTCATCTTCTTGCTCGTCTTGATTGTGAACTTTTTCCATTTTTATTTGGGGGAAATCGAGTCATAGAGAACGATAAGTCTTCTAGATGGGGTTTTAGTATAAGGGTTGTCGTGTCATGTAGTCAACCTGTTTGTATTCCTTGGGTAGAGCATGGTACGGGTCAGTTATTTACCCGATTTCCATGAACGGGGATATTTTGTGCTTCCTTAGATTAAGAGTGGATTACGTGAGTTGTGCCTCCTTGTAAGGAGTGGCTTTGTTATCTTGTTACTTCCAATGTTAGGAGAGGGTTTTGACTTATGTTGCCTCCTCAGAAAGGAGTGGTCATGATATCTTGTTTGTTTGCACTTTGTTACCCTTGGTGATTGGATGGTGTGTATGTTGTCAAGTAGAAGAGTGGCTTCCGTTAGGGGCCAGAGCCCATAAGAGGTAAGATTGGGTAACCTTCAAAAGTAGTTTAATTAAGTGAAAACTAAAGAAATGTACTTAGAGGTTAGGTGGTACTTCACACTAATCAAGATAAGTTCTACCCTCACTCATATTCGCAAGTGCTTGTTTAGACTTGGGGTGAGTGGGAAGACTTGGAATGGCAAGGTTATCTATCTAGTCTTTATGATAGGTATTTGATCCCGCATTAGTAAGTATGAGGGTCAGGGGTCGGTTGAGGCCACCAAGATAGCCAGAGCCTATGAAGATCCGTAGTGGGTAACTCATGACGAGTTGTGTGATGACACTCTGTCTAGGACAACAGTTGGTACTTGTTCATTATGTGTATGGTTTTCGTAACATACCTGATCTGTTTCATGTCTGGAAGCAATGTGACCATGTTGGAGTAGTACGTGTGTGGTACATGTGTTTGGTTGTGTCAGGTTTGTTCAGTTATACATTAGTTTGTGTCTTGAGGTAGATGATCTTGGTTAGGATTCCTTGTTACTATCTCCTAGCATGAGGAGTGGGCCTTCAGGTACCACTTGGTTGGGTGGTGTGCACCTTACTTCGTTGGGTCCTTTCTTCATGTTCGTGTGGATGAGACTTCCAGTTGGAGAGCTCGTATGATCCAGTTCTCTCTATGCTTATTTTCATTTCAGTTAATCTTGTAATTTATTCCCCCTCATTTGTTATCGAGGTGGAAAGATGTAATTTGTAACCTTATTCATTGGACTTGCCTCATTCGGGGAATGAGAGATGTTATTGTAATATTTAATTATGGATAAATGAAATTGAAAGTTATCTCTTATGCTTTGATGTATTTTATCTTATTTGGAATGTATGTGTTTAATTTCTTAAGTAATTAAATGACATGGTTTAGATTCATGTTTTTTGTTGAGGTTCTAAATAACCTTTGTCTCGTAACCTTAGAGGTTGTTGGCATTGGGTAGTGAAATTGCATGTTAGTTGTACTAAAACAAAAAAAAAAATAGTCTGTTTAAGTAGTTAATTGCAACTTCCTCTAGGGTTGCATGGTGGGGCATTATACATGGTATCAGAGCCTAGGTTTAAACACTGGGTACTCTGGGATTATGATGGACCCATTAAGCTTTTAAGTTGTGTACCTTGCTAATACCTTGACGTATCTATGCAAGATTATGCCTCCCAAACACGGAAGAGGTAGAGGGCGTGGTCATGACCATATAGGCGATCGTGGTGGGAGTCAGCATGACTCTCCTCCTTATGTATTAGTTGTTCTAGATCAGGAAGAACATCAGGCATCTCAGAATGCACCAGGGGTCGATGATCGTCAGCAAGATCCACTAGGGATTGAGGTTGCATGTAGAGCGCTTGAGGAGGATTTGGCACTCCTAGGTCAGAGGCAGGTAGAGGTTCAGGTTAATCTAGTTGTGAGGGAAGTTCCACCCCAGCCTGAGTCACACATGAGGGACCTACTCAGGGCACATCCTCCATTGTATGATGGATCAGGTACTAGCTTAGAGGCCAAGATTTGGCTGATAGATCTGGATAGGTGTTTTACCATGCACCCATATGGCATTAACACCAAAGCTCATTATGCTATCATGCAGCTGAGAGGGTTCACATCCACATGGTGGAGACTAGAGGAGCAGAAGCTCCATATTGACATTCACTCAGTATCTTGGGAGATCTTCCTAGAGTGATTTAGAGCTCGATTCCTATCTGAGCATTGGCGTCAGCGTCGAGGTGACGAGTTTCATACCTTGTGCCAGATGGCCTTATCTGTTGAGCAATATGAGCGACGCTTTTATGAGCTCAAACAGTTTGCAGGGATAGGTGATGATGAGAGTATGTTAGTGCACCATTTTTTCAGGGGCTTAAATGTTCGTCTTAGCAGTGGTGTGAGGGTTTTCGAACCCAAAACCATGGAGGTAGCAGTAGAGAAATCACATCTTGTTGAGGAGAATCTAACCATGGCACTAGGAGGTCATGTGGGTGTGCAGATTGGTAATAGTTTGGCAGCAGGATCTAGTGCTCGAGGAGGGCAACCTCAGGGAGGTGCACCTTCTAGATCTCAGCAGGGACCATCTTAGAGTGGTCAGCAGCAGGAGAGTGCACTTGGGAAGTGTAAGGACTCTCGGCCGTGTCAGGATGATGGTGGTTCTTCGCCTAGGAGGAACCAAAATTGGTGGCGCAATAAGCGCAATCGGCAGGAGTAGCCAGCCCAGAGTTCATAGTCTATGGCTGATTGGAGTAGTATGCAGTAGTCTACTGCACCTTTAGGAGATAGAGGGTTTGGTTGTAACACGAGGTGTTACTCTTGCGGCCAACAGGGCCATCTTGCTAGGAATTGTCCGCATCAGAATACTTGTGGTTTTGTTTAGGGCCCAGTAGTTTCAGAGCTGACAGTAGGGGATGCAGGTAGATCTCATCAAGCTTATGCTACGATTGATAACTATCAACCTAGGTATCAGGGAGCTATCGTTGAGACTTTTGGAGTTGGTCGTCCAGTGCAAGATGCTCATCCTCAAGGGTCGAGGTTTTGATTTGTAGGTAGTTTGTATGAGGGAGTTATATCCCTACTGGTTTGCAAGCTTCTAAGAGTAAGCCTAACCCTAGGGGGGGAGGATGTAATACCCCTCCATTTTGTCCTTTTGATCGAACAGTGTTCTTCTCTTTTATGTTGTTTTTCTGTTAGTACCTTGACTATGGTACTTGGCTTCTATTTGATCGCTATCTATAAAGTGACGTGAATGTTATCTTTTATTGTGATGGTATTTTATTATGATGTTATCATTATGGCATGTTTTGAATTAGCATAAGTGAATATTTGAATCAATGATGTTTTATGCTTTGAATTATATTATTATGTTAGATTTGTCAGTTAGCTACACTGTATTGGTGAAAGAGACAGTATCGCATAACTCGCTTGCGAGTGCCCTACGATTCTGAGATTTCCTCTTCACGGTGTGTTTTAATTATGACATATATATGCATGTGGATATACTCTTTGTTCGCAGGTTGACAGGTACAGGACATTGACTCCACCTGGTTTCACAGGTTTGAGCGTGTCCATTGTCTAATGTTATTCAATTGGGAGATAGTAGCTAGGTTTTTTGTGCCAAGTCATCACCCTAGTCATAGTGTTTCATCAGGGTTTTAGTTAGGTTATGTTGCTTTAATATTGTTCACTCTCTTCGATTATTTAATTGCAAGTTAGAAAAAGGTAATTAAATGGCTTTATGTATTTAAGTTGTTGATTAAATTAATCGAGTTATAACGTTAGAGATGTTGTTTAATTTATTAATTAATTTAATTTAATTAATAAATGATTTAATCTTGGATTAAGATTTATTTTATTAATTAATTAAATTTGATTGTGTTAAATTAAAATAAGTTATGCATTTTGAAATTTATGGGTATTTTGTGTGAAAGTGGAAAATTGAAAAGATGAAATTGAAAAATTAAAAAAAGGATTTAAATTTCATTTTAGAAAAGTTTGAATTCAAAAATTGGAAAAATTGAGATATTTGTTTTTCTTTTTTTGGAAATTTATGAGGGTTGGTGCATGGATATTTTTGGAGAAATTTTCTTTATTATTTGAGTTTTCTTCACAAGTTTTTTTTAACAAGTCTGAAAAATTTGAGAATAGAGGAGAGGAAGAAATTTTTGCATTTTGTGGGTTTTCGATTGAAACTATGAAATTTGTTGAGCTAAAGTTGGAATCAAGGCAAAAACTTGTGCACCATCTGGATCTCCTCATAAACTCAAAAAAATACCAGGTTCATATCTTTAAAATTAGTTGTTTTTGAAATTTTATTTATATATGTGTTGATGAAAATCATGTTGGAAATAATTTTAATCTTCTGTTTAAATGGAAAAACAAACCTAGTTTGATTCTTGTTTTCAAAGATTTGGAAGAATACCTTTGTTTTGAAATGAATTATTTCCAAAAAAAAAATGAGATTCATGGCTGTAAATGGTTGTCTCTACTTTGGTTTCTCAATTTGTTTTGTAAATTCAGTTTATGAAAATGTAATATATATATATATGTATATAGATATATATATTGACATATATATATATATATATTGACATATATATATATACACATATATGTATATACATATATGTATATACATATATACATATATACATATACATATATTTTTTATAATTTTTGAATGGTAGGGTTATGTTGCCAAAAATTTGGGAAATTTTTGCATTCCCAGGCCAAATCACAGATTTGGAACCGTTAGTTTTTTTTTTCTTAAAAAAAAAAGGGAGGCGCTGGGGGCTCACCCCCACTGCGCCCCCCATGGGAGGCGTGTGGAGGAGCCACGCCCAGCGTGCCCCCACTCAGCCGCCCATAATGGATGGGACGGTTGTGTTAAACACAATCGTCACCCACCACTGTGGTGGGTTCGGCTGTGGTTAACACTGTCGTCACCCACCACTGTGGTGGGTTCGGCTGTGGTTAACATAGTCGTGCCCACCACTATGGCAGGTCGATTGTGGTTAATATAGTCGCGCCCACCACTATAATGGGTCGGTTCTAGTTAACACTGTCGGTCACCCTCTTTAAACCACGTGCACCCCAAGACAAAGAAGTTTGCACCTTATCTCTTCAACTTGTTTTTTTTTTAAATAAACATAAATAATATGCATATATTTATAATATTTAATATTATAATTAATATAATATTAAAATATTAATGTATATATATAATAGAATATATATATATATATTAGTATTTTATATTATATTCATATAATATTAAAATATTAAAATATATTAAAATATTGATTGGATTAATGTCATGTTTTTTTAATGTAATTGAGGAAATTTTAATCAATTTGATATAATTCATGTAATAGGGTCATTTTAAAATAATATTTATTTCTAGAACAAATATTTGATTTTAAAATAATAGATGAATTAATGGATTTTAAAGTGGTTTATTTCGGAAAGAATAAATTGTTTTAAATAATAGGGATATGAAGTTATGTTAAATTATTTTGGAAATGATTAGGTCAAGTAGAGGAAATATTTATTTAATTTAAATGTTTTTTTTCTAAATGGTAGAAATAAATGGTTATTTTATGTTTATTAAAATCAATTGGAGTATGTGATATTGGATTTAAATTTCATCCTTGTCCAATGGAGTCGTCACTCAATTATGTTGCATTAATGCAATGATTTACTGAATGTTAATGAAGAAATGGATTTAGTAAATCCAAAGTAGAATTTAATTCTCATCTTCTTGCTCGTCTTGATTATGAATTGTTTATGTTTTCATTTTGGGGAAATTGAGTCATAAACAACAATAAGTCTTCCAGATGGAGTTTTAGTATGAGGGTTGTCGTGTCATGTAGTCAACATGTTTGTATTCCTTGGGTAGAGCATGGTACGGGTCAGTTATTTACCCGATTTCCACGAACGGGGATTTCTTGTGCCTCCTTGGATTAGGAGTGGATTACGTGAGTTCTGCCTCCTTGTAAGGAGTGGCTTTCTTATCTTGTTACCTCCAACGTTAGGAGAGGGTTTTGACTTATGTTGCCTCCTGAGAAAGGAGTGGTCGTGATATCTTGTTTGTTTGCACTTTGTTACCCTTGGTGATTGGATGGTGTGTATGTTGTCAAGTAGAAGAGTGGCTTCCGTTAGGGGCCAGAGCCCATAAGAGGTAAGTTTGGGTAACCTTCAGAAGTAGTTTAATTAAGTGAAAAATAAAGCAATGTACTTAGAGGTTAGGTGGTACTTCACACTAATCAAGATAAGTTCTACCCTCACTCATATTCGCAAGTGCTTGTTTAGACTTGGGGTGAGTGGGAAGGCCTAGAATGGCAAGGTTATCTATCTAGTCTTTATGACAGGTATTTGATCCCGCATTAGTAAGTATGAGGGTCGGGGATCGGTTGAGGCCACTAGGATAGTTGGAGCCTATGAAGATCCGTAGTGGGTAAGTCATGAGGAGTTGTGTGATGACACTCTGTCTAGGACAATAGTTGGTACTTGTTCATTATGTGTATGGTTTTCTTAACATACCTGATATGTTGCATGTCTGGAAGCAATGTGACCATGTTGGAGTAGTACTTGTGTGGTACACGTGTTTGGTTGTGTCAATTTGGTCTAGTTATGTGTTAGTCTGTGTCTTGAGGTAGATGGTCTTGGTTAGGATTCCTTGTTACTATCTCCTAGCACGGGGTGTGGGCCTTCAGGTACCACTTGGTTGGGTGGTGTGCACCTTAATTCGTTGGGTTCTTTCTTTATGTTCGTGTGGACGAGACTTCCATTTGGAGAGCTCATATGATCTAGTTCTCTCTATGCTTATTTTCATTTCAGTTAATCTTGTAATTTATTACCCCCTCATTTGTTATCAAGGTGGAAATATGTAATTTGTAACCTTATTTATTGGACTTGCCTCATTCGGGGAATGAGAGATGTGATTGTAATATTTAATTATGGATAAATGAAATTGAAAGTTATCTCTTATGCTTTGATGTATTTTATCTTATTTGGAATGTATGTGTTTAATTTCTTAAGTAATTAAATGGCATGGTTTAGATTCATGTTTTTTGTTGAGGTTCTAAATAACCTTTGTCTCGTAACCTTAGAGGTTGTTGGCATTGGGTAGTGAACTTGCATGTTAGTTGTACTTAAACAAAAATAAATTAGTCCGTTTAAGTAGTTAATTGCAACTTCCTCTAGGGTTGTGTGGCGGGGTGTTACAAATCATTTCTATTTATCAACTATCACCTAATTAATTAATAATCATTTATTACACATCACATATTATTATTTATTAAATAATATTTTTTCCCATTTAATCCCATTATCCATTTAATAAAATTATATTTTATTATTTAATTAAATGAGATCATATTATCTATTTATCACATCACAAATCATTTACTAATTTAAATTTTCATTTATCTATTTAATTAAATAATAAAATATTATTTAATTAAATGTGATCTAATTTCCATTTTCGAATAATTTACATTTTCACTTATCACTTAACTCCTCTTTTATCTTTATTCAACTCTTCCTTCCATCATTAGTTAACTCTTCTCCATTTTAGAAACCTCTTTAGTCTTCATCACTTAACTTAGCATGAAATTGGAAACTTCATGTGCACATTTATCTTTCATTTTTATTATAAAATTTAATATTATCCTCTCATGACTTAATTAGAAATTATCTAATTTCAGTTAAGTTGACTCCATTGATTTTCTAGTTAACTTAAGTTATAATCCTCATCCACATCTCCTAGGTCTATCAATTCAATCATTTTCTTCATCAAAAATATTGATCATATATCTAAGAAATCCTATTATGTCAAATCTATCATTCATTTTCTTATTAGTATTATGCATAATAGAGCAATTCATATATCAGTGGAGCATAATCCAACAACAGGATTGTAGGTTTGCATGTTTCAATTGATTTTATTGTTTTTGAGTTGATTTTCATGGCTTTGGTTTAATTCTTTGAAGTATTTACATTCTAATTTTATTGAGTATGGGTTTTAATGATCTTTTTTACGGGTTCTTAGGGTTTTTTTACTCTAATTTCTTTAATTTTACTTTCCAATTGTTAACCATTATTCCCCTACGTCACCATTGCCTCCAACTTTCATCAATTTAATGCTTATAATGCAAATTAAAATATTTTAGCTTCTCTTTTGATAACAATAGAAGACATACATATAGAATAGTTTTTTCCTTAGCCTTTTTTTTTTTTTTTTACTTTACAAGCATTATTTCCACACAACTTCAACACAAGGAGGCATTGATTAGTCCTCTCCACAAAACCTTGCTAGAAATTTCAAATGAAGGTATGTGAACAAGGATAAATGAGCTCTCCATCCTACCAAATATGACATCATTAATAAATTTAAAGACCATAGCCATCCCCTAATCCAAGAAAACTATTTCAAAACCCATCTTATTCAAATATGTCAACTTACATACAACGTATAAAATAGCACCACAATACCCATAAAACCCACTAATATTTCCAACTCATAAATAAAATTAAAACTCCTTTTATCATCACACACACAACTCAATAAAAGAAGAAACACCATGCTTGTATACTATTACAAGGATAATTTCTTGTACATAAATAAGAGTATACACAAGAAAACAAAATAGTGATAAGAGGGAATTAGAGAGACTTATCTTTCTACATAATTTGCAGGGATGAGTCCTCCTCCTTCCCAAGCCACTCCAAACACTTGAAATCCCATCTTCAAGAATTCAAATAATACTATCTCTCCTTCTTCTCTCAAAAATAAAAAACTCCAACAAGAAACCAAGAAGAATAACTCCCCAAAGAGATGAACCCCTTATTCATTCTCCAAAATAATTTAACAATAAACCCTAAATTCAATCCCTTGAATTAGGGAGTGACACTTTTCACCCTCGCATTCATCGTTCAAGCACACATCCCCACAAGTTCTCACACATGTGTGAGATTTTTGGCATATGGGAAGGTAAGGAGTGTCCACTCCAACTAATAAAGTCTTCAAGCTCATTAAGAAGAGGGAAGTGCACTTGGAAACTCCATCTCATGGGTATAATTTGTTTCACTCCTCTTAATTGTCCATTAAGAGTGGTTACATGAAAGTGCTTGAGCAATTTTGAGGTTTAAATGAACCATGTACCCATAGGTACTTACCCTAGGGTACCAAAAAAATGAAAACACTATAAAATAAGATTTTTAAGACCTTTTAAATGACCCTTAAAAAATTAATCCAAAATTTAAACTCAATAAACATTCCATCCATTAACACCACTTGCAAAACCTAATCACATGACTTCACAATTAATTAAACCACAAAATGTATAATTCACATATTAAGTAGCTAAGGCCTTTCCCACTATTAAAACAACTAATCAATCTATCTTCAAAGACTCCTTAATGCATGCATATGACCCAGCTATTTTAATAATACTATATTTGTACCTTATCTACCATATCATTCACTCCCACATTAGAATCCAAAGACCTTTCACTCATTCATCCCCAACTTATAGATTGGGATCAACAAGGATTGCTAGTTATAAATACATTCCATAATAATGAATCCATTGTAAAACTTATGGGACTATGAGATTATACCATTAGGATATTATAATGTTGGTTTCATTATAGAATTTTATGAAATTTCATACTTTAGAAAAATCCAAATCCTTCAGCCATAAAAATAGAGAATTAAACATAGTGAGATGATCCTGTAGGGAAAAACATGGCGTATAATGTCTAAAGATGAGAACCTCTCTGAGGTTCCAAAAGATCATGGAGGGTTTGATATTCCCACCTTCTATAAATATCAAAAGAGATCCTCCATATTGGTGGAAGAATCATATGAAATAAATATTGGAACAACAAAAAAACCTAAAATAACATTTTTTGCAACATCCCTATCACTGCAAGAAAAACAAAAATCCATGATATTCTTTTACAATATATGCATGGATTTCACTTGGTGCTATGAAAATATAGTAGGGCTAGATCCTTCACTAGTAGTTCATCATTTGATAGTTTTTCTAGACACGGAACCAATAAAACAAAAACTTCACAAGATGCATCCCCAAATAGCACTATTAGTCAAATATGAACTTCAAAATTTGTTAGATGTTACATTTATTAGGCCCATTAATTATCCAAAATGGGTATCTAATCTTGTCCTAGTTCCTAAACCTAGTGGGTTACACTTTTTGGCCAAACTTGACATTGAACTAAATTTTTAACTAAATCTTTACTTGTGGGCACCTATAGCTACTAAACCATGAGGAATTTGAAGATGATTCAAACTAGTGATTTCTAGCATTTTATCTATAGATTCTAAATATTATTAAAAAAAATGGAATCAAATTGCATTTATTTTTCTATCTCCTTTGAAAATTAGTTTTTAACAACAAACACCATTTTTAAAGAGTGGTGTGTACTTGCTAACACATAACTTTTTTCTATGAAGGATAAAATTCTAATTTTTTGAATTTAGATTCGTAACTATGATATCTAGTGCATGCATTTGGTTTCATAGTGTTTTATTAAATATTTTTTTCTTAATTAAGTTTTGAAGTCTAAAACCTAGGAAATAGTTTCCAAATCTTTTGGGACATGGAGCATTAGGGTTAGGACCTGAAGCTATTTCACTTAGTGTCACTCAAGGAAACCCTGGAGATCTCAATCCAAAGATGGAATGAAGGAAAGAGATCTACTAAAGGTTATCCTAGGGTGTGATTAGGGACTAAAATAGGGTTCACCACCAAGCTAGGTCTTGGAAAGACAAGTAACATGCAAGACCTAATGATATGCAAAACTTCACTAAATGGCCTAAAAATGAATGCAAAACAGAACAGTAAATTGAGAGAACACAATGGTGCACCTGGAAACCTGTAGTAGTTTGAATGAAGACCTGAAATGTTGGAAATGCTAAATTTAAGGTAGCGTCAGACTAGGCACATCAATCCCAGTCTAGGGTTTCTGGGCTGAAACATGAATCTGATGATGGAAATTCTAGATCTTTAAAAATATGGAAAATGACCTATATTGGGACTCGTACACCAGAAGTGGTGTATCAATATTGCTTAGATTTTTTAGAGGATCAAGATTTGAATATTCTCTTCAATCTCTACTTTGTCTTCTTAACTTTATTTTTGGATCCGAGTTGCTCAATTCTGCTTTGTAGGTGTCTTTTAGTGATCTTGTAAACAAGGTGACAACCTGGACAGCTTTGTAAACTTGAAAACTTCTTTCCAATATTTATTTTCAATGTATCTTCAACCTAGATCTGCAAATCACACACTAAAACAAGGGAAAATGTTGTTTTGTTAGTAGAAAGGGGTTTACTCTGGTCAAACCCCATTTTGGTAATCAAACCTTGAAATGAAATGAAATAGAATCAAGGAATGATAAATGAAAAAAATAATATGTTGCAACTCACCAAACCCTTGAATAAGATGCTACAAACATGTATGAAATGGATCCAATGCATGTGGATCTTGAATCTTGCTTGAATGTTGTAGATCTTAAATTGAATGCTTGCTTGAATCATGAAACCCTACATCACAATTGTTGGATCAAAAATAAACATGATGCATGATGACTTTGACATGATTCTTTATACTTGAATAATGCTCCAAAAAACTTGATAATTAGCTCTTGAATTCTCTTGTAAACTCTTTAATTCTCTCATGAACTCAAATTTTCTATAGGGATTGCTCTCATGAAAGTGTTAGGTAAAATGAGTGAAATAACCTTGTATTTATACTTGTTTATGCCAAATTCTTTGAAATTACAACACTACAAGCCAACATTAGATCTAAGAGAATAAAATCCTACCGAGAATTTCAATTTAATTTAGGTTTAATCCACATGGGACTCATATGCCAAAAGTGGCATATGAGTCCCATTAGGCTAGGCTTAGGGACATACTTTTCAAGAAATGCTTAGATTAATGTGAAATCTAGATTGGGACCCCAAAACTTAGGTGGGAATCATACGCCCAAGGTGGCGTATGAGTCCTAGATCAATAAATATGGGACATACAATCCAAAAACAATAATTTCTAATTGATGATTGCATATGTTCTAAGATTATCCTTAGCAAGATGCATTAATTAAGGCTCGTGGATGCAAAATAAGGCCAATTAAAGCATAAAGAAGCCCAATTAATAAAACCATAGATTAGTGTGAAAGTGTAAAAATACACTTTACAACACCCTAAATAAAGCACAATTATGTACGTTTAGTTCACAAGGGCCCAAACAAGTGTGAAATTGTAAAGGGATGCATTTTTCTACACTACAAAGTCAATCTAGTTACAATTTAGACATACACTTACTTGAACTAACTCAATTTTTTTTGTATGCATCAAAATTCTTCTTTTTTTCAAATCAAGGACATAAATATCTAGTACATAGATATTTTTTATAAAAAAAATTATAATATACTATTTTTCCACATGTGCAAAACATAGAGCTTGATTTTCGGTGAAAAACCTATTTTCAATTAAAGTTAAAAAATACATAATAAAACCAAAATATATTAAAATTAATCTTGATGGATAGGTCTTTTTGAGGACTACCATCATCTAGTTGGGTCTATGAAGTTGCCTCCATTTTTATCCTCAACCTAAGCTTGGAAACTCAAAATTCTGTGAAAATTTGTTAAAGGAGGGGGAGAAGGGCAAAAAAGGGAGGTTCTAGTGAACCCCCTTTAAATAACATTAAAAAAAGAAAAACCCATTAAATGGGGTTGTTAGAACCCTCCCTTCTAGTGAACCCTTTACGGGGTTCTAGCAACCCCCCCCCCCTCTCTAGCAAACCCCCCTAAAGATTTTCCCACCCAAAATGATTTTTCCCTTCCTCAATGTAATTGTAATCCACTATTGTGGGATCAACCAAGGGGCATTCACATATGTACAAATTTAATAGATTTAAATAAGGCATATCCTAAGGATTATTTTTCATTACCCAACATAGACATGATCGTGGATTTGACAACTAGACATGAAATTATCTCCTTAATTGATTATTTCACCCCTAAAGATCAACATAAAACAATCTTTGTGTGACCTTAGGGAACATATTGCCCCTTGGCCTAAAGAATGCCAAAGCCACATATCAAAGAGCAATGAAAATGATATTTCATGAATTTTTTCATACCATCATGGAATATTCTGTAGATGGCCTACTAGGTAAGTCCATCACAAGAGAAGGTCACTTACTGGTACTTGAAAAAATATTTGATAAGCTAGAAGAGTATCAATTGAGTTTAAATCCCAAAAAAATGTGTTTTTGGTGTAGCTTTTGGGAAATTACTTGGATACATCATTTCTCATAGAAGCATTTAAATGGATCAAGCTAAGGTGAAAGAAATAGTTCAAATTCCTCTACCAGCTAACTTAAAATAGTTACATATTCTCCAAGGTAAACTTCAAGAAATTAGGCATTTTGTAGCCTAGTTAGCTAACAAGTGACATCCTCTTACACATCTCCTACACAAGAATATCACATTCAAATGAGATGATAAATGCCAACAATAATTCCAATAGATGAAGGATGATCTAGCTTCACCTCTAGTATTTATGCCACTCATTCAAGGGAAACAGTGAGCCCCAACCTTGTCTATAAATTTTGTGACCCCTTAATAAGCTCAATTATGCTACATTGGTGAATTATTTGATGTCTTGACCAATATTATTTAAATATGATATAACATTAGAAACACTGATACATAAAATGGTTAAATATCTACTTTTATTCTTTTAGAACATTATGTTAAAATGAGTGTGTGTAATTGAGAAAGTTATATATTCAAGGTTTGAAGGTATAATAGACCATCAATAATTGAACCCAACTATAAGCTTAATGTTCTAATTGTTTCATGACCTAGTTTAAATGATTATTGTAATATTTATGTGTCTTATTAAATGTGAACTGACAAGCCCATTAGAAATGTATGTGATTATATGGGATTTAGATTTTATACAAACATCATGAGTAGAAAATTTAAATTGATATGAGAAAAGGAATAATGTGCACCTAATTTTAGTATGAATGATTTTTTGATGTGTTTTGTGTTTCTTGGAAAATGATAATAATTGAGAATGAACTATAACCTTTGAAGATTGTAGAAAGTTCAAATAGTTTATTGATCAAACATCATCAATGGTAAACTGTGAGAATTCTAACAAACAAGTATACTTGAGGTGAGTTACCAAGGTAAGCTATATGCATAGGTTATCAAGTTGTGTAATGATATTTAATAATACATGATTGTTAAAGGATCCATTAAATAGTGAAGTTAAATAATTAAGGTTGGGATTTCATTATTATTAAATATAGATTTGAATTCCTATACTACATCGAGGAAGGTAAAAAGTATACATATAGATTTTTTTACCCACTAACTATTGAATTGAATCTTATCAAAATTGTGAGTAGGTGATCACCATGATTTCTTGATCGATCATGTATTGATAAAATTTCATATGAGATAAGTGTCAATAGGAAGAAGGGAGAACCATTCAAACCCTTTTCAATACTTCACTTGGTTGGAGTTTGTGTGAGGGGGAGAACATTAGACCAAAAGAGGGATCAAAACATGTCAAATCCAAGAATATAAACGAAGATTAAACATATTAATCTAAGATCTAAACATACACATACGAAATGAAACTAAGCTATTTTAACATGCATAAATAAATCTATGATTACATAAATGAATGTACAAGAATAATACGGTCTTACCATCTTGTAGTGGAGTGTATTCACCTGATGTTGAGTTGTTCTTATCACTGAGAAACCTCCAAAGTTCGTGTGAAAAAGCTTGATGAGTGATTATTTTGGTTGTTTGATCGAAGAAATGGTGAAGCCCTATCAATGGTGTTCTTGACCACACTTCGTTGCACAATGTATGTTGATTCACCAATCCTTATTTGTGAGGAAAAGGGGTTTGTTATATAGAAAATGAATTTCAAAATGGAAGATCAAGATTGTGTTGAAGAATATCCAAATCAACAGTCGAAGTGTGTTCGGAGGATTTAGACATGAGAAAATTGTGCAAAGTTGATTGCACAATTTGGGTGATTGAGAAATAGATTGGCTAGTCAAGGATTTGATTGATCAGTTAACAGATTTAGATTGATGAGTCAGGATTTTGATGGCTTAGTTAGGAATTTGATTGATTAGTTAACAAATTATATTGCTCAATTAGCAATTTAGATTGATTAGTTAACAAATTAGATTGCTCAATCAACAATCGTAATTTTCTCAATCAGAAAGTGGGTGAGGAATACGAATTAATTGATTTAATTAATTAATTCCTTTTTGGAGTTGAATTGTCAAATCAAGTTTGACTTTTGCAAACAAAGTTGCATTAGTTTGATTTCATTTTTGATAATTGACTTGAATAGTTTTATTTATTTATTCAAATTTTGGAGGGAAAGTATTGTAATTAGATTATTATTTAATAATTTAATCAACTTGGGGGAATAAGGTGATTTAGTGATGTAATTAAATAATTGACATTATTTAATCAATCAGGACGAAATAAAGTGAGATTAGGACCTCATTAAATAAATGTGATTTATTTAATTGGTCAAAATGATATGTTGTTTTATTCAATCAATAGTAGACTTAGGGTTGCTAGGACTTTATTAAATAAATGAAATTTATTTAATTTGTCTGAAATGATGAAAAGTGAATTAATTAAATAATGTTGTATTATTCAATTAATAGAGGAATTAGGGTTTTTCATTTAGTTTTGATGTGGTGTGATGTGGGGCGTTGTAGGATGATTCTGAGATGATCCAAGATATTACAGGATGATTTCGAGCTATTTCTGAGATGATTTGAGACATTATGGGATGATTTCGAGCTATTTTAGGGTGATTTCAAGATGTTTCAAGGTGATTCTGAGATGATCTCAGATGATCTAAGACATTACAGGATGATTCTGAGATGTTCTGAGACATTACGGGATGATTCAAAGTTGTTTCGAGATGGTTCTGAGATGTTACGGGATGTTTCAGGATAATTTCAAGATGTTAAGGGATGATTCTGAGTCATTCTGAGATGTTACGGGACAATTTTGAGTCATTCTAAGATGTTACGGGATGTTCTGAGACAATTTTGATTCATTCTAAGATGTTACAGGATGTTTTAGGTTAATTTTGAGTCATTCTGACATGTTATGAGAAAATTTTGAGTCATTCCAAGATGTCACGGGATGTTCTAAGATGATTTAAAGATATTACGGGATGTTCTAGGATGATGTTTAATATTGTTTGATGTTGTTTGAGGCTATTCGATGTTGTTCAATATTGTTTGATGTTGTTTGATTTTGTTCGATGTGTGTGATGGGTGTTAAGTCAATTTTACATGTTTACATTTTTCCCCTCTTTGATACAAAGTACGAGTTGCTTTGTTTCAAAGATTTTGTTTTTAAGATCAAGTTTTTGAAAAAAAAGTATGCCCCACTGTGCCTTGGCATTTGGTGGAATGATGGTTAGACTTTGTGCCCCCTTGAGAGGTTGACTAAAAATTTCAAGCTTTGAGGTCAGGCTCTTGACATTATTGTATTGTTTTGATGTTTTCAGATGAAATTTTATACCAATAGGTGCTTCATTTCTCATTTTGATGTTTTCCAAAGCTTCTAATTTGAAAATAGGAAGGTTCCCTAAGTGAAATTAGGGTTTTCTTGAGGTCTTATATAGGCAATTTTTCTTCAAATTGGCTCATTTATGCTTTGATCCTCTTGTTAATTCTTGTATGTGGTTTTCACATTTTGTTAGTTATTGAGGAACAATGCCAAGATTCAAGGTTGCCCCACATAATTTTGAGCTTGTTCAAGAGTTTGGATGGCCTTCAGACATCGATAGCCTAGTATGTACCTTCTCACTTTTCACTTTTGTCATTTTTTTTTCTCGTTATGTATGTACAAAGTTCTGGCACTCAATAGCGTTGTTTTAAGATTCCTACACAGTTGCATCAGTTTTGGAACTTTTGCCTTGTCAAAACTACACACTTGCTTGAAAAATATGTAGTTGCTTGAAATTTGCATTGCCTTTTTTGTTTCATGATTTTGACCTAAACCTATGTAGTTGCTTGAAAACAGCGCTCTTGTCTGGTTTTTGCTAAGACTTTTCCCCATAACCTAGTAGTTGAACTCTCTTTTTGTTGTTTTCTTTTAGCATTTATTCTGAACCCTAGCATGTGTTTGTTTTTCATCCTAAATATCATTTACCATCATTCTCATGTCATTTTTTGTGTTGCTTCACATGTTTAGAGTGAAACTCTAACATCCTAGTTTATAATGATTATAGGCGAGTCTCCAACCACTTATGACAACAGAGAGACTTCCTCGCCATTTGTTTGATCCAATTGCCCATTTCAGTGCGTTGGAGCGAGACTTCCTTAATGTTGTGGGGTTACATTATATTTGTTACATGCCTTCGAATAGGACTCACACGGCGATGATGACTGCTCTTGTGGAGAGGTGGCACTCTGAGATGTCCTCCTTTTATTTGCCTATACGGGAGGTGACTATTACTCTTGAGGATGTTTGGAGGATACTTCATCTTCTTATTCAAGGTGAGCTCATTACATATCAAGTTCAACGAGGTGCCCACACTATGTAGTGTTTGTTAGGAGTTGCATACTTGGATGTTCATGATTCAGAGGTTGATTTATTTGGGTTTTCTATCAGCACAGATCTTATCATTCTTGTCCTTTGTGGTCTAGTATTAGGATTGGTTGTTCTTGATAGGTGGGGTCATCAGTTTGTTGTGGGTTGGGTTACATGTATCAAGAGTATGCTAGAGCATGGGACGAGATACACCTGGGGTGCTTGTTTGCTTTCTCATCTTTACCAAGATATGCACAAGGTGGTGTATCGAGGTAGGAAGTCTATATTTGTAGGTGTTTGAGCATATTACATTTACTCATACAAATGGGATTCAAGATCATTCTCTGAATGATCCATACTCTTATCGTTATGGGGACTTTATGCATTACACCTTGCCTAGGGACCTAAATTATTGGCAACGTGTGTTTGATGAGATGTCTAGTTTCATGTGGAGACCTTATATGAGCTGTGAGGTTTGGCCAGAGGATGTTGATCAACTTGTTTACTATTGATAGATTTGTTGGTTGATTGGTTGTTCATCTTCTGTGATATATCATTATCTACCAGATTGAGTCTGTCACCAGTTTGGAGAGAGACAAGGGCATGTTCTTGATGTGTATGAGGCTCATTTTGTTCAGACTACATGGGAGGTCTATGTATGGGGTCTCCAAGTTGATGTAGATACTATGATTGTCGAGTTTAGATAAATTTCCCTAGTTGGTTGGGGTTGGTCAGTTGG
Source organism: Sequoiadendron giganteum (assembly GCA_007115665.2). NCBI lineage: Eukaryota > Viridiplantae > Streptophyta > Pinopsida > Cupressales > Cupressaceae > Sequoiadendron > Sequoiadendron giganteum. The sequence continues at coordinate 466,509,645 of CM021102.1, read as the reverse complement.
TGTGGTAGATCCAGGCACTACTCGTGATTATGATGAGTGGTGGGAATGGTGCAGGCCTTTGAGGCTTACTATTCCTAGAGGTGATCCCATTCTGGGCAAAGCAAGTCTTATAGGTCATCATGGGGATTCATAGTGCACTGAGGTTCTCACATAGCAATTGGATCAAGCTCGATGTGATGAGGCACAGCGTATTCAGGTTGAGCAAGTTCCTCCTACATAGGGTCAAGGATAGGTTCTTGGGTCCTCCTCCACCAACTAGGGATGTTGATATATTGTTATCTCAAATGACTTTGGCTAGAGATGTAGATATTTCACCGTGATAGGTTGTAGAGGATTTAGTAGACACCTTGAGGGATGAGCAAGAGAACGAGATTGGCCGATGACATGCTACAGAGGCTCAAGTACTGTTATTGACAACAAAGAGAGATACTCTCTGGGAAGAGCATGATAGTATGTGAGCTGAGCGAGATCAATATCTACAGACATCCACCTATTATCAGACCTTATATGATTCTATTGTTCCTAGGGCCTCTCGGCATCCACAATTTGGGGATTCAAGTGCTACAAGTGATGGTGGTGGTGGTTCAGGTGCAGGTGTAGGTGATCAGTCTATGAGACCCCCAGATCATTTTGGTGGTTAGTAGTGTTTTGTCCCTCCTGTCGAGGTCTTACTTTTGTTGGTACTTGATCTTCATGTTGTTTCATGGCACATAGGCAATTTGTAGACATGTGTTATATATATTAATTGGTTTGGTTGAGACCTCATATATATGATGATTTTTTATTATCCTATCACATTTGTGTCACTGTGGATGATGTACTTATGATATATTCCCTTTTTGATGGTGATATATATGAGAAATACCTTTTTCGATTCAGCCTCATTTTATGCTTATGTGATGGCATTATATGATGATGTATGTTTATATGTGTTTTTGTGCTTTTCTAATGTATGGATTTGATGTGGATGAATGAATCATACTTTGTCTCATTTATGTTTTGATTTATTTATTCGTTGATAAGTGAATTCCCCATACATGATACATGATGTTTTTATTGGTTTATTATCATCATGATATGTATTGATAACATTTGTGGATGTAGTATGGATATGGTATTGATTATATTTTATGTAGGATGAATGCTAATTAGAAGAAATATTGATGATAGATAGAGATATGATGTTAATTAGAAGAAATATTGATGATTTTAGTTAGAATAAATATGATGATGGATAGAGATTTGATGTTAATTAGAAGAACTATTGATGATGGATTAGTGATTGATGAGTTGATTTTGCTTCGCTTTAGAGACTTTGTAGTTTGAAAAACCCTATTTGATATAGCAAATAGATACGATGCACCAAGGTATGAATTACCAAGGTGACTTTGTATCCATTGCGTGGACTTTAACTCTACAAACAAAGAGTGTCTTTGTTCATACCAAACATATGAAAACTTTGTTTAAAGTATGGGGGGTTGCGTGAAAAACATTTTGGGCCAATCACATAGAGAGGTATAGAACACCTAACATGTAACTGCTTAACGAACTATTTTAATACAACTTCCATATCCAGTAAATAAATTATTCACCATGGTAATATTACAAAAATATATTACAAATAGCAAATCAAAATGATGCTCAATTTCCCCCATTCCTTCTTCTCTAAATCCGTATGGCCATCCTCGAGAGATCTTGGGAATGAGCCAATAAAATAAATCATAAAAATTAAGACCACAAAAAGATAAAAAAAAGTTGTAGTATCACTTGCCATATCTGTTTGGGGTGGGGCTATTATCCATTGTTGATCATGTCTATTGTAGGAACATATTTGTTAAGGCATATCTCAAGATATTCTTGGGACTTGTCAAAAAGATAGGTAGTTGATACTTTGGCATTGTTTATGCCTATTTATAGTCAACTCTTATGTGATTGTTTTTCTTGAAAGTTATAGCTATTGATGTTTGCTTTGTTTGTTTTTTCAAAGGATGATTGTGACGATTCATTTATCATGGATGAAACATTTTATCGTGGATTTTGATGATGGGATGGGTATTTTTTATTTTCCAGGTTTTATGATGTTATTTTTGTTATTTTCAAAGGACTAACCTAGGGCCTCGGAGGCTCATCAAAGATAAGCCTTGCTTGTGTTGTACACACAGAGTCTCATAGCTCACTTGGTTTGACCTTTTTGACTTTTTTTTGTTTTGTGAATGTTTTTGGATTTTGTATATTGTGTATGTTTTTTGGATTTTGTATTTTTATGTATGTTTTTGGTATTTTGTATTTCTTTGACTAAGTCGAAAGAAAGCATGTTGGAAACCTAAGGGTGTTGACCTAGGGTCTTAGGGGCTAAAAATTATTTTCTATGTTGTACACACAGAGACCACATAGTTCGATTGTTTGACTCAAAGCATGAATTGTTTTGGGTAAACAACATCAATAGCTTGGATTAATATCTTGTTTTTGTGTTTAGAGGAGTTGTTGTGGGAAATCTACTTGAACTAGCTATGTGGTTCAAGAAAATGATGATATCTTAGACGATTTGAGTGAAGGAATAACCCAATCATGTTTTATTTTTGATGTTTTTCACATGTTTTTGATTTTTGTTGTTTTCTAGTGTTTTTAACTTTTGTTGTTTTATGACCATGATCGGATGCTGCAAGATATAATCCATGAACAACTTCACGAAGTTTCCCCCAATAGAATGACTTACCTTAATCAGTTACAAGCCATGGTTAGATACATGATTTATGAAATGGATGGGTGGATGTTGTGAAAATGTGCTAATAGATAATGATGCATGTTTTATTCACACATAGTGCATGTTTGCTAGGTTTTCACTATGGTACCTATTTTAGGAGTGCCACAAAGTGGTTTTCACTCAAAGAACATTTTATTTCTCTTTACTTTTTTTCTTGTTTTTTGGATTTTTTATTGTATTTTTTATCTCTCTTTTTTTCTTTCTTTTTGGATTTTTACCCTTTTTCCTAGAGTATTCTAACACGTGACATGTATAGAAATTCTTGAGGTGGCTATTGTTTAGCAGTTCAGCAAAAGGTTCTCCTTCAAGAGTAGCCAACTAATATGCCCCAGAGCCGTAGCTTTTTGTTATGATGAATGGGCCTAACTAGTTAGGTTCAAATTTTCCCTTGCCATCTTGATTTAATTGTATCTTCTAATTCTCCTTGATGAATAAGTCACCAACTTGAAAGTTTCTATCTTTGATTCTCTTTTCATAGCTTTGTTTGAGCTGATTCTGCTAAACCTGTAGATGGTTTAACGCGCTCAAATGCCTTTCATCTAGGAGCTATAATTCATTCAGTTTGGATATCTTGTATTCTTTGTTGTTGACCATGCCTTTTAATGAGACTCATAATAAGGGGATTTGGCCTCGATAGGTAATACAACTTTTGGTCCATAGAACAAGGAGAAAGGTGTGGCACTAGTAGGTGTGTGAATTCTAATTCGATAAGCCCATAAGGCTGGGTTTAGCTACAAATTCTAATCATGGTCAACATCATTGACATGACCTTTTTCAGTATTTTTTTAGGATTGTTTTATTGGATGCCTTTTCCTAACTGTTTCCCTGAGGATAGTAGGGTGTGGAAAATCTATGTTGGATAGAGAACTTGGAACAGATTATGTGGACATCTTGATTCTTGAATGGGGTGCCATTGTATTTTACAATTGTCTGTGGGATTCCATACCTACAAATAAGATAATTTAAAATAAATTTTGATATATGTTTGTTGGTGATATAGATCAATGGAATTTCCTTTATCCATTTATTGAAGTATTTTATTGTAGTGATAATGAATTTATTCATGTTGGATGAAGCAGGTGATATATTACCTACCAAGTCTAATCCCCATTGTGAAAAAGGCCATGGTGTTGTGATGGGTCTCAACTCTTGTGTTGGTGTATGAACTAGACCACTATTGTTTTGAAAATGTTGACACCTTCTAGAATGTTGAATGTAGTCTTGCTCCATGGAAGGCCAATAGTATCTTGCCTTGAGTAGCTTCTGGACTGGGTTAGGTCTGCTAGAGTGGGATTCACAAATACCTTTGTGGACCTCTTGTAAGGTTGTTTGTACTTCTTTTATGTTAAGGCACCAAAGTAACATACCATCTAGGCTATGATGGTATAGGGTTTCTCCTAGGATCATAAAATGGGAGGTTCTATGGGTGAAGGTTTTCTTCTAAGTAGTCATTAAGTCAAGTGGTATGATACCATTCAGGATATAGTCAAAATTATCTTGGTACCATGGGGAGTTAGGACCAACAACAACACATACCACTTCTACTTTTGGGATGTCGAATGCAAGCACAAGTAGTTTTTCCACAAGGAATTCATATTTAGGCACATTTTGAGGAATATCAAGCAATGAGCCTATCATTTTCATTGCATCATCAACTCTATTATTGATCCTAGGAACCTATTCAAAGTTTATTTTGATGAAGTACTCCTTGAAGTTCTCCACCATTCTTTTGTATGGTAGAAATTTTTTATCTTTTATTTGGTATTCATTATTCACCTATCCGATTACTAGCTGGGAGTCTACAAAGACATGTAGCTCTTTTATTCTCCACTCAATCGCCATTTTGAGCCCCGTGATAATAGCTTCATATTCTAAGATGTTTTTTGTATAGGGAAATGCGATCCTATAGGCCTTGGGTATATTATCTCCCTATGGTGTGAGAAATAAAATACCTGCTCCAGAACCATGTTGAGTATGGGACCCATCAAAGTATAGAGTCCATTGGCCTATTTGTTCTATCATCAGGAAACTCTCATCTGTAAAATACACTGTGAGAGGTTTATCATCATCTATGAGTGCTATGGCTAGTTGGTCTGCTATGACTTGTTCCTTTATAGCTCTCTTGTCCATGTACTTTATATCAAATTCACTCAGGATCATCACCCATTTGGCTATTCGACCTGTTAAGGCTGCTTTTGCTAGTAAATATTTGAGTGTTTCCACCTTTGAAATCAGTTTCACCTTTCTCTTTAAGATGTAATGTCTCGAATTTTATGTTGAAAAAATGAATGAGAGACATGCTCTTTCGATGGTTGAGTAGTTCAGTTCATAGCCCACTAGTGTTCTGCTGATATAGTAGACTGCCCTTTTTGTATTGTTATCATCTAGTTGGGCCAAGAGAGCTCCCAATGCTTCTTGTGTGGTAGACACATAAAGTATCATCTCCTTTTTAGGAATAGGTGGCATGAGTACAGGAGGAGTAAGTATATACTCCTTGACTTGATGGAATGCTTGGTCGCATCTCGCATCCCATTTGAAGGTGATGTCTTTATGTAGGAGATGAGTGAAAGGGTGGCACTTGTCTACCAGTTGTGTGATAAATCTTCTAATGGATTGTAGCTTCCCTTATAGGCTCCTCAATTGTTTAAGTGTCTTTGGAGGAGTCATCTCTATTATAGCTTTTACCTTTGCAAGATCCATTTTTATCCCTCTTCTTGACACTATGTACTCCAACAACTTTCCAAATGTTACTCTAAACACACTTTTTAGGATTGAGTCTAATATTGTTCTATTCTAGTCGATCAAACACCCTTGCTAGGTTTGTCAAGTGATCTGCCCTTTTGATTGGCTTTGCTAGGATATCATCCACATAGTCCTCCATGATTGTTTGTAGCATGTCATGGAATATGGTCATCATCGCTCTTTGATAGGTTGCTCCTACATTCTTTAGACCAAAAGGAATTACATTCCAACAAAAAGTCTCCCAAGCACAAGTGAATCTTGTTTTGTGTTGGTCATCTAGAGAGATCTTTATTTGGTTGTATCTAGAGAAACCATCCATTAAGGACAACATCTCATGCCCTGTTGTTAGATCTACAATCATGTCAATTCTTGGAAACGGAAAGTCATATTTTGGACAAGCTTTGTTCAAGTCTTTGAAGTATGTACATATCCTTATGCCCCTAGTAGGTTTGGACACTAGTACTAGATTTGATATCCATTGTGGATAGTCGATGGGTCTAATGAAACCCACATCTAGTAGCTTCTTTAGTTCTACCTTTACTAGTAATGCTATTTGGGGATGCATTTTTTTGAGTTTCTGCTTGATAGGCTTTGCTCCAAGGATGATAGCTAGATGATGCACCACTAATGTTGGATCTAGTCCAAGCATGCCAACATAGGTCCTGACAAAGTTTACCTTTCTCTTGTTGATGAATGTTGTGAAATTCCCTTTCTCCTTAGGATTAAGTGATGTTGCATGGTATGTTATCTTTGGGTCCTCTATTGTGCCAACATTTATGGATTTTGCTTCTTCCACAAGGAGTGTTGATCTTTCTTGATATTCTGATATGGGGATATTGAATCATCCATCCTCAGGTGCCTCTAGGATTTTTTCACCTTCAGATGCATCCTTTTTTTTTCTCTTTTTTGGATTTGATAGAGCCATAGTGTGGTTTTCCCTAGAGGATCATTATTTTATGTTTTTCTTTCATTTTTGTGACTAGAAGATTCAATTTCTCCACCAAAGTATGCCTCTTTTTCTAGCTCTATGATGAACCCTACTTTGTGATCTCCAACTTGTATATCTGTTCGATGTCCCATGAACTTTATGATTGCCTCATCGTTCTAGAATTGATCCAGAATAGGTGTATGTTTTTGTTGATCCCAATCTATGAGTTGTGGGTAATAGAGTGGGATACTATCATCTTGGTCTGCAAAACTTATAGAAGAAGGTGAAAGGGTCAATATGGCTTTGGTGTCTTTTTCCCATTGGGTATTTAGGTCAGCATTACTAGAAGCAGGAGAATCATATCCGGTGATGAAGGAAAGAGAATCCCATTCGTATTCATTAGAGTCTATTTCGAAATGGTAATAAATGTTAGGAATGGTTTCCATGTATTGGAGAGGGAACCTATCAATTCTAAAGTTGTCGAATAAGTATTTGATGGGTAACTCTTCTCCATGAAATGATAGATATCTAGTGCCTTAACACTAGTAGAATTTTCTCATTTCTTCCAAGAGGTTTGTCCAGTTTTTGGAATGACCAGATATTTTACTTTATAACCTAGCCCCATATTCTTCTACCTTGGTTCCACTATGATAGGCTCTGATCGGACTTGTTTATGTATCCCAAGGCCACCTATTCCATTGTATCCCATATTTTTGACTAATTGATAACCCCTAGTGTTAGGATCAATTAAAATGGGTTGTGGCTTTTCTGGTTCTTTTTGGTCCTCCTTGTAGATCATAGATGAAAGGTCCTCCTCAAATATTTCTTCACCTTTCATGTCTCCCAATCTAGTAAAGATAGTGGTTTTGGCTATCATTTATACTATCTTTATCTCTTTTGGACCTCCATATACTCTGGGTCTTGGTGGAAGCATGTCGATGCAGAATGCTTGGTTAAAATGGTAGTTCCCATTACGCTTGTCAAGTACTTCAATCTTGGCTTCCATTTTTGACTGTTCACTTGATGTGTTTTTGGTGGAGGTTGATGGAAGCATGGAAGGGTCAACATAAGAAAAGGAATGGAAGGATATATCATTGCTAGGCACATGCTAGATTTTATTGTACTTTTCCTCCAACTTTACACAAAAATGGAAAGGTTCAGGATCAACATATAGTGTTACTTCCTTTCCTTCATGGGGACACTTTTGATGAAAATTAGAAGGGAATACTTGTAATGCATGGATCCAAGGGCATCCTAGGAGTAGGTTCTATGGTAACTCAAGATCCAATACTTGAAAAGTAGTTTATATTATAGCTAGTCCTATCTGCACCGACAACCTGATTGTTCCTTCAAAATTTCTCTCCAAGTCATCATAGGCCCTTATGGTGATACTCTTGCCTTTGCCAATCACATCATTAGAATACCCCAACTTTTTGATCAATTTTAAGGTATAGATGTATAAACCTACACCATTATCTATCAATACTCATTTGACCATGGTCTTGTGAACACCAACAACTATGTATAGAGCTTGATTGTGGAATGTTATTTATGGTAGATATTTCTCTGAAAAGACTAAATGATTACTTGCAATTATTTTTCCAACCATGGCTTGGAACTGACAGGGATCGAGGTCATTAGCGAATAAAATTTCCAATTCTTTTTCCAATATCTCCTTATGTGTGGGTGATAGTTTTAATAATTCTAGGATTGAGATAAGGGCAGGTGTCTTTTTTAATTGTTCCACAATGTTGTAGTCACTTGGTAACTTAATTGTGGGTTTGCGAGGTGCTCCTTGTATTATAACTCTTTCACGATAGGTAGTCACATTGTAGTTGTTGTCTCCTCCTCGTATCATTACTACATTTTCCCTATTGTCATCAACTTGTGAGAGGGTTCCTAAAATCGTGTCACCGTATGTGTAATTAGCATTGTGGTACTCTTGCCCCTTTTCTTTATCATTCCTCTTGGCGTGGTTTAGGATTGGGTTTGAGTATATTTGTAGGTCCTTGTTTCTAGGATGGTGTTCAACATCTACTTCCCCTTTATCTATCAAGTCCTAGATGATATGTTTGAGGTGCATGCAATTGTTGGTCATATGTCCTTTGATCATATGGAAATCACATAAGTATTTCTCATTGTACCATGGATTCTTAAAGCTAAGTTCCTCATAATTTGGGTGATCATTCATTTTTATGAGGTTCTATTGTACTAGTTTGTGCATAACTGTTTCAAGTGACTCACCAAATACAGTGAATTGCCTCCTAGGTTGATCATATTGCCTCTATTGCCCTCCCTAATTTGTTTATTGGTTAACAACATGATTGTTCTTGGGATAAGTAACTTGCTTTCTTTGTGTGTTTTTGGGACCATAGCTTGTTTGTGCCACTTGTGGTTTTGTCTGATTTATGTTTTGTGCATTCCATACTACTCTAGCATCTACCACTCCATCATTTGTGACATTCTTTTTTTTTATCCCAGACTTTGGGTTTCTCATTTGAATTAGAGGGACTATCTTTTGAGTTGTTTTTTCTTAAGGTTCCTATTTCTATTAGGGATCTCTCAATATGTGACCCCTATTTGATTATTTCCTCAAAGTCTACAATACATATCATAGTGAGTTGGTAGTTTATTTCACATTCATGATGAAAATATCCACCAACTCGTTGTCTAGAATGGGTCATTTGCACTAACTCGCTTTGTGTCTCCATCTCTATAATTAGGAGGTGAAGGAATCTCCTAGGTTCTGTTTGATTTTGGATAGACTAGTGATGGTGACATCTTGTTCTATGTTAAATGAGAAGTGGGTTATAAATTTGCTAGATAGCTCATCAAAAGTTCTAATTTTGGGTTGTAAATGAGTGAACCACTCCATATCATGACCTATAAGGTTCTATGGAAAGAGTTTCGTAAGATAGGCATCATTGTTTTGTACCTCCATACATGATACCGAGAAGTCACGTACATGCTCTACTAGGTCTCCTACTCCTTTGTACTTTTTTTCAAACCTGGGTATCTCAAAGTTTTTCGGAAAGGGTAGTGTCATGATGGAACGATCGAATGGGAATGGAAAAATTCCCTACATAGTGTAGGTCTTCTTCTGTTTTCCTATCTGCATATCTGCTATTTATTGGGTGACAACATTTAGCCTTAGTTCCATCTTTGTTTTTGGTAAATGTGTTTGCAAACCCTGCGTGTAATAACCTTGTTGCCCTACCAGGTTTTGGTCATAGATCGGTTATTGTGAAGGTATAGGACCTTGATATCCATATGGGATGTAAGGAGGGTTAATTCCTTGTTGTGCATAAGGAGGGTTAACTCCTTGTTTTTGGGGTAGAACATACTAAAGGCTTCCCTGATGATGTGTTTGTGGGTGATCTTTTTCATGGGATGACTGAAGAAGGGTGCTCTGTGGCACACCTTGTTGGGTAGGACTAAATTGAAGGTTACCCTGGTGATGCATTGGTAGGATACCTTACTGATGGGATGACTAAATAAGGGCACTCTATGGCACACCTTTTTGGGTAGGACTAAAATTAAGGTTACCCTGATGATGTGTTGGCGGGATACCTTGTTGTTGGGACAACTGAATCAGGGCGCTCTATGGCACACCCTACTGGGTAGGACTAAAATGAAGGTTACCCTAGTGATGTGTTGGCAGGATACCTTGTTGTTGGGATGACTAAATAAGGGCACTTTGTGACACACCCTACTAGGTAGGACTAAAATGAAGGTTACCCTAGTGATGTGTTGGCGGGATACCTTGTTGATGGAATGATTGAAGGAGGGCACTTTGTGGCACACCCTACTAGGTAGGACTAAACTAAAGGTTACCCTAATGATGTGTTTGAGGGATACCTTGTTGATGGGATGACTGAAGAAGGGAACTCTGTGGCACACCCTGCTAGGTAGGACTAAACCGATGGTTACCTTGATGTTGCATTTGTGGGATACCTTGTTGATGGGACGATTGAAAGAGGGCACTTTGTGGCATACCCTGCTGGGTAGGACTAAACTGAAGGTTACCCTGATGATGCATTTGCGGGATACCTTGTTGATGGGATGACTAAATAATGGCTCTCTGTGGCACACCCTATTGGGTAGGACTAAATTGAAGGTAACCCTGATGATGTGTTTGCAAGATACCTTGTTGATAATATTGTTGGTTCAGAAGGGGACCCTGTGGTCCACCTTGTTGAAGGCACTGATTGTTCAAAGGGGATCCTGTGTTCCACCCTTTTGATGGTACTATTTTTTTTGAGGGGTATCATGTGTTCCACCCTGTTGATGGTACTACTTGATTTGAGAGGGACCATCTGTTCCACCTTGTTGATGGTATTGATTGTTCTGAGGAGGACCATGTGTTTCACCCTATTGATGGTACTGATTGTTCTGGGAAGGGTCGACACTTGATGTGTTATGAGGTATGTATTGCCCAGGAGGTGGATTTTTATTTTGAGGCTCATATTGAGATGGTTCTCCTTAATACATTTGTGCGACTGTTTCTTGTTCAACCTGAGTTGGTTTTCTGAATAAGGGGTTCTCTTTGGGTTGATCAATGTTTGGTGAGAACATGGATGGCATATTCGACATCTCTAGAGGTTGGGTTATTTGTCTCACAACCAAGTTGTCCCTTAAGGGAATAAGATTGGGGTCTTTGAGAGCTTATACGTTGAATTCCACAGGTAATTTAGCACCGCTTTGTTCTAACTTGAGGAAATAGGTGTTTAGGTCCTTTCTCAACAACCTGTCCATTATTTTGAGAACCTTTGGGTTGTTAGAATGTTCAAATAGTTTCTCTTCATTTATATCTTCTGCTCTATCTACCTCCTCTATAACCACTCTGTTTGGGTCCTAGTTGCTTTGTTCCATTACCACTTTCTTTTTATGGTTCATTTCTTCGTCAATGAAAGTGTCCCTGTACACTGGTCTCTTCTGGGGAGTTTCAGAGACACTTGGCCTATAGCCCCATGGCTAACTCTCATCCTTCATGGAATTTTTTTGTGGGATACTAGTGGTGTTCTTGTTTGCTTCCATTTTCTTTCTATGTTGTGATCTTGTGGTTGTCATAAACAACTTGGGTCTCTTGTGGGAGAGTGGTGTACTCTCTAGGTGACTCAAATCCTAAAGACCCAATGTTGTCCTATAGATTATGTGAGATACTAGAACTGTTGGGACAGACCAAGATTCTAACAATAGTAGAAGAAATACAAGTTCAGATTGTTCCTGGAAGCTTGTTTGTAGAAGTTGTATACCAACCTAGTTCTGGTTTTGTGATGTGCCCAAAGGTGTTTCTTGGGAGCTTTTGGACTAAGATGCCTAATTTTTAAATGATAACCTATGTTTTTTACCTTAGGGATCTTGACCTTGCGTGAGATCATGAAGGGGATATTTATTGCCACGCAGGTGGTGGTAATACGGGTCTCTCTACTACTATGTCAAATTTTTCTTCCTCTTCGTCTAGGACAATTGATGTGGTTAGAAATTGGCAAGGGTTTTTGTTCTTATGAAAAATTAAGGTTCTCAAGCTGATTGTGATGTCAATTTGTTCACCTTTGATATATGTGAGACTAGGCTGAAGGATCGGTGCTACAAGATCTTATTGTTGAACTAGGGCAGTTGGTCACTAGATGGTCATAAATTTTTATGGTGTTATGGGATGGTTGTTGTGAAGCTCAAGACCCTAGGGTTTGAGTGTTATTTTGGAATGATACTACTTCTTGGAAATCAAAATGTTGAAGAACTAGGGTCCATATTGAACTTCCTTGTCCAGAGGATATGTTGCGGGAAAGCTTACTTGTACTATCTGCGAGTCCCAAGTAATTGTTGATATCATGGATGTATGAGTGGAGGAATGACCCTAATGGTTTGTTTGATTTTGATTTCAAACAGGTGGGATGGAAATAATGCATGTGGGACTATCTGACCTTTTGGCTTTCCAATTGTTTTGGTTCGAACAATGATCTTATAAAAAAATTTCTCTCAACTTTTTCTCTGGGTTTGAAGTATCGCAAGTGATAAAACAAAACTTGGACTGACTCAACAAGCATGGACTTATGTGACCTTCATGTCTATAACTTAGGTTGTGAAATCACAAAACCCAAGCCATAGTTCCCAAATGTTTACTTTCATTAATGTGAACTGAAATCAAAGTCGGAATGTTCGAAAACCTTTAAGGAAAGATCCTTTCAAAGGGGTGCAAACATAAGGCTTATTTCACAAGTATGCACTAGATCAAAGGGTTTTTGGCTCAACCATCTTGTTCAATGTTTGTTTTGAATGTGTTCTTTTTCTTTAAATCAAACACAAAATTTGATGTCAAATTTTTTTGAATGTAACGGGCAAGTTTAACATAAACCATAAATTGAAACCCTATGGGGATAGAAACCATTCTCTTAGGTAGGCTTGCCTCATGCTTCAAAAAGACAATTTTACATGAAACTTATGGCACGACCCTATAGTCAGACAAGGCAAGTAACTTCTCAGAAGTAAATTCCGATGCACCACTTTCAGAGAATGTTTTTGGATAATAGGATGGCCTTTAAAACAATTTGGTTCTTAGTGATAATTGTGAACACAGAAATCTGACACTCACCCACTGGTCACTTAAGGCTCTTTAACCATTACCATTCCACTTAAGGCATGGGATTAGGTGTAGTTTGTTGTCAGCATGGTTTGAAGCTAATTTCTTATGATTTCACAACCTTTAATATAGCCCGCCAGTAAATGTGTTGCAGGACCTTGCAATGAGTTCTCCAACATGGGATGTATCTCAAGGTAATACCCCTCTTTAAGGTAAACTTGAAAAGTAAAGTGCAATGCTCAAAAAATTTATTTCGCTCACCCAGATCGTCGAAAGGTGCGAGGGGAGAAGATAAAACACTTCATCTTTTCCAATCAATGAATGCACAGTGAACAATCCATAGAAAATTGATTCTTTTAAACACCTCGAGCGATGTTATCCCCATAAATATGTGAATAACATTAAAAAATTGTTATTTTTACTTGCACCAATAGGAAGTATTCAGGATATCAATAAAAAATAGCAATGGTGCAATGCAAAACAAATAACTTGTTCATTTTAAGCTCCAAATTTGAGTGTTTCTAAGAAAACAATCCTAGTCTCTAATTGGTCAACAAATGTAAATTGTGCATGCGTCCACAAAATGGAAATCATTTGTGCTCTTTTTATACACTAAAATTAATGTTCCTAACTATGAAAACATGAAATGTGTTCATTTTTAGATCCCAAAATTGAAGTGCTTTTTTGTTCTTTTTATGAGCACCAAAATGAGAATTCCTAAGTTAAGAAAACATGAAATTGGTTCAATTTTAAACACAAAAATCAAATGTGAGTTTGTGTTTGTTCATTTTAGAGCACCAAAATCAGATTCCTAAGTTAAAAAAAACATGAATTGGTTCAATTTCAAACACTAAAATCAAATGTGAGTTTGTGTTTGTTCATTTTAGAGCACCAAAACCAAATTCCTAAGTTAATAAAAATAGATTGTAAATCTAAAAATCTGGGACCGATCATCTTCCCTACAACAAACGTGTTAATGTTACTTGAATCTTGCATCAAATTTGTTAATACCTATTTACACATCCAAAAACAAGCAAACGTTAGTGGAAAATCCCATTACAATAGTGCAGGATCCTGCACTTGTCTGTCAAAGCAACTGCTCAGAGAAAAAATGCAAAAGCGTAGAAAAAAAATGCAACTGCTTAGTTCCAAAAATAGATGCTCAAATCTTCATGCAGATGCTAACACTATAAAAAGAAAATGTGCAGTTCTTGAAGCAAAATCATAGTTCTTCCTACAAAGTGCAGTTCTTGTTGCAACTGCTCAGTTTTCTTGACAGTCAAGCAAGCAGGTTTTTTGGGCAACGCATGAAAACTACGTCAAGTGTGTTTCTGGGACCTGTAACTTCAAAAATGGCTTAAATGGACATTAGAGGAGGGGACAAGGGTCCCACCAGGCATGCTAGAATGTGTGAGGGGAAGAACATTAGACCAGAAGAGGGATAAAAAAATGTCAAATCAAAGAATCTAAACTAAGATTAAACATGTTAATCTAAGATCTAAACCTACACATACATAATGAAACTAAGCTATTTTAACATGCATAAACAAAACTATGATTACAGAAATGAATGTACAAGAATAACACAGTCTTACCATTCCGTATTGGAGTGTATTTTCCTGATGTTGGGTTGTTCTTATCACCACGAAGCCTCCAAATTTCATGTGCAAAAGCTTGATGAGTGACTATTTTGGTTGGTTGATTGAAGAAATGGTGAAGCTCTGTCAATGGTGTTCCTAACTATACTTTGTTGTAAAATTTATGTTGATTCTCCAATCCTTATTTCTGAGGAAAGGGTTTTGTTATATAGAAAATAAAATTTGAAATGGACGATCAAGATTATGTTGAAGAATATCCAGATCAACAGTCAGAGTGTGTTGAGAGGATTTAGACATGAGAAAATTGTGCAGAGTTGATTGCACAATTTGGGTGATTGAGAAATAGATTGGCTAGGCAGGGATGTGATTGATCAGTTAACATATTTAGATTGATTAGTCAGGATTTTGATGGCTTAGTTAGAAAATTGATGGCTTATTTAGGAATTTGATGGCTTAGTTAGGAATTTGGTTGATTAGTTAACAACTTAGATTGCTAAATTAGAAATTTAGATTGATTAGTTAACAAATTAGATTGCTTAGTCAACAATCATAATTTGCTCAATCAGAAAGTGGGCAAGGAATATGAATTAGTTGATTTAATTAATCAATACCTTTTTGGAGTTGAATGTGCAAATCAAGTTTGAATTTTGCAAACAAAGTTGTATTAGTTTGATTTGATTTTTGATAATTGATTTGAATAGTTTGATTTATTTATTCAAATTTTGGAAGAGAAGTATCATAATTAAATTATTATTTAATAATTTAATCAACTTAGGGGAATAAGGTGATTTAGTGACGTAATTAAATAATTGGTGTTATTTAATCAATCAGAATGAAATAAAGTGAGATTAGGACTTCATTAAATAAATGTGATTTATTTAATTGGTTGAAATGATGAAACATGAATTAATCAAATAATGTTATTTTATTCAATCAATAGAAGACTTAGGGTTTTTTAAGACTATTAAATAAATGAAATTTATTTAATTTATCTGAAATGATGAAAAAGGGAATTAATTAAATAATGTTGTATTATTCAATTAATAGAGGAATTAGGGTTTTTGATGTCATTTTGATGTGGTGTGATGTGGGGCATTGCAGGATGATTCCAAGATGATCTGAGACATTACGAGATAATTCTGAGTTGTTTTAGGATGATTCCAAGACTATTTGAGATTGTTTGAGATATTATGGGATGATTCTGAGTTGTTTCAAGGTGATTCTGAGATGTTTCGATACATTACCAAATGTTCTAAGGCAATTTTGAGATTATCCAAGATGAATCTAAGACATTATAGGATGATTATGATTTGTTTCGAGGTAATTCTGAGATGAATCTAAGACATTACAAGATGAGTCTGAGTTGTTTTGAGGTAATTCTAAGATGTTCTGAGACATTACGGGATGATTCTGATCTATTTTGGGATGGTTCCAAGATGTTATAAGATGTTTCGGGAAAATTCTGAGTCATTCTGAGATGTTATAGGATGATTCTAAGTCATTTTGAGATGTTACGAGATAATTCCAAGTCATTTCAAGATGTTACGGGATGTTCTGGGACAATTTCAAGTCATTTTGAGATGTTACGGGACAATTCTGAGTCATTCAAAGATGTTATAGGGCAATTCAAAGTCATTCTGAGATATTATGGGGCAATTCTGAGTCATTCTGAGATGTTACGAGATATTCTGGGATGATGTTTAATATTGTTCGATTTTGGTTGGGGATGTTCAATGTTGTTCAATGTGTGTGATAGGTGTTAAGTCAATTTTACATGTCTACAAAGTTATAAAATGTGACCTTGTGTAATGAAAAGTGAATCAATGTGTGGGTTAGCATTAAGGGTCAACTAAATATTGTGTTTGTGGTTTATTTATTTTGAATTTTTAAATGGGACCTTAGAACCTAGGATATGTTTTGAGGGCTAATGACTATGGGTCATGTGTAATTTTGGTTATGATTATAATGCTTGTGAATTATGCGTGAATTGTGTCTTGTGTTTAAATTAATTGTGAAGTCACTTGTCATTAGGTTGTGTGAGAGGGGATAAAGGATGATAGTCTCAATTAATTCTAAAGTTCGGACTCACTCTTTAAAGGGATTTAAAGAGGCCTTAAAAATCTTATTTTAGGGTATAATCATGTTTTTTAGGACCTTGGGTTAAGTACCTAAAAGTTGGGGGATCATTTAAGGCTATATCTTGGATAATATCCAAGATATGACCCCTCATAATTGCCCTTGATGAAGAGTGGCAGATTTTGAGTCTTGTGAAAGTGTAAAGTGTTGAGTCTTCCAAACTTATTTATGAGAAAGGACTCAAGGGGTGGAGTGTTCAAATTTCACCCACCTCCTCTTAATTGTGAGAGGACTTTCATGTTGGAGTGAAGCACACCCCAAATCCTCTCATCTCCCCAAAAATGTCACTCTCAAGTGTGAGCACATGTGGGGATTTTAGTTTGAGGAATGAATGAGAGAGTAAAACTTTTCACCCTCTCATTTAAGGGATCCAAACTTGGAATCCCTATTAATAGCCCAGTGGAAGAATGGGAAAGGGTTATTTTCATTTTTGACTTGATTATTTTGGGAGGGATCTTATGAAGGAGATCATTCTTTTTGAAGTTGTATTTTGTTTCTTTTGACATGTTTATTTCAAGGAGAGGAAGGAAGGAGAAAACTTGAGAGCTTGGTAGAGAGAAATATTGATGGATCAATGAAAGGGTATCATGGAGGAGGCTACATCTCTACAGTGATGTAGAAAGATAAGTCCTCTTTACTCTATTTTCTTCTAGTTGATGTTATGAGTAGTATGAATGAGTTCTTAATTGGGAGTGCTTTGAAAATGAGCATGGTTTTAAATGTTCAGCAAGCCTATTATTTTTATTGTGTTAATAAGTTGAAAATGGTAGAGTTGTTATAATTCTTAGCCTTCTATATTTGGGTTGTTGTCAAAAAGTTTAGTTTTTAGTTACAACATTTTTGTGTGGGTTTGAAATGGTTCTCTTGTCTCGGGGGATGGCTATGGTTTTTAAATGGCCTAATGATGCCATGATGGTAGGGTGGAGAGCTTTACTTCCTTTATTGGCATGTTTCTCATTATATTTCTAAACATTATGTGTAATATTGAGAGTTTAGAATCTTATTGATATAAAAAGAACAAAGATGGAATATAGTAAGTTCCTATTTATTGACATACTACCTACTTATTTCTTAGTTTTCTCTTTGAAGGATATTTTGGAGTTCTTCACTACATAAGTCCCTTATGGGGAAATATTTCTTGTATCCCTATAAGTTAGATAATATGTTGTAACTTCCTATGCTTTTGATGAAGATAGATTTTCATTTAAGAGAAGAAATATGTTACTTAAGTTGTATATTATGTAAAATTTAGGTATTCATTATGTTGCACAAATATGTAATTAGGTACTTACACGTTCTATTTGTTTTTAATCATGAAGAGCCAATATATTTTATAGAGATAATAGCCATTTTATTTCTTTCAAATAATTTGTTCAAAATGAATAATAGTCAACTTGTTAAATCAAATTTAACTTCATATAGAACAAAAAAGATTGCATAGAGATCAAAACCTATATCTATATAAATATATATAGTTGAATTAGTGAAGTAGAACATTTAGTGTAAATACTTATACCCTCATGTATATATATTTAATCACTCATTATATTATAATATAAATTTATATATAATTATGTATAAAATATAATATATTATATATTATATTTTTATAAAATGTATTTTAATATAAACTCACATACTCTATTTAAAAATATAATATATTTTAGCAAAATTTGTTATTAATATTTATATAGTTATTTAATTAATTTCTAAAAAATACATAAAACAAATAGGAAGGGGCAGATAAGGGATATTCCCTTGTTGTGACCTTCCCCATCTTTAGGAGGTGACCCCTTATGGGAGTCGTGACTCTCATGTGGGAGGCATCTTGCATATGGGAGGCACCACCCCCCACCTTTCGTCCATTTTAATTTTTTTTAAATGAATTCAATTTGACACATATATCTATAGAAAATACATAGGTCTATTGGAAATATACAAAGCTGCAAGGAATGGAAAATAAATAAATATGTTATTTAAGATTAAATCTAGGTATTTTTAATAACAGATAAATCTATTACTAAAATAGAATTTTATTTATATATATAGATATATACATATGAATATAGATCATATAATGTTGTGATCACGTAGTCAAGATTCCAAAATAAAATAAAGTAATACCCTTAAAAAAAATGAAAAACATGAGACACAAGATGAATTCTTATAAGTTGAAGAAAAAAAAAAGAATAGATCATTTATACATATTTGAATGTGCATAAAATAGCAACAAAACTTGGAGGAAACTTGCAATAAAAGGTAAAAATCTTCTAAATAAAATCTTGAAACCATCAAGGTGCACCAATGGTGGATCTTGCAAGAGTTATTCATTCTTCATCCCTTCCTTTCTCCAACTTGCAACAAGTGAACAATGAGAGAATGAGAGGGAAAAACATTTTAATAATTTTATCTTTACGAGTTAGGGTTTCTCAATGTTGCCCTAATATCTAAGGGTGTAGATTCAATCTCATTTAATGGATGGGATTGAATGCTCAACCCAATAACTTTTTGCATTTCCTAAAACTCTATTTGATTTAATCTAATTTTACTCATGATTATTAAGTCCATGGTAGGGGACTATGAGGTTAGGACCCTCCTTTAATTTGTAACTTAAAAATACTTAATGGAATTTTATAATTCCACTTTATTCCTTAACTTTACATTTACTAAATGAAAATTTAAGCCTTAGGATCTATTTTGAAATTATTTTATCAATTTAATGCAAATTGAATATAGAAATTTTAATACATGATTTAATATTGGATAGATTATAATTGTTTAAAGTATTTTTTAGTGATTATTTTAAAATGGTTTTTGTTGGTGTGAATAAATGTTTTGTACCTAGTTAATTCACTTATCAGGGACTTAGGGGACACATTCACATGTTAAGTTACTTAGGTCCTAAGATTCTTTCTAGAAGACTTAGTTTTCATGTCTAGATTTTATCATTTCCTAGGTAGTTATGGTAAGTTGTCTCATATCACAAGATTAAGACACTTGTCATAATATTATGCCTTGTCTTGGCTATATAATCAAGGGTCTCTCTCACATTGTTCATTGATTCTTTTAGTATTCATTGATAAGAATATAGTTTATTCTTGTCATATTGATCTTTTGAGTACTTTGTGCTTTCTATAGGCCTTTAGATCTTGGGTGGCTATCTCCATAGCCAAATCTTACAATTTTTTCAATTCATTTCATTTGTTTCCACCTGGGTAAAAGGGGGCTATCAATTTAATAAGTAATAATTTATTGTCGATTAAAATCAAGAGCTTGGCTAAAATTGTTCACATTTATAAATTGGCATAAATATTGAAGTTATGGATATGAATTTAAAAAGGATTCAATTTAAAGTTTGAATATTAAATTATTCTTGAGTGAATTTTATTATATTTAAAAAAAAATTTGAACCTATCCAATCTAGTGCAACCTAGATAAACTTTATTTGTTGACTCAACTAAGTGTATGTACATAAGATATTTTATAATGGTAGTATTGGATTAATTTATCATTCTCAACCAAAATCCTACCCAATCAAAGTATTAACAATGCAGATTAAATATTCATTATTGGTTATTAATAACATATGATTAATGAAACTTATGCATGACAACCATTTCACATTAACATTATATTATAAGTAATATCAGAACTATTGGGTATCTGAGGAAAATATTGAATAAAATGGTTAATTTAAATTTAGCAAAACTATATTCTAAATGAAAAGTTGGATATATCTAAGTATCCTTACCTAGTTAATTCACAACACAAAGCTTTTTAAAATTTGAAAGAGTAAGGTGAACCAACTTAGTAATTTCACTAAGATTTTTGAGGGATAATTAAAAATTTATATTTGAGTATATGAAATTATTATCAAAGCTATTAATCTTAATCTACATAGATATTGAAATAACTAGATATTAGGGTAAACTATTATGCAATTAAATCAATTAAACCAAGTTGAGATAAATTTTGCATCTTAGGAAAATACAAAGACAAATATATAAATTAAATGATAAGTTTATTGGTAATAACACTGTTGATCACACTACCTCCTCAAGATATTGTAAGGGTTTAAAGTCGATCATCTATAAAACTCAATGATGGGAGTCAATCAACAAGAACCTATAGCTGGTTAAACTATGAGTTGTCCCTCATTTAATTTAATAATATCAATTAATGTTATACTTTAGAAGTCATGTTGTGCAAACATGACATGAAGTGTATGTGTTAGGTTGCGAACCTATGTCATTTAAAAAAATAAAATGTGACGCTTGTGTTAGATCCATATTGAAATGTGAGCATGACATAAACCTTTACTAGTATGCATATTTTCTACCACAACTACATTAGGTGATATTCTTGCACAACATGATGACACAGTAAAAGAAAGGGATATCTACTTTATCAACCATACATTGGTAGGATATGAGCTTAATTATTATCCAATATAAGGAATATGTTTAGCTATCAATTTTACATCACAAAAACTATGAAACTATATTCTTAATCATCAGATAAAGATAATCTCAAAGCTTGATCCATTAATTTGCCTCATATCTAAGGTTGCACTCATCAACCATATAGAAAAATGGGTCATGATACTAAGCAAGTTTGACATAGAATTTTTGGATCGTATGAATATCAAAGGACAAGTCATTACTAACTAATTAATAGATTCACCAATAAATTTAGATGACCCTCTCATCTTAGAAATTATAGATAAAAAAATATTCACACTCATGGAAGTTATACTTTTATGGACCATACACTCAACATGGCTTAAAAGCCAAAATTATTTTTACCACCCCACAAGGATATTATATACCAAAAGCATATCAACTAGATTTCCCATGCACAAATAATATTTTTGAGTACAAATATTTTATCACAAGACTTAGGATTACTATTCAGTGGCACATAAAATAACCTCGTTGCTATGGAGATTCAAAATTATTCATGAGACAAGTAAATGACGACTATGAAAAAGGATGAAAAACTACTCCCCTACAAGAGGATGAAAGATAGATTTAAACAATACTTTTTCAAACATCTCTTTTGAACAAATAGTAAGGTTGATAATAAAGTTCTTGATACCGTGGCTACTATTGGGTCTCTCTTAGATATGCCTCATAATAGCCAGCATTGTGAATTCTTGATAGAATAACTTTTGATCCTAGCCTTCAATGTCCAAAAATCTGAATTGGTATGTGAAATTGTTAGTTCTTATTCCCCATGGTATAATCATGTTTAAACATACCTTCATGACAACACCCTTCCACCCAACCTATCTAGTACCCAAAATAAAACATTTATAAACTGTTATAAGTCTCGATGGTATCCTCTTTAGATTTCTATACTCAAAATAAGCTAATACTCCATTATATGAGGTACATAAAGGTGTGTGTGGGGAAAATTCTAGTGGCCCTACCCTTGTTAGACATTTTCTAAGAATAGGATACTATTGGCCAACTATAGAACAAGATACACAATTTTCTTAAGAAACGTCACCAATACTAGCACATGAGGATTTGATTCACACCCGAACAAGAGTTGTGACTTGTTGGTTGATAGGTTTTTTTTTTAAATGAATAACTTAAATTGACTCCATTCTTCCCAAGAGAAAGACTAAATCGATCACCAATAGTTAGAGAGATCACCATTGCATTGGTGATCTTCCTTTGCATTTTAATAGGTACAACTCCCTCGTAGGATATGAATTTGGATTTTTTGAATTAAAAGAAAATGGAGGTGCGCTTTTAACCAGAAAATAGGAAAGGTATATTAACACTAGCCCATAACCATGGAAAAAATACAATTGAAATCAACTTTTAAAATACTAACTAAACTAAAAATGAATTGGCAAGCTACTAATATCATGACTCAAAGATCAGATTGCTAACAATTAGCATGAATCGACTCAAAAAATCTTTGAAATTCAATGAAGGTACATGAATGAAACATCGCAAATACCACATCTACAAAGAGAAGGAATATTGTAACACTTATCAAAGGTCACAAAATTACTCATAAATGTTAAGTATTTCATTCAAATTTACTTCTCAAAGACAATAAACACCTTCAAAAAATAATCAAAATTACAAAACTTGATCCTTAATCAGATCAATTCTCACTCATGCATCTTAGTGTAAGGGGGATCAAAATTTGGACCCCTCTGATATCCAATTGAAGCATATATAAAATTTTCAATCATAACTCAACGATTTCTTGAAACTGATTCTTGGGAGAGTTGAACTGCCACCTCATCAAATAAACATTTTGTAAGAGGTTAGCTGATCTCAACCCGATGAGGAAAAATAAGCATTAATGGTTGTTTTTAGGAAGGGTTATGATTGCATCACATCTTTCAATTAATAGGATAGGGGAATGAACCACCAACCTTACAAACGATCCTTATTTTCATCAACTCATGTGAATAGCTCATATCTTCTCAGTATGGTAATTAATGGCATGCCAACTAGGAGCATATTCATGTGGGTGTTTTAAATACATGAGATTTCTTGACACCAAGGCACACTTTGCTAGATTTACATCATATCACTTGTTGAGCTCATTAAATTTGAAGCAACTTGAATGTCCTTGATTTATTAACTAATGCTCAAGTGAACTCCACTCACTCCTTTTTATATAAATCAGCTACAATACATTCATTTTCTTCAATGAATCATAATTTCAGGCATG
Organism: Sequoiadendron giganteum; assembly: GCA_007115665.2. Classification (NCBI taxonomy): domain Eukaryota; kingdom Viridiplantae; phylum Streptophyta; class Pinopsida; order Cupressales; family Cupressaceae; genus Sequoiadendron; species Sequoiadendron giganteum. The sequence goes on along the minus strand of CM021102.1, from coordinate 466,486,192 downwards.
TCGAGCACTGCCAACAATGTAGCTTTGTGTGATGTGACAATTTTGTGCTTTCAATTCTATATTTTCATGTCACATGTAATGTCATTCTTTTTTTTTATTATTTGTAATGTGTCTTAATGACTATGCATTTAAATGTCATCTCTATAATATATTTATTTTTGGTATTGTTGCTTCCTTTTGCGAATGAAGATAATAACTCGTATTTAGCTAAAATGCATAAACGTTGAACTTTGGATAGGGTTTCCAAAATGCTTTCGGAGTCCGCTCCAGTTACGTAAATGAACCCATCACCCGCTTTATCGATTCTATGCAAGACCAGATTTAGAAGTACCTTTTGGGCTTCCCTTTTCGTCAAAGCCTTTAGAAAGAACCCTAAGCCTTTTAGAAAATATTTTATGAAAATGAGTTAGGTTTCTGAAACTCTATTGGGAACCAACAATTTTTTTGGAACCTAACAAAATTTTTGAAAAGAACTTGATCTCTCTTAATCTTCTTTCTACCATCAGTCTATTCCCAAGTTATGAGAACTACTCCAAGACCTGATCACTATGTAATAACTTAACAAGGGCTGACATATTTATAAAACCTAGGAAAAACCCATTAGATTGTTAGGCAAGGGGGAGGTTGTGAAAACTTAGTCAAGGCTTGATGCAACTTCAAAAACCAAGGCTTAAATGTGATAACTTGATGCAATTTAACTTTTCTTAAGGGGGTGGATACATTTTTGAAAGGGGGCTACCAAAAATGTAGTAACAACTGGCTCTGATTGGGGACAATAATTGTGAAGGATGAAGACATGAACCTAGAATCATAGAAATTGAATAGTTTCTTATCCATTGGGAACATAGTGAAAACCATGAAAAGAAGGATCAACAAAAACCAAAAATAGGACAAGCCCAAAAGGAAAGACACCAATAAAACCACAAACAAAGCACTATGTATAAAGTAGGAGGACCACCTACCAGCAACAAGGGTTGGGACTACTCAAGGGAAACCATTGACATGTAGAGAAAAGTATGATCCCCTTCAAACAAGAGAAGCATGCACAAACCACATTTGTAATTTTAGAAACAACAAGTTGAACTAAAGTGAACTTTCATGATAAATGACCCCTTGTAGTAAACTCCCTCCAAAAATCCATTTTTCATCATATACCTCCACTATCCCTCACATGAGAGAATTGTTAGTCGAGTCTCCACCCACTACTTTGAACAAACTAGCCTCCATCATCTTCACTTCACTAATAGGGGTGAAAGACTTATGTGGTCAGTGTAGGTTTAGGCCCAAAGCGATACACAACTGTGAGGAATATATCATACTATAGATCTCGACCAATGCATACACATTCCACATGATTCCCACGAGCTTTGTAAGTATCCACTCAACACTCTTACCTACATCCATTGGCACATCATCAAAGGAAGGAACACCTTTCCTATGCAAAGGTTCCTTTATGGAGATTTTTAAATTCAAATTAAGAGAGGGAGAGGTATTTTTCACAACAAAGACACTACTCAAGAATGAACCTTGTTCCAATTCAACATACACTTCTGGCTCTTTGCTGCTATCACCTTTCATAGTGTCAAGAAGAACAAGGGTAGGGAGCTCCAATATATTCATTTCAGATCCATGTAACTCAAATGGAGGATTATCGATGATTTCAAAATCCTTACCCAAACTCTCAAGTACATACAAGGCATTAAAAATACCTAATACTTCTTTATAATCATTGTCTCCATGCCTTTTCAATTTCTCACAATCTCTGATCGCCATAGTGATTTGACCAATTGACTCCTCAATCTCAAAGGTAAATGCTTCAAATTTTGTGGGTGTGGAGATAACTTGTGTTATAGAATCAAGAAATTATTCAATCCCTTTACTTATCAAGATGGACGGTATGATAGGGTACCTTGGTGGAACAAGATGGGAATCAACATCTTTTTTGTTAGAGGTGTTAGAGCCCCCTTCTTCTTCACCATAATTCCCAATGTACATCTCACTTCTTACATCAGTATTGGGTCCATTTGAATGACCTTCTTGGCATAAGAGTATCTCTTGGGACTGCATCCATGTGGGGTGAGAACCACCTTTCACTTGATGCTCTAGGATCAACTCTTGAAGTGACTCTTTTATCTGACATCTTTGTTTGGATTCATCTGAAGTATCCTGACAGCAATAGATTGTCTTTTATCTTGATGGCTTCTAATTTAGCAACTTCAAAGTCATGTATCCTTTTCTTCTTTAAATGAAATCAGATCTTTAGGGTGTAGATCCACCGTGAAGATATTCAATATATTAGACTAAGTAGGAATGCCAAGATGAGGAATCCATTTCGAGATTCAAGAGAATCTATCAATAAATTCCCTCATATTCTTGTTCTCTCCTTTTTGAATTCAAAAGAGGCAACCTAACAACATTCTAGTACCAATGACTTGTTTGAATCTTGCAATAAACCTTTTCTCCAATATGTCCCAACCAATGATACATTCATCTTACAAACATTGGAACCAGTCTACCGCTTTATCCTCTAGAGATTCCACGAAGAGTTGCACAACCACATTTTCGTCGATAACACCTAGAGTTCCACATGCAATAACAAAGGCTTGGATGTGAATTTACAAATTCTAGATGTCTTCCCTAGTAAACTTTAGAAAGTGCTCCCTCGATCTCAGGGGTAGAGGTGAGTACTTAGATAAAGCCAGGGATTGAAGTGAGTTCTCCATGGTTGTGGAGTGATCGGTGATATTTTTTATACTCAAAGTTGCTTACAAAAGCATAGGAAGTCTTTAATCATAGAGTCATTGACCTCCCTTGCAAGGAGGAAATCTTCGACAAAAATCTCTTATATGCATCAACTTCTCAGTGTATTGTCATCTAGAAATGGATTCTAATTTTGATTTGGGTCACATCAAGGATGGGGGTCCCACATGATTTCTATCTTTGGACACCTTTCGACCACTCTTCTAGCTGGTTGGAGTGCTCGTTCTTCTCCTCTTCAAGAAGAAAGTTTATTTCCATGCACTTCACAACACTCCTTCGGTATTTCCAAGCGAGTGTATTCAACTCAAAGATAACGTCTTCCTATATAGATTTCACCCCATCTAAGTCAGGCGACAACACAAGAAAAACATTTTCATGAGGTAAAACCATTATTATACATGTCAAGGAAACTTTTAAGTTCCTATGTTCCATTTCCCCAATAGATTCACCAAAAATATATTGGTTGACAAATTTTTCTTTTAAATGATTAACTTAAATTGAATCTATTTTTCCCAAGAGAAAGACTAAATCGATCACCAATAATTGGAGAGATCACCATTGCATTAGTGATCTTCCTCTAAATTTTAAGAGGTAAAACTCCCTCATAAGATATGAATTTGGATTTTTTGACCTAAAAGAAAATTGGGGTATGCTTTTAACTAGAAATTAGGAAAGTTAGACTTTAACACCAACCCATAATCGTGGAACAGATGCGATTGATATCAAATTTTAAACTACTAATTAAACTGAAAATGAATTGGCAAGTTACAAATATCATGACTCAAAGATCAGATTACTAACAAATATCCTGACTCGACTCAAAGTAACTTTGACTTTAAATGAAGATACATGAATGAAATGCCATAAATACCACATCCACAAAGAGAGGGAATATCCTAGCACTTATCAAAGCTCATAGACTTAATCATAAATGCTAAGTATTTTATTCAAATTTATTGCTCAAAGAAAATAAACACCTTCAGAAAATAATCAAAATTATAAAACTTGATCCTTATTCAAATATATTCTCACTCATGCATTACACTACAAGGCGATCAAAATTTGGACCCCTCTAATATTCGATTGAAGCATATTTAAAATTTTCAATCATAACGATTGAAAATTTATTGAAAATCGATTCCTGGGAGAGTTGTAATTACCACCTCATAAAATAAACATTTTCTAAGAGGTTAGTTGATCTCAATCCGATGAGGACACATATCATTAATTGTTGTTTTTAGGAAGTATTATGATTGTATCACATCTTCCTATTTATAAGACAGGGGAATGAACGGCCAACCTTGAAAACTAGCCATGTGTCCAACTCATGCAAATAGCGTGTATCTTCTTAGTCTAGAAATTAATTGCATGCCAACTAAGAGAATATTCATGTGGATATTTTAAATATATGAGATTTTCTGATGCCAAGGCACACTTTTCTAAATTTACATCACATCACTTGATGAGTTCATTAAATTTGAGCCAAATTGAACGTCCTCGATTTATTAACTACTTCTCAAGAGAACTCCACTCACTCCCATTTTTCTATAAATCAACTACAGTGCCTTCATTTTCTTCAATGATAAGATCACAATTTCTAACATGTCAAGAACTGTTAGCGATGTAGCTTTGTGTGATGTGAAAATTATGTGCTTTCAGTTATGTATTTTCATGTTGTATGTAATTCCATTCTTTATTTTTCATATCTATAATGTGTCTCAATGATTATGCATTTAAATTTCATCTTTGCAATACATTTATTTTTGGTATCATCGCTTCCTTGTGTGAATGAATTTTCAAATAATAACTTGTAATCAACTAAAATACATAAAATTCAAACTCTGGATAGGGTTTTCAAAATGCTTCCAAAGTTCTCTACAGTTCTATAAATGAAACCATCACTTGCTTTATCGATTCCATACAAGACTAGCTTTAGAAGTACCTTTGGGGGCCCCTTTTTCACCAAATCCTTTAGAAAGAACCTTAATACTTTTAGAAAATATTTCATAGAAATGAGTTAGGTTTTTGAAACCTTGTCGGGAACCAACAAAGGTTTTAAAACCTAACAAAATTTCAAAAAAGAACTTGATTACACTTAATCTTCTTTCTCTCGTCAATGTATGCCTAGGTTATGAGAACCACCCCAAGACTCGACGACTATGAAAAATCTTAACAAGGTCCAATGTAAATATGACCTAGGAAAAATCCATTAGACCATCAAGAGAGGGGAAGGTTGTGAAGACTTAGTTGAGGCCCGATGCAACCTCAAAAACCAAGGCTTAAATGCAAAAACTTGATGTGATTTAACTTTACTTAAGGGGGTGGATGCATTTTTAAAAAGGGGCTACAAAAAATGTGGTAACACAACTGATAATCACTCTTTGGCCCTTTTCACAATGGGGACTAAACCTCATATAAAAATACATCCGCCTCATAAAATGTTCACAATTTCATTATCACTGCCATTAAGTATTTCACGAAGTGGATAAAATCCTTTCCATTATCCAACATTGCTAAAAAAATATCAAAGTTTATCTTAAATGATATCATTTTTTGGTATGGTATCACCCTCACCATCAATACTAAAAATGATAATCCATTCAAAAATTAATATGTTCATCACTTCTACCAACAATTTCATATTTGACATAAATTTTCTACCCCATATTATCAACAAGGTAACAACAAATTTGAGGCCTCAAACAAAACTATAATAAAAAATTCTTAAGATATAGTCAATGAAGTTAGCTTTGATTGACACTTGTAAATTAATCTTTCCCTATGGGCTTATTGTACTAGCATTCATACACTAGAGGTACCACTCCATATCCACTTGCCTTTGGTACCAAAGCCATTTTTCCTATTGAGGCCAAACTTCGTTCACTAAGGGTCTCTTTATAGCATCTCATTGATCATTATGATTACCAAGTATCTAGATTGCATGATCTAGAGTTATTAAATGAAACATGTCTCAATCCACTAAACCATTTACAATTTTATCAAAATTGTCTTCCCCATAGTTACAACAAGAAGATCAAAACTCATAAGATTGAAGTAGGTGACCTAGCCTTAAAATAAAATTAAAAGAATTAGTAATATTGAGTTAAGAAAGGAAAATTTGAGCCTAAATGGTTAGGAAATTTTTTCATCATATCAACATATAGATTTGGAGCTTACCAACTTGCTACACCTAAAGGGAAACCTTTAAAAGAGACTATCAACAAAATTCATCTCAACAATTTTTTTTCCTAACCGTTGGGGTATCCTAATATTTTTAATAATAATAGTGTGTAAATTTAACCCATAATAAACTTACTATATTTCACTTATCCACCTATCATGGCTTCATAAATTATCAGTATCTATTATTTCACCTATCTACCTATCATAATAAAGTTCATGTATGCTTTTCCACCTCATAATAAATAATCCTACACCTAATTGGGGGCACTTTTATTTGACCTACTCATTAGATTGGATTTGTTTCACTCATATACTACCTACACTTGACACTCAAATAAAAGAAAACTATGCATTATGTGAAACATTGAAATTTCATGAAATCTTAAGTAAGAGACTACTATTGAACTAAGTCTACTACCTACATAGCTTATTGACTAACTTCATATATTTAATTTTCCAACCAATCTAGGCCTTAACAGATGTATCTTTCCTACAATAGGTACTATCTAAAATTGAGCTTATCTTTTGGCAAGATATATGACAATTTGACTATTGACTTATTTTCTCTATTGTTCTTTTTCCTTGTTGATTTATCTTTTTTTCTCATTCTTACACTTACTCAATCCCACCTTGATCTTTCTATATCTTGGTATGTTTAAAGAAGCTTGGAATGGGCCATGGTAATTTATTTTGTATGTTTTGTTTTTGGGATGATCTTATAATAGTACTAAGGTAAATACCTACCTTGTGTGAATTGGAATAGTTTCTAGTATCATCCTTTGTATATAAGGCCATTTTATACCTTTTATGGACTAGGATTGTCATGCTTCTAAGTCTATCTTCCTCGCATATTTTGACTAAATTTGTTAGGTCTTGTATGAATAAGGACAACCCCTTTGTGTTTATAGAGTCAAAGTCTATGTAAGGGATACAACATTATCTTGGTTCCTTATACTTTGGTGCATAATATCCACTTGCTATATGAAAATAAGGATTTTTTTTACATTGTATTTAGCATAATGAAAGTGAAAAGTATCTTTCCATTTTCATGTCCATTCATCTTGCATATTTCCATCCACCCCATTTCCCATTTATAGGCCTCATCTAATATTTGATCAACAATCTAATTATCGAAATTGCATCTTGTTGCATTCAAAACTGCACATAAAAATATAGGTAATTGTGTGTATGCATTGTCATCATATCATCATCATAATCATCATAGAATCACATATAAATAGAAATTAAATCATATCTATAAAATATGCATCATCATCATAGAATCACATAGAAATAAAAATCAAATCATATCTATAACATATGCATTATCATCATATCATCATCATCATAGAATCACATAGAAATAAAAATAAATCACATATACAATATACGCATCATCAACATATAATCATCATTTCCATAGAGTTATATAGGACGAAAATAAAAACATAAACATACATGCATCATAAAACATCATCATAGAACACCAAAAATATGCATATATGTGTTGCCAAAATAGTATCTCATCTCATAAATATGGCCTAGCTCCACTTCATGTTCCTTCATCATCATCATCATCATAGAATCACATAGAAAAAAAATAAATCACATATACAATATATGCATCATCAACATATAATCATCATTTCCATAGAGTTATATAGGAGGAAAATCAAAAGATAAACATACATGCATCATAAAACATCATCATAGAACACCAAAAATATGCATATATGTGTTGCCAAAATAGGATCTCATCTCATAAATATGGCTTAGCTCCACTTCATGTTCCTTCATCCCATCACCCTTCTTACCTATTTTTCTTCTACCTAGCTCCATTTTCCCTCCTCTAATCCACTAAAACTATAATTTTTTCCTATTGTGAGCTTGACCAAAAAATATTTTTTCAGCTAATCTCTCGAGGGGGCAACCTACCTCCATCCCTCAATACATTGAGGCATACTAGGGCAGTTCATCAATAAAAATTTTACCAACATTTTTCTTTGAAACAATGTCGTATCAAAGAGAGGCAAAATGAAGACACCTAAAAATGACTACTACATTTCCATATTTCTATTTTATCATTTTCTCATCAATTCTGAACTATCTATATTAATTAAATAGTTTTTAATTATTTAATTAATCTAAAATTTCCCCTTTTCATCTATAATAATTAAATAATTTTTAATTATTTAATTAATTTATCATTTTCCCTCCAACGTTAATTAAAATAATTTCAATTACTTTTTTTTGTCCATTATGATTAAATAATTTAAAAATATATAGTTAATTAGCTAGAACTTATTTCATAATTAAATAAATTAAAATAATTTATTTAATTACCTCTTTCCCTCTAAAATAAATAAAAATAATGTTTTGTTTATTTTTTCAACTATGCTTAAATTAAGTAAATTAATTTAATTATTTCAACTACCCCACCTCATCAATACATTCCACTTACTAATTTTAGCGCCTACCCTTTCTCAATTTTTTACATCCATTGGTTCTTCTAACTAATCTTCATTGGTGATTGAATATCAAGTGAAGCATATAAATAGAACCTTTCACCCACACATTATCCCCTAGCAATATTATACCATTATTGAGAACATTTATATATCCTTATCTAGCATTATCTTCTATCATCTCTTATCAAGTTCATACCAATATCTCTTTTCATCTAGCTCTCCTATCTATATATTATCTTTTAACACATGTCATTATCATTTCAAATTCATGATATCATATACTATCATTGTGTTATCATGGCTATGCTAATTTGAAGAGAAATCCACATATCAAACAATCAAGCAAATATAAAAGAAATAATGTTGCCAATTAAGGTCTTTTCTATGATAGAATTATTTATTATTTGATTTATGCATTGATCTTAAGCTTTATTGAGTGATTATTGAGTGTGAATTCGGCACCTTCATTGCATTGTTCCTATTTTACATAATTCATATTTTCATCATCCACAGTAGTTATCTAACTTTGCAGATGAAGTTAACTAATTTCTTTATTACTATTGTATCAATGTGGATCAAGTGACAAATATAATTAAGTTAATTTGATTTTAGCACTTCTAGTCAAAGTTAGTATTTCTATTAATATGTTTTGATTTAGATGGATTTTGTTTATGTGGTTACCTTCCTTAAGATGGAATTCTCAAAAAAAAATTACCTAAGTAATTTAAATATGTTTACAAAGTTTAACCAAGTAATGTTAGTTTTAATGTATTGATAATTACCCATATTTTTAAAGACTATTTAATTATTAGTTATCCTTAGTAAATATGAGAAATTGTATTGGATTTAAATTAACCCTAATTAATGGAAAAACTAACCTTAGTGCAATATATTCAGTTGGTAAGTAAATATATTCATATATTAATAACTCTATTGAGTATTTTGATTTTAGTAAATTTATCTCATAAAACTTATGAGTGATGTAATTAACCTTATGTTATAGCATTGCTTAAATGACAATTTCAAAGAGATTATATCTTTGATATTATAAAATGGTAAATTAGGGCCTTAATCCTATTACATAGCATGCCAAAGAGGAAACCAAAAAATAGTTAACCAAAAAGTCTAGCAAAAGAGGATAAAAATACACATAAGCAACAAATAATAAAAAATTACAAGTAATCATATCTTTGTGGGGGTCAAATTTTTCCAATCTTCAAAAGGAAATAAAAAGAGCATCCTTAAGGTCTTTCTTTCTAGTTTTCTTTGAAATGGGACCATGAAGATTACCCTCCAACAGAACTTTTGCATAATATTCTAGAGAAAAAGAAGAGAAGTAGCATACCTATACATCACATTTTTGACTCAATTGTAGATTATATTGAGAATAAAGTAAGTAGATGATAAAACCACAATTCAAAGATAGGTGAAATTTTAATATATTTTGGATATATTTATTAAAACTATGGATTTTAATGTAAATACATTAAATTATGAAGAATTTATATGTTTAATGTTATTATTCTTATTTGAGAAGATATTATTGAGTTGATTTTCTTTTGATTCCATCCTAGGTGCTAACAATTGCAATGAGATACTATTTTATGCATGGGATCTCTCTTAATTTTTACATGAAAATATTTTGATTGTAGCATATCACTTTAATTATCTATTCTCCATGTATTTTATGTGAGACTTGAGTGGGCATGGGTATTTGTAGGTTGAACAATGGGAGAATGAGAGACAAAATGAGAGCCTTAACCACCCTTTCCACTCTACTTATGAAGTAATGGTCATTTGAATGTCTTTCTCAATTTCACCATCAACCCGATCCATAAGAACACTAGGACCCCTTGGGATGAGCCTTATTCCCCACTAAGCGACTTTGTTTCATTATGTGTTTTAAATTGTATTTGACTTCAATGATATTAATATTTTAAGATTGATATATGTTTTTTTTTGTGCAAATATAGATTTATTTTGTGGTAGATTTTGAAGAGTAGTAAAATATTATTTTAATATATTTTTATGTGAAAATGACCCACTTGAGAAAAGTACCCATAGGATAGGTACTTTGGATCATGTATTCTTGAGGGTTGAGAAAAATTGAACTCAAGTAGCCCCTTGGAAAATTAATAACATAAATATTCATTCAAGAGATGATATGTAGAATTTCTAGTCAACTATCCATCTCTCATTTAAAGTACAAAATTGTGCTCCTTCATACCTTGCCTAAGTGGGTGGATATGGAGTATGTGTCACTTTTAATTAGTGGATGGGGGTATGAAAGGGATAATGTTATGTTTCCTCACCCTTTTAGGGAATATGGATGAAATGAAACCTCTCATACAAACCATTCTCTTTGGCTTAGAGGAGGATTTTTTTTAATTTTTGGGGGATTTTTTGGGGCAATTGTGTTTTTGGAGAAGATTGGTATATTCTCGTGAGAATAAGTTTTTGGGATAATTTTAATGAAATAAGGATTCGTGATAAGAGAATTAAGAAATATTTGAAGGACAAATCTTCATTTTGGGAGTTTACTAGTGAGGTGGGCCTCTCTATTATTGTTAAATGTTTCTTTATTATTTTTGTGAGGGAATTGAATGAAAAAAAGTATTTGGAAATTAATTTTAGAATGTGTTTAAAATTTATTTAATTGTGTTCAATTATGCCTTTGATAAGCATAAATTATCTTGTGGAGAGTTAAAGTTTTTTTAAATCCACGTCACTCTTCTTCCTTATTTTTTGTTGTTTCACAAAGTTTATTTAGTTATATTATGTGTGTGACCTTGTAAATCTAGATTTTTTTGTTATATATTTGGCTCTCCTTTGTTCTCTTAGCTTGGGGGATGGCTAAAGTCTTAAATGTAAATTTCTAAGGATGCTATATTGATTGGGTGGAGATTATTATCTCTCCATTACCTTTATTCTTAAGATTATTCGTCCAAAGTTCTTCATGCAAGAAAAAATTATTGAATTATTTTTTTTCAAAAGAAATGATTTTAAATGTTATGTAACTCTTGTATAAATTTTGTTTAATAGTTGTAAGTGTGAAATAAGTATGAGTAAAATAACTAAAAACACCTTTTAATATGACATTATATCAATGAATTTAATCAACAATTAAGCTATTAAAAACCAGAAATCCATTGAAAGCGTCATATTGCTCTCTATCTCCAAAGATTTATTAAACCACTATGGCTCTCAGATCGTGTAAGCACTATGACTGTTAAAATGACAATCTAAAGAATGAGAAGTTGTCAAAATGCAGGAAACTAATCCTATATGATGATATTGTAAACTAAATTGACATGAAACTATGGTGATGAAGCTACAGTAATCTATGATGCAACCATGATTATGATTCTACTGATGCTATGATTGCTAAAATGCTATTGTTGTGATGCTTGATTGATATTTCCTGCAGAGTAAGATTGCACAAAGTTGGGATCCATTTCTTGTTGAGAAAGGTTGCATTTATAGATTTCCTGGCAGCAGATTTGCACAAGGGTAGCAAAGTAGAGGTTTGGATTTAATCTGAAGGATTGAATGGTGAGAGATTGAGAAGATTGTGAAGATTTTTGGAATGGTTCCTACCCATGAAAACACCAGGCAAGATGATAGGAAGAATTGATGGAAGATGATTGAGAGATTGATTTCTAATTTGTCTCCAATTTGTCTCCAAAGCTTCCCATGAATGCCAATTGAATTAATTAAATATAAAATATCTAATTTTATTGGTGAGTGAATAAAGGAAATTGATTTATGCCCTTATTTGAATTTTTGGATTTATTCAAATTTAGCAAAATAAGATATTTAATTAAATAAAACAAATATTTGATATTTGCTTATTTAATAAAAAGGGATATGATAATTAAATAAAAACTTTAGGATATCTTTATTTAATTAAGAGGAAATATGATAAAAATAGAAGAATTAATAGTGAATTTAATATAAATAAATATTTCTATTTATTTATTAAGTAGATGAATTTAACTATGATAATTAAATAAAACAAAGTGAAATTTGTTTATTTAATTAAGATGAAAATAATAGAATAGAGATTAAAGAATTTATGATGAACTATATAAATAAATATTTCCATTTATTTAATAGTAGAGGAATTAAGGGTAATTAATCAAATAAATCATATTTAATCAATTGGATTCTTCAGACCATTTTTAGGTGTATACATTTTGCCCCTATTTGAAGTGATGTGTTTACACATTGCTTCAAAGAAAATTTTGTTGCTGCTGCTAGTATTGACGAAAAAATTTAGTATGCCCCAGACATTGATTTTTAGGTGATTGATGATAATATGCCCCCTCGGGAGATAAATTTATGATTTGTCGATTTTTTTGGATTTTTCAGAATTTTTCAAATTTCTAGTGATTTTTCAATGATTTGATAAAGATAATTTATCTCTCGATAATAATGAAGAAATTTTGCCCCTTGGATGAATTTCAATTAATCTCCCAATAAAATTAATTAAAATTTTAAAAATCCTACAAAATTCTACCTTTAAGAACCTAATAAAAGGTCAAAAAGGTCATTTTCATACCCATTTGTGCATTTGACTTTTGAAAACTTTGTGAGAGAGACATATTTGAGCCACTTGGAGCAGGATGTCGATTCCTTACCATAGCCACCAGTTCGAGAGTGTGCGATGTCACCAGCGCCCGATTGCTTACGGACCTCTAGTACTTACCCATAATCCTCATTTTTTGTGCAATTTTGTTTTTCGTGCATTTTGCCGTATTTTTAAATTTTCGTAGTTTTAGCACTTCGCACTCCGATGTAGCACTCCTAGGGTTTGTTTTAGCACTTCGGTGAATTAGCACTTTCATTAGATATTTTAGTGCTTTGATAGGCTAGTTTAGCGCTTCAAAAATAGTAGCACTTCGATAGGATAAATTAGCGCTTAGAGGGTTTTAGCGCTTTGAGCTATTGTTTTAGCACTTTGACCTTCCGAAATAGCACTTTGATTGATGTGGTGCTTTGATAGTCTGTTATAGCGCTTTTGAGCAATAAAATGGCATTGTTGATATTTAGCGCTTTGAAAGCCTATTTTAGCGCATCTAACTGATGAAATGGTGCTTCTGATATTTTAGCGCCTTGAATGCGTGTTTTAGCGCATCTAAATCAGAGTTGATAAATTTGTTAAATTTTTCCTTGTTTTGATCAATTTGATCGTGTCAGCTATTTGGTTTGATATGATGTTGATGATTTAATAACCTTGATGATTTTCAACCATATGATGATTGATAGACAAGAATTATCCTCATGATAGGTGAGGAATAATCTTAATTGTGATGAACCTCATGATAGGTGAGGTTGATTTTGATAAATTGACCTCATGTTAGGCAAAGTACAATTTAAGATTGATAATGATGACCTCATGATAGGTGAGGTTTGATGATGCTTGCCCACAAATTTTGATCAAAATTTGCACCAAGAGCTAATTAGATTTGATATGTGATAATTTGACAAAGTGTATTGATTCTGAACTTTTCATGATGATAGGAGGTCTTAGATAACTTCTAGATTCGAGAGCGTTTCCGATTGACATTTGACTTGATTCCACAACTTACACCAGATGAGACACAGATTATCGTTCGGTGTGGACTTGCTTCTCTTCTTGACATGCCCCATATTAGGATTAATCGGGGTCTCCTCACAACATTAGTCGAGCGGTGGTACAGTGACCACAATACCTTCCACCTACCCACTGGCGAGATGATAGTTACTCTAGAGGATGTATGGTGGATTTTACGGATACCGTTTATTGGGGAGATTGTAGCATATGATTCACAGGAGGCTGGAGGGACATATGCTCTCCGTAGAGTTTTTCAAGATGATCATCACATTGCAGGATTGTGGATTCAGTGGCATACGATGGTTGATGCTTATGCTACTTTTCTGGTAGTGCTTGGTAGATTTATTGGAGGTTTCCTTTGTCCTGATCATAGGTCAAAGGGATTCTCTGTTGTGGGGTCCCATACTTGAGAGCATGGTTGTGCATGGGACTAGATATGCTTGGGGTATGTGCATGTTGGCACATCTATATCATGATTTACATTCAGTTGTATATTTGAGAGGGCGTAGCCTATCAGTGGGAGTCACTTTGCTTCAGGTTTGGGCGTGGGAGTAGATTGCTATCACATGACCACTGCCAATTCATGATAGGCCTACTACTAGGCCATATGTTTTTAGATATAGAGGTCGACTTACCCAAGCCAGGATGGGTAAGTTGGAGTATTGGAGGTGTGTTTTGGATGATTTAGAGGTAGTGACATGGTGCCCCTATCTGGATTGTGATCATTAGGATGATGATGATGTATTGCTTGGTTATTTATGTGATTCTATGTACTTGATTGGTAGGACCCACTTTGTATTGCAGAGATTCCTACTACAGAGGATCTATAGACAGTATGGGATTGTTCAGTGCATGCCACAGGGTGTTGCACATTATGCTTGATGTCAGAGTGATACAATAGATTGGGGGCCATCTTTATCTTATGATATTGTAGTAGAGGGATACTATGCCCTACAGCCTTCAGCTTGGGACATGCACTGTGAGATTGTAGAGGCACCAGTAACTACAGAGTATGCACAGTATCTTGCATTACATCCATGCCCTCGGATTACCATTCATGATGAGCCAGTGCCACTACCCACACAGGAGGATGTTGTTGTTGCCCCTGGTTGATGACAGAGGTGAGAGGAGGATGTTGTGGAGGAGACGGTTGTAGCTGTTGAGGTGGAGGAGGATATCGGTGCGAAGGAGGGTAGTGGTGAGGATAGTGGGGAGAGTAGCAACAATGAGAGCAACAGTGATGAGAGCAGCAGTGATGACGAGGATGATGGGGGGACAGTGGCAGAGGGGTTGTGGCTAGTAGTACAGGTCCATCCACTAGTATGCCTCATAAGAGGCAAGCAGTGGAGATATCTTCCTCAGAGCATCAGACACAGATTGCCACCCTTTAGGTACAGATTCAGACTTTGCATGGGTAGCTTGTGCAGGCTCAGGGTTTACTTGTGCAGACTTAGACGTAGCTATAGACACAGTCACAAATGCATGCACAAGCCTTGGCATAGGTACAGGGACAGTTGGTAGCTATGTAGACGCAGATTGCCACACTGATGATGGAGAGGGATAGTGTCAGGCAGATTGTAGAGTAGGCATAGGCAACTGTCGAGACTTTACAGCGGATTGTCGATGGTACCACTATTGGTGATTATATGAGGGAGGTTCTCCGTGTCGGCTGAGAGGCAGAGTTTTATAGAGGTCGTTATCATGATGTCATTCCTTCTGAGCGGAGAGTGAGTTATGCCCCCTCATGATCAGGCATGACACATACCAGGACGGTTAGTGAGGGTGTGATGCAGCCTCCACAGAGAGATCCAAGAGATCTCGGTGCTTCTAGTGGGAGAGGTATTGGTCCTGAGTTGCCTACGCCGTCTGGCAGTAGCAGATCCTAGGTGCCTGATATGATTCCGTGATATTTTTGAGACATGATGTATACTTCGATTCAACTAGTTTTAATGATATATCTCTTTTATTTCAGACTTCATTATATACTTGACATTGATGATTTATACAATTTTTATGATATGCAGCATATTTTTATCGATCTATGATGGTTCTATTATAATTCTATGATGGATGCATTTACTTTCAATGTTCTATATGCCATGTGATGATTCTAATTATGATGTTATAAATGTTGTTTATATGATGATGATATGCTTATGATGTATGATGTTCTAATTATGATGTGCATAATGATGATGTGTGGATGTTGTATGGATGTATGATGTAATTATATATGTGATTTATGAATATGATGTGTTTTAATGAGATATGATATGCGATACAAATGGGATGTGCATTTTTTTTTTTTTGATGTAAATGCAAACATATGATGTAAGAAATGGATGAAAATGATGTGTTGAGATGATATGATAGATGGAAGTGTAACGATATGATGTAATAAGTGGATAAAATGATATATGATATGCTGAATGAATGCATGATATGTGATATGATTGATGGATGAATGAAAATGCGATGATTTAAAATTATTTTTGAGATTTTCTTATGCAATGTTTATGTGGTATGATATGATATGAATGCAAAATTTATTTGATTCAAATGTATGAATGATGAAATGATAATTAAATGATTTTGTATGCAAACTAAAAATGATGATGCAACTATATGACCATGATTTTTTTTTGTTAATGTTAAGTATACTCAATCTTTTAATAGAAAATATTTATCATCAATTTGAATCCTTTATGAGCCTTTGTAACAAACCCTCTGCAAATGCAAAAACTCTTATGAATGTAATCTACTTTAATCATGCAGATCTACATGCAAAATTTGGTATTTTAACAGTACTTTTGTGCTTTTTATCATCATAGAGCTTAAAAAAATGTTGGAAGTGAGTACAAGCATCAATGGTATAATTTAGACCATGATGACCTAAATACTACTTCCATGATTTTTGATATTGCAAGTGAACACAACATCTAGGTATAATTAAACCGAGATGATCTGAGCATTTCTTGCATAAACAAACAAGAATTAATCACTTTCCTATGTGAATTGGAATGTCATCCATGATACTTTGTAGAGCACTTCCCGCGACAATTCACATAGTAATTATGATTAATTCACAGACAACAGACAAAGAAAATCTCATTCTCTTTCCTAGCTTCTCTAGTTCAATACATCATCGAGTTGCTCCAAAGAAATGATAACAATGATCAACATAAAACATGTCCAAAATTTGCTTAAAGTATTTCAATCATTATTTAGATTAGATCATCCATCCTGATTTTATGATGTTTTTGTGATTTTCTAATATTTTTTGGACCAAACCTACCCTAATGACCTATCCTAGGGGCCTCAGGGGCTGATCAAAGATTATCCTTGCCTACGTTATACACGTAGAGACCACATAGTTCGATTCACACAGACTCATGTTTTTGCTTTGACTTTTTGAGACTGACCCTTTTTTTCTTTTTTTTTGGATTTTCTGTCGTGATACGGATGTCCAATGTGTTTCTGATGGTGATTGGTGTTCCATGTTGGGTTGTGTTTCGATCATTTTTTTTGTTGCGTTTTGCTAAGCTCAATGTTTTATTGCCCCCAGTGATGTGTAGATGTTTCCCTCAAGCTAGGGTGAGACATGACTATTTGCAATGATATGATAATGGATGCAAAGATGATGGTGAAAGTAATGACCATGATATGTATCCAAATAGATGGCAAAAGATGATTAAATCACAAATAGTGCCTATTTCTAGGTTTTCACTATATGTTTTTATTGCACTTTTTTCATATTTTTATGATCTCTTTTTATTTTTATTTTTTTTGTATTTTTCTATTACCAAGACACCTATTTGCCAGGTTTTCATCAAGGAAACCATTTTTCAGAAATTTGAAACATGCACTAGGTGATTTAGGTGTAGAATCTTCTGAGATGGATACTATTGAGAGGTTCATCAAAAAAATCCCCTTTAGGTGTTGATAGATGATAAATGCCTGATCCATACACTGATATGATGACAAAGGGACCTAGCTAGTTAGGTTTAAACTTCCCTTTCTTTTCTCTGTCCTGCTGATTTCTAGGGTTCTCTTTTAGGACCAAATCACCAACCTGAAAGACTCTAGGTTTTACCGTATGATTGTATCTCCTTGAAATTGTTTGTTGGTATGCCATTAGATGTTTTAAATCTTGTTGACGATGCTCATCCAACAGTTCCAGTTCTTGAAGCCTAGATACTCTATAGTCCTGATCTGAAATGATTCCTTTTAGTGACACACGGAGTGATGGAATCTCTACCTCAATGGGTCATATGGCCTCCGATCCATATACCAAGGCATATGGTGTAGCTCCTATCAGTGTTCTGATGTTGGTTCTGTAGGCCCACAGTGCAAGATTAAACTGAACATGCCAATCACATCCAACATCGTTAGCCGTTTTCTTGAGTATTTTCAAAAAAAAAATTTAGAGGCCTCTGCTTGGCCATTTCCCTAAGGATAATACAATGTTGAGAAACGATGTTGTATATGAAATTTTTCAAACAATTCTTGGACATCCTGGTTTTTAAATGGTCATTTATTATCAATGATAATAGATTGAGGTATGCCATACCGACAGATTATGTAGTTCAATATGAATGATGAGATCTATTTTCCAGTGATATTGTGAGAGGAACTACTTCTATCCATTTTGTAAAGTATTCTTTCGCTGTGATTATGAACTTGTGTCCATTGGATGAAGATGGATTTATCTTTCCTACCAAGTCCAGTCCCCATTGACAAAAGGGTCATGTTGATGTGAATGGGTGTAATTCTTGAGCTGGTGTGTGGATCAGATTACTATGAATCTGACACTTTTGGCACTTCTTGACAAACTGATAAGACTCCTCCATACTTGGCCAGTAATACCCTAAATGGAGGAGTCTATTTGCTAGAGTTATACCACTTGAATGACTTCCACAAATACCTTCGTGAACCTCACGGAAGGTTGTCTCAGATTTGTTATGTTCTAAACATCGGAGAAGAGTACCATCTAGACCTCGACGATAAAGTATGTCAGGCGGATTGGCGGATGAAGTTGCGTTTTTGGTTTTTGGAAAGATTGGGATGAAGGATGTTGTTTTTTAGGTACGCATAGGTCTTTTCATAGATGGAGGATTCAACGGTATCTAAATGGTATATGGTTTGGGATTCCTAACTATTATAAGAAGGATTAGATACTTGTTCTACCATAAACTCATAACAACCATGTTTCTCTGGTAATTGTAAAAGAGAAGCAATTGTCGCCATAGCATCTGCTGCTTTGTTTTTTGCCCTTGGAATTTGCTCAAATTTGATATTTACAAAGTTTTGTTTGAGATCATCTATCCACTACTTATAGGGCATCAACTTCTCATATTTCATCTAATATTCATCATTTGGTTGATAAATGACTAATTGAGAATCCCCATATACTTGTAACTCTATGATTTTCCATTCAATTGCCACTTTGACACCAATGATTAATGCCTCATACTCTGCCACATTATTGGTACATGGAAATATTAGTCTATAACATTTTGGGATGGTGTGTCCTTGGGGTGTGATGAACAAAATTCCCTCACTAGATCCTCTTTGTGTATATGATCCATCAAAGTAAAGTATCCATTGTTGTGTTGTTACTGTAAGAATGTCTGCATCAAGAAACTCCATTGTCATAGGACGATCATCAGTTAAAGGAGCTTTGGCTAATTTTTCAGTGATCACTTGACCTTTGATGGCTCTTCTTTCCACATACTGAATATCAAACTCACTTAAAATCATGACCCATTTGACCAGTCTACCTGTTAAAGCAGCCTTACTAAGTAGATATTTAATGGGTCAATTTTTGCTATGAGCCTGATTGTGTGAGTCAACATGTAATGTTGCAACTACTGGGTAGAAAATACCACCACCAAATAAGATTTCTCAATGAAGGTATAATTTATTTCATAGCCATTCAAAGTTCTGTCGATGTAGTAAATGGCTTGTTCCCTTCCTTCATAATCTTCTTGTGCCAACAGTACTCCTAAAGAAATATTTGTTGTTGCAATGTATAGTATTAAAGGTCTTCCTTCTATAAGTGGCATGAGAATAGGTGGCAACATTAGATATTTCTTTATTTGGTTGAAATTTTTTTCACACTCTTGATCCCATTTGAACACAACATTCTTATGCAATAGATGATTAAATGGGTGGCTTTTGTCTACAAGCTGGGAGATAAATCTCTTGATTGATTATAGCCTTCCTTGTAGTGACCTTAGTTGACTGATGTTTCTGGGTGGTGGCATTTCCATTATTTCCCTTACCTTTGTTGGATCTACTTTAATACCTTTTTTCTGAGACTATGTATCCTAAGAGTTTTGCTGATGTAACCCCAAAGACACATTTCTTAGGGTTTAGTTTGACATTGAACTTTCCTAACCTTGTGAAAAAATTTCCAAAGATATCCAGATGTCCTTCTCTAGAATAAGATTTAGCTATAATATCATCCACGTAATCCTCCATAAATTTATGCATCATATCATGGAAGATAGTGGTCATTGCTCTTTGATAAGTTTCCCCTGCATTTTTCAAACCAAAGGGCATGACATTCTAGCAAAAGGTTCCCCATGGACATATGAATGCAATTTTGTCCTGATCTTCTGGTGCTATCTTGATTTGGTTGTAACCGGAGAAACCATCCATTATTGATAACATGGCATGCCCTGCTGTTAAGTCCACAATGATGTCAATATTAGGCAAGGGGAAACCATCTTTTGGGCATGCCTTATTTAGATCCCTGAAATCTGTACATATCCTGATACTATAATTTGGCTTTGATACAGGCACAATATTTGATATTCATTCAACATAATCAATAGATCTAATGAATCCTACATCCAATAACTTCTTCAGCTCAGCTTTTACCATTAATGCTATATGCGGATGCATCTTTCTTAATTTTTGTTTTACAGGTTTGATTCCAGTAGGAAAAGAGAAATGATGCATTAAAATATTTGGGTCTAAACCCGACATATCAGAGTATGACCAAGAAAAATTAATTCTTCTTTCTTCAAAGAATTTGATAAATTTAGGTATTTCTTGTTCTGTCATAGATTATGCCAGATGTAAAATCTTTGCTCTTTCTTCTGTGCCAATGTTTATAGACTGTGTAGGCTCCACCAGAACTGATGACCTTTCATGATAATGCTCCGGAAGGGTGTCAAATCTCCCATCTTTCAATGCCTCAAAGAGGTTTTCACCGTCTGATGTGTTCTTTATTTTTCTTTTTTCAAGATCTAATACTGCCATAGAATGGTTTTCACCATTAGATCCATTATTCCTATTTTTATTTTTGCAACTAGAAGATTTGACACCCTCTATTGATCCACATTGTTATGAGATTTATGGATAGAACTTGTATCAGGTTCATCGTAACAAAGGAAATTTATGATAGCATCATCATTTGCATAGATGGGTACATTTAGAGGTTCAATGGGTTCCCAGTCGATAAGTTCGGGATGGACTAAGGGTAGGAAGTCATCGGATTGACTTGGGTTGATGGCGGTAAGGGTTTAGATAGTTATGTCATTAGAGCTATCATTAGGGATTCCGAGGTCAATGATGTTACTCTCCTTGAGATTATCTAGTTCACTCGATGTCTATTCATCCTCACTTGATTCATTGATATGTTGTGATTCTAATACAAGTGATCTAGAACCTGAGCTTTGTCCCTCCTCAAGTGTAGGTGCATATTGTTTTATGACATCAATTTAGACATTTGTGTAAGATATATCAGAATATAGATTCCATTCATATTCATTAGAATATATTTTAGAGCTATCTCTTACTTGAAGGATTCTTTCAACTTCCTTCTTAGTCATTTCTTGTTATTCTTCTTTTGAGTAACCCAGTCCTATCTTATCCTTTGAATAAAGAGTAAGAAGTTGAATTCATTCCACAATGCCCTCTTTCCTTTTTCCAATAGGTCCTTGTCCTTCATAACCCATTTTTTTCTAAAATAGCCTTTGCTTTACCATACTTATCTATCTTGATGTTGATGTTTGTAATGTCAATGTTTCTTCATCTCTATACAACCAATCGAGGATAGCTTTGTTTTATGATTCATCCTCTATAGTATCGGCTTTCACAAATCTTTCCTCTAAAACCGTGGTAGGTTGTGATGTTTGTTGTTTTATCATTGATGGTTGTCCATATGACTTTGGAGATGGCATCAATTGTGAAAGATTAAGAGACTGCTCAATAGAATATTGTCCCATGCCTTTGGCTGTTAGCTGGACTTGTTCCTAGAATTTTTGTGATAAAGAATTTAAAGGATCCTTATTGTCTGTTAATGTAGATTCAACAAACTTGTATCTTGTGATTTATCCTTTTTCTCCACCCACTTGGCTGTAATGTTTGGAGGTTTTTCACCATATGATGAATTTGAAGTGCATGCTTCCCTATTGTGAGGCACAAAAGTGTCTTGAGAAGTTTTGAGTGTGTCACAATGTTGAGGATTGTTATAATCTGTTGATATGGTCACCTCTTGTCCATTGACTGGAAATTTCAAACATTGGTGATAGGTCGAAGGTATTGCCTACATTTCATGAATCCATGGATGTCCTAAGAGTATATTGTAGGTTAACTCTTTTTCTAGTACCTGGCATGCTATACTTTTCACCATTGGTCCCACTTGAATGGGAAACACAATCAGTCCTTTAGAAGATCTCTCTTCTTCATCATAAGCCTTTATTGTCATTTTTCTTTGGGCATCAATAGCATTATTTGAATACCCTAGTGCACGAATTAACTTTAAAGTACAGATATTTAAACTAGTTCCCCCATCTATTAGGACTCTTTTAACGTGATGTTTGTGGATCAAAACTTCAATATGGAGGATGGTGTTATGTGGATGATTAGGTGACACATCATCCTGTTCAAAGAATGATAGATAGCGTGGTGTGGTCAAATGTCCCACCATAGCCTGGAATTGACAAACATCTAGGTTGTTGGGTACTGTGGTGGCAACAAGTGCTTGTTCTAAAATATCCTTATGGGATGGTGATAGTTTAAGGAGTTCAAGTATTGATATTTTTGCTAGTATTTTATGAAGTTGGTTTTCAATGTTGTATCAAATTGGATGTGGAGTGGTGTTTTTAGGTGCAAATCCCTTGAAAATTACCTTGGATTTCCCCCTTTTCATTACGTTAATCGGTTGATAGTCTTGTCTTTCCCTGATTTTTAAAACATTTATCTAATTATCAGATATTTGTATGCTTGGGATTAGATCTAGGGTGATAATGTCATTGGTTTTGTTGTTGTTCATGTGATTACTGGTCGCAGTATCACTTTCTACTTTGGATAAACAAAATATTGTGTTATCGTAAACGTGATTGACATTTTTTCCTTTACTATTTGTAGAAGATGACTCTCCCTTATTGTAATTTGGGAAAGGGTCTTTAAAGGCTATATGATCATTGTTGTTTTGATGTCCCTCTATGTATACCTTTTTTTTGTCAATCAGATCTTGGACTATATGTTTTAATTCCATGCAATCATTTGTCTTGTGTCCCTTATTGTTATGGAAGTTACAATAATCTGCATCATTCCACCATGGTGGTTTGACTTTTGGATCCCAAAATCGTGCTTCTCATGTAGTGATAAGACCACTTGCAACAAGTTCCCTCATTATTGATTCCAGTGTTTGGCCTAATGGTGTGAATCGACGTCGGTTTGATGATTTTTGATATGTTTGTGGTTTTGATTCTCCATTGTTTAGATTATTGTTTTGATTGATATTTGACTTGATGTTTTGATCACTGTTTTGGTTTGTCTTTGCAGTAGAGGCTATCAAGTTAAAAACTGGTTTTGCATTTTGTAAGTCATTTGCAGTTTTGTTGATCCCGATATTTCTATTCTTTTGCCATAATTTAAGTTTGTCGTTGTTGGTATATTGATTTGAGGAGTTGGTGTTGTTTGATTTTTCATTGTAGTGTTTGATCACCCCTCGTTTGACTAAGGCTTCTTCAATTTTAAGGCCATTTTCAATCACTTTTTTGAATGTTGGAGGAAATTGTAATTCGAGCCTATAGCTCATTTCATCAGTCAGGTTATCAATGAATAACTCCATTTTTTCTTCCTCGAGTATGGAGTGAGGATACCTAGCAAATAGTCTTCGTCATCTCTGTAAAAAGGACAGGAATGTCTCACATTTGTTTTGCTTCATGTTATAGAGATCCTTTATCGTGACGTCATGTTGGATGTTAAAAGAATATTGTGATATGAACCTATTGACGAGCTCTTCAAAAGTGTGTATTCCTGGTTGTAGTTTGGAAAACCACTCCATACACTGACCTCCTAAGCTTCTTGGGAATAACCTCATTAGGTAAGTTTCTTCCTGTGCGAACTCTAAGCTCATGGTTCTAAATTCCCTTACATGGTCGATTGGGTCTATCTTACCATTATATTTGTCATATTTTGGGAATTCGTAGTGCCTAGGGAATGGTATCGTATCCAAAGTTGGGTCAAAAGGATAAGGAAAAATGTCATGTAATGCATACCTTTTCGTGTTTCCCTTTTGCATATCTTGAATTTGTTGTTGCAAATTTTTCATTTGTTGTGTTAGGGCCACAACTTGATCTGTGTTTGGCGTATGTTGTGGTATTTCAGTTTTATTTGTTCTAGGTGCTTCTTTTAAGCGATTGACATCAAAATATTTGGGAAGTTTTACACCTGATTCTACTAGCATTAGGAGATATTTCTCCATGTCCTACTCTAAGATCTTTTCCATAAATTTATGGAATTTTGGGTCCTGTTGCACTGTTTGTATTTCTTATGTTGTTATTTCGTTTGTGTCATTTTGATAAAGTCCACTCCAAGGATTTTCTTCAGCCATGATGTTTGGTATTTCAGTTTCTTTTTCTTTAAATTTTTGTCTTTGTGATCTCATCAAAATTGGCATACGAGTGTTTGTTACTTTCACTAAACTTTGATATTCTATGTTTGGATTAGTGTCAATTGGATTTTAACAACGTTAGATAGAATGATATATTTTATTGATGAGACCAAGTTAAAAATATGATATTGTGTTTCATTTCGTGATTGTAGGATGTCAAAATCTTGATGAGGAAACTTAACTCAATAATCAAGATTTGTGTTTTGATAATTGGACACTTTGTAGTTTACAAGATCTGGGTTTTAGTTGAAAAGAATTTTGACTTGTAAGAACCTATTTTGTTTCAAGTCTAAGACACTGTCTAGAATGAGAAGATGTTTCTATCTAATAAAAATCCGAGTTTTAGATGTCGACAAGTTTGACTGATATGTTTGAGAGCTCTTTGTTTTTGTTTTTGTTTTTTTTTTAATTCTGGAAACGCTAAAACAGAGTGCAGAAGTGCTAAAATAGAGCGCATAAGCGCTATTTTGTGGAAGTGCTAAAACAGAGTCTGTAAGCGCTATGACAGTTTTTTGAGGCGTTATTTTGTGGAAGTGCTAAAACAAAGTGTGGAAACACTATGCCAGTCTTCCGAAGCGCTATTTTGCAGAAGTGCTAAAACAGATGTTAGAAGCGTTATGCCAATCTTTCAAAGCGCTATTTTGTGGAAGCACTAAAACAAAGGTCAAAAGCACTAAAATAGGTAAGCGCTAATTGGGATTCAAAAGCGCTAAAATAGACCTCAGAAGTGCTACTTTAGGTTTTAATGATTTTGTCTGATTTTATTTTTTTTTACTCATGAAGAGATTGTTTTTTCAGGAATTTTGATTTTGACAAGATATCTCCACTAGTAATTTTCTGATGTTGGATGATAAACCTAAAGATTATGAGTTTCTTTATTGCAAAAATTGATTGGGTCTAGTGGAGTATTATATCATTGGTTTTGGGATGGAGGACTGACGAATGGGTTGACTATGATTATGATATTGTGTAAGAGCTCTTCTTTGAAAAAAGGCTTGTGAATAAAGAGGCTCTAAGGCGTAATCACTAGTATAACCCCTAGCAAAATCGTGATACCTATGTATGAAAGTTCTATGATGAAGCAAGATTTTTCTACTCTGATATAAGAAACGTCTTCTTCTCAAAATATCTTTGTAACTAAGTGGTTTCTTTGGTTTCTTGACTTTGAGGGGTTTCTTGACAAAATTTTTGGATTTCCAATCTCTAATCATAAATTTTACTAGGTGGTTTTGTTTGACTCCTTTTTGGTTTTTTTTTTTTCGGATGATCTTTACCTAAGTTAAATGATTTGAGAACACGACAAGCAATTGTAGAATAGTTTTTTTTAATCCTAGATCTAAACAGATAGTGTATGTCCAAGAACCACAAATGGTCCCTATTGATTTCCATTGGTTTGTTTTAACAAAGATACACTTCAGACAAACTCACTCTTAAGCTCAAAAAAGGTCACCGTTATACTCAACAACCCACATCTTAAAATTGTGTTGACTCACACAACCGTGTCACCCCCTAGAGGGGGCCCATGTTTTTGTCTTTTCCAGGCACGTACTCAAAGTTGGATTTCTCGTCCCTTGAACAAATGGTCCTTGGCAATTATATGGTGAGTGTCTTGGGGGCGGATTCTTCCCTCCCCTTGCACTATGAGTATTACAATGTCTGGTTACTAACTCAGCTAGATACTACACTATGGTTCTTAGATAGGGTTTCTGTTCAGAGAGGCAATAGATAAACTCCCTCAGGAGACCTCCCAATCTTTAGAACAAAGATTTTGGGGATGGTTATCTTTGCACAACTTCGGCAAAAAGTGGGTTTCCCTATATTCGCTTTTAATTTTATAGTGGGGTGGAAAACCTGGCTTTGGTTGTTCCCACTTAGGTCGTTCTCGTAGGGTGAGTACTTTTTCCCACTACGACAGGCCTTCTAAAGGATGTAAAAAGCGTAAATTGCATGGAAATAAAGGATGAGTCTGGAAATTTGATCACCTAGTTAAGGGGAGAGCATAAGCCTATTTGCCACACAAGCATAGTAATCAATGTTCAATTTTAAAACCGAAAAGACAATTTTTGCTATTCTATGTGAAGATTTTGCTTCACAAAAGTCATGGTGTCAATTTTAACTAATATAGAAAAATGTGTGATGTCTATCCTAGGATTGATAAATTTTAAATCAAGTGACTACCCTGGGATTGATTCTTTTTAGTCCAAATGCATCAAAATAAAATTATGGTTGTGGTCGCGGATCTAGATAAGCAGTTATAGAAGCGTTGAAACAGAAAATAGAAGCACAACAGTTTATATCAGATGTGCTATAGTCAAAAGTGCTACAACAATTTGCATAAGCGCCATAGAAATTCACAGAAGCACTATATCAGATGTGCTGGAAACAGGTGGCTGATGCGCTGAAACAGGCCATGGAAGTGCTATAGTTTCCTCCTCATAAGTGCTAAAAAATTCTTCGGAAGCATTATAGTTTTTGTGGAAGCGCTGAAACAGAGCTCGAAAGCGCTATAGTTTTCCTCGGAAGCGCTATTTTTTTTGTCGGAAGTGTCAGAAAATCTTTCGCTCGCGCTAAACTGAACACGCCAGAAACCTGTACAACACTTTTTAGAAAAAAATTGTGAAATATGGGGTTATGCCCCATGGTGGGTGCCAAATTGTAAATGTGAAATAAGTATGAGTAAAATAACTAAAAACACCTCTTAATATGACATTATATCAATGAATTTAATCAATAATTAAGCTATTAAAAACCATAAATCCATTGAAAGCATCATATTGCTCTCTATCTCCAAAGATTTATTAAACCACTATGGCTCTCAGATCGTGTAAGCACTGTGACTGTTAAAATGATAATCTGAAGAATGAGAAGTCGTCAAAATGCAGGAAACTAATCCTATATGATGATATTGTAAACTAAATTGACATGAAACTATGATGATGAAGCTACAGTAATCTATGATGCAACCATGATTATGATTCTACTAATTCTATGATTGCTAAAATTCTACTGTTGTGATGCTTGATTGCTATTTCTTGCAGAGTAAGATTGCACAAAGTTGGGATCCATTTCTTGTTGAGAAAGGTATTTATAGATTTCTCGGCAGCAGATTTGCATAGGGGCAGCAAAGTAGAGGCTTGGATTTAATCTGGAGGATTGAATGGTGAGAGATTGAGAAGATTTTGGGAATGGTTCCTACCCATGAAAACACCAGGCAAGATGATAGGAAGAATTGATGGAAGATGATTGAGAGATTGATTTCCAATTTGTCTCCAAAGCTTCCCGTGAATGCTAGTTGAATTAATTAGATATAAAATATATAATTTTATTGGTGAGTGAATAAAGGAAATTGATTTATGCCCTTATTTGAATTTTTGGATTTATTCAAATTTAGCAAAATAAGATATTTAATTAAATAAAACAAATATTTGATATTTTCTTATTTAATAAAAAGGGATATGATAATTAAATAAAAACTTTAGGATATCTTTATTTAATTAAGAGGAAATATGATAAAAACAGAAGAATTAATAGTGAACTTAATATAAATAAATATTTCTATTTATTTATTAAGTAGATAAATTTAACTATGATAATTAAATAAAACAAAGTGAAATTTGTTTATTTAATTAAGATGAAAATAATAGAATAGAGATTAAAGAATTTATGATGAACAACATAAATAAATATTTCCATTTATTTATTAGTAGAGGAATTAAGGGTAATTAATCAAATAAATCATATTTAATCAATTGGATTCTCCAGACTATTTTTAGATGTATACAATAGTAATTTGAGAGTTCAAATATGTTGAATCCAATTCACTTATTCCTGATTTTTTATGTTTGACGGTTTATTAATTTTTTTTATTATGTGTGTGGCCTTGAAAAACTAGAATTTTTTTGTTATATACATGGTTCTCCTTTGTTCTCTTATCGTGGGAGATGTCTAAAGCCTTATATGGCTTGAGAACACAATATTGATTGGGTGAAGATAATTATATGGACCCATTTCCTTTATTCTTAATATTCTTGGTCCAAAAGTCTTCATGCAAGAAAAAATATCAAATTCTACTTTTCTTTTAAGAAAATGATTGCAAATGTTATGTAACTCTTGTATATAATTTAGTTCATAAGACTAAGGGTATAGGTAGAAGGATATTAGCACTATATAGATATATGAATGAATGGTAATTATCCTCTTGTCATACTCAAAGAATGTAAGATTTTAGTCCTATTTTATTTGAAATTTGAGATTCAAATAGATGTCGAAGGATTTTTTTGTTTCCATATATTTTTTTATGAATGTATTTGAATTTTGTGTTGAATTATATTCTAATTAAATTATTTATTAAATCTATATGTTTCAATTCTATGTTTATTGCTAGGCTTATTCCTAATTCAATAATATATTTATATAATAAATGTATATTTACAAAGAAGAAGATATGTTAGGAAATAAAATGTCATTGTGAAAAATATATACACCCATATTATATGTATTTAAAAAAAATATTTGTGAATATCCTACAATATAACATTCCATGAGACCCTATTTCTTTGATACAATCCATCAATAGTTCTCATACCTTGTCTATGCCTTAATACTTTGCATACATGTAAACTATAGGATAAACACAATTAAAATATTTATTAAGATTCATTCCTTTGAGAACAAAGCAAAAGTGAAGAATTTTTTTAAACAAAATATATATAGAAATGATTAAAAACAATTTGGGACATGGCCCCCTTGTGAAGGGTATGAACCTACCGTAGTGAGGTTGTAGCTTCCCCTTCTGCAAAGGTTTAGTCCCTTGGATGGTTGTGGCCATCATAAAATTGTGTCCTCTTTTAAAATGTAGATTTATGATGGACATGATTCCTCTTACAAGTTTTCAAAAAAATAAAAAATATATTGTTGAAATGCACAAGACAATTGAGAGGGGGGGGTGAATTAGTTGTATCAAATTACTTTCACTTATGATATTAATCAATTCCACATTCACTTTAATCTGTTATTGAGTATAAACATGAAATGCAGATAACATAAAGCAAATACCAGAGACAACAAATTTACGTGGAAAACCCAATGAGGGAAAACCACGGTGAGGATTAACTCACAATATAATAGTAATGCAAAACTGAATATACAGGTTCACTGCTAGAGGGCTCACTGCCAAGAAAGGACTCACTATCTAGAATACAAAGGCTCACTTCATACAGATAGGACTCGTTGTCTAGAAGGAGGCTCACTTCCTATAGAAAAAGAAAGATAATAAAAAATCCCACCACAATAGGTTCCACACATTTGTAGCCTTGATCAAGGAATTGTAAACACTATTAGCTCATTGCTTTCAGGAATCTAACACATTGAAGTATTGTTGCCTTCATTCACTTTCATAAACTCTAATTTTCACACTTGTCGCACTTCACACTTGTAATTCACAACATCTTGACTTGCATTTATACCATCTTCAACCTTAGAAACTTTCTCCAAGGTCAGCTACACATTCTTGATTTTACAAATTCAAATTAGGTCAACAACTCAACATTCTCGTGGTGGATAAGAATGAGTGGACCAAATACATACTTAACTAGGACCCAAAACAAAATTTTGGATCAATCACATGCTTCCTTAATTGATGCATATCCTTCATGTAATGTGTAGACACCAAGTCAGCCAAACCTAATGAAAACACCAATGAACTTTCAAGTATGCACATCCACAACAAGATGATCACACGTGGATCACACGTGGACCACACAACACGCTTCACTAGACACTGGAACACCTCTTAGAAGTCTTTAGATACATTTGCAACAATTGCAACAATCTTCATACACATAACTCTTTTCATCAGTCCAACCAGACCGTGCAGTTATACATAGTAGCTCTAGAACAAGCCTTTCGGAGCACCAAACCACAAAAACTTTTTCCATAACACAAATAACATCATTATCAACCTTCTTTCAGATCCATAGGACCTCAGACAAACCAACAGAGGACTTCAGAGCAAAAACATCTCTACTAGTCCACAAACAAACGACTCTGCCAGATCGATGAACACACTGGTGAACACAATTTTTACTCTCCATCAGACTAGAAGCTATAACTCAGGATATACCATCCAAGGATGCCCATAAAAAATATTATAGATCCACAAAAGCATAGGATCAACATAGAATAAATGCAGAGCACATTATCAGATAACATTCAAAACACACAGACAACTTTGTCTTCACTATTTATTAATTTTCTCAAAAGCACTTGATATCAGCACACCTACAACAACATAAAGATAGCTCCATGTACTCAAAACATCTCTATAGTATCTCAACCATACATGTACCATCTGCAATACTTGATTCCTTTCTCTGCAACAACCTAAGTTGTGTTGACATCAATGACAACATTAATGACAACACCACCAAACACATTCATACTTGCAACAATCTCCCCCTTTGTCATTGATGGAAACACATGATGTGAAAAACCATCAAAGATAGCATACACTCTCTTGCTTCTTCTTCCTCTTTTTTTAGATTAGACAAACTATGCAACGTTTCTGCACTCACTTTTCCTTGCAAGATTCTCTCTCCCTTTCATCTTTTTTAGATAGATAGGCTTTTTCACATGATTCTCTCTCCCCCCTTTGACATCAATGGAAAAGGAAAGTTTTGCATGAATATTTAGCCATATTAAATTTTGATCACTCCCCCTTAAGAGTGCACCCACATCACATACTGCAACAATGATACTCTCTACTCCCCCTAAGGAGTAGACCTCAATCATCAGTCCAAACAGATGATGAATCCATAGATCCACTAGACTAATGCACCTTCATGTGCACCTAGTTCAAAGGAGGGGCAATAACCCCTAACTTCTCCCTGAGATACTCAAAAGTATCCTTCAAAAGAGCCTTAGTGAATATGTCAGAAATTTGTTCCTTTGTACACACATATTCAAGCTTGACTTCATTCTCCAACACCTTCTCCCTCAAGAAATGATATTTGATAGATATATGCTTTGTCCATGAATGCATTATCGGATTATTTGAAATATTTATTGCACTTGTATTATCACAGAAAATAGGGATATGTTCATCACATGTCACACCTATATCCTTCAATGTTTATTTCATCCAAAGTACCTATGTACAACAAGATGTTGCTGCAATATACTCAGCTTTTCCAATAGATAAAATAATTGAATCCTATTTCTTGCTCAGCCATAAAACCAATCTTCCTCCAAGAAAGAATGCACCACCACTTGTACTCTTCTATTCATCTAAACAACCAACCCAATATGCATCAGTATAGGAATTTAAAGTGAAATCAATATCCTTAGGATACCACAAACCATAATTCAGAGTGCCTTTAGATATTTGAATATCCTCTTCATAGTTGTAACATGTGTTTCCTTAGGTTCTAATTGAAATCTGGCAACCAAAAATACTACATGCATGATATCCGGTCTAGTAGTAGTAAGATATAGCAGTCCACCAATCATAGATTTTTACATGCTCTAATAAACTTTAGGAAAATCATCATCCAAGTACTTAGTTTGCATTCAATCACCATAGGGGTACAGACCGGTTTGGAATCATCCATTCCAAACTTCTTCAGAAATTCTTTAACATACTTAGATTGTGAAATGAATATGCCCTTATCATTTTGATTCACTTGGAGTCCAAGGAAGAAGTTCAACTCACCAATCATAGACATTCAAATTATTTTTCCAATTTATCTGCAAATTTCTTGCACATACTTTCATTTCCTCTAAAGATAATTTCATCAACATACACAACCACTATCAACATTCTTTTTCCTTCAACTTTGAAATAGAGATTGTTGTCTACAAAGCCTCTTTTGAATCCTTGTTGTGTCAAATATATGTCCAACCTTACATACCATCCTCTAATAGCCTCTTTAAGTCCATATAATGCCTTTTTCAACTTGTAGACCATGTACATCTTATCTAATAACTAAAATCCTTTTGGTTGTTTCATGTACACCTCTTCTTCCAATTCTCCATTCAGGAATGTAGACTTAACATCCATCTGGTATACTTTGAAATCTTTGTGAGTAGAAAATGCCAAGAACACCTAAATGGCCTCCATTCTTGCCACCTGGGAAAATGTCTCCTCAAAGTCTATTCCTTCAACTTGTGAATAAGATATGCATACAAGTCTTTCTTTGTTTCTTACTACTTCACCATATTCATTCAACTTATTCCTGAACACCCATTTTGTACAAATCACATTCTTGTTTACTGGTCTAGGAACCAATTCCCATGTTTGATTCTTCTCTATATGTTGCAACTCTTCTTTCATAGCTCTAACCCAACTCTCATCT
This sequence comes from Sequoiadendron giganteum, assembly GCA_007115665.2. NCBI lineage: Eukaryota > Viridiplantae > Streptophyta > Pinopsida > Cupressales > Cupressaceae > Sequoiadendron > Sequoiadendron giganteum. Next base: position 466,452,919 of record CM021102.1, on the reverse strand, counting down.
TTGCATGCTTCACACATTGTTTTAGGTTCTATCTTAGAAATTAAATTCAAATTTACTTCAGTTGCTATCATTTTGCTTCTTGTCTTTACACCTTCACTTTTATCTCCAATTATTTGTTCTTCCGGATGATTCTTCTGAACATACTTTGGGGTTGTAGGAGCAGGTTCTAGAGTCTCTTATTCTTCAATTTTTTCTTTCTCTTCCTTATCCTCTTCTTGTATGTGCCCATAGATAGGATCATCTGGTTCAACTTTACTTATTTCAACTAGTCTGTGCATATCGTCATCAACTTTTATATTTGCACTTTCAACTATCTTCCTTAGTCTTTTATTGAAGTATCTATATGTTTTTCTATTAGTTGAATATCCAATGAAAATACCTTCATCACATCTTGCATCAAACTTTCCAAGGTTCTCATCATCTCTTTTAATGTAGCATCTGCTTCCAAACACCTTAAAGTACTTAATAGTAGGAGTCTTACAAGTCCATAGTTCATAAGGGGTCTTTATGTTGTTACCTTTGATCCGAACTCTGTTAAGAATATAAATAGAAGTGTGGATTGCTTCTCTCCAGTATACATCAGGAACATTTTCCTCTTTCATCATAGTCCTTGCAGCCTCGTAAATAGTTTGGTTATTCCTTTCTACAACTCCATTCTGTTGAGGAGTTATAGGAGCAGAAAAATGTCTACTTATACCGTGCTCTTCACAAAATGCATTAAACTCACCAAAAGTGAATTATCCACCTCTATCAAACCTTGGAAATTTGATTCTCAGGTTCACTTCATTCTCTACCCTTTCCTTGAATACTTTGAATCTATCTAGGGCTTGATCTTTATCCCTAAGAAAAGTAACCCATGTCATTCTAGAATAATCATCAATCAAAAGCATAAAATACTTGTCACCATTAAGAATTCATGTTCTTGTAGGACCATAGATGTCTATATTATTCAATTCCAACATTCCAATAGATGAATGTTCTTTTCCTTTAAAAATTCACCTTGCTTTTTTTCCCAATCGACAACTTCTATAGACAGTATTGGTAGGCTTTGTGATTCTAGGCAAATCCCTAACAACTTCTCTTCAACTAATCCTGATCAGATTGTCAAAGTTTACATGTCCCATACTCTGGTGTCATATCCAACTTTCATTAACTTGAGAAACAAAACATTGACCATCACTACTCTTAAGTTGATAGATGTTTCCATGTGTTCTTCCTACAGCTACCATAGTTCCAAACCCTTTTCTGATCTCACAGGTGTTATCCTAAAACACAAGCTTAAATCCTTTGCTACAAATTTTTCCAAAACTTAAGAGATTATGCCTTAGGCCCTTAACATAATAGACATCATCAGTACTATGTTCTCCATCTAACTTAATTGTTCCTTTTCCGACAATCTTAGTACCATAATCATCTCCAAACATGACTAATCCTCCATCATACTTTTCAAGTTTAGTGAACTTACTTTTGTCTGTGGTCATATGATTTGAACATCCACTATAAATTACCCAATAGTCTTCATCTTGTCTAGCATGAAAGGCAGAAACTAGAGTACCTTCTATCTCACCCTTCTTGTTCTCTGGACCATATTCCCTTGCACATCTTCCATGGTTAGTAGACATAGATTAATTCTCCAAGGCTAGAAACAAGCATGCATCTTTATCATGCTCAAAATTAGACTCATCATCATAAATTCCAACATCTTCTCTAATATAATACAATTTCTTGAACTTTTTGTCCTTTTTGTCTTTATTATCTTCATTCTTCTTGTGTACAACTCTATTCAAGGACATCTTGAAGCATAGTGACCAATATTTCCACAACTGAAACATTTAAAAGGTAATATGCCTTTGTACTTACCAATACCTTTCTTTAACTTACTTGTAAAGTTTGCTTCCAACTCTTCTGAACCATCACTATCTGGATCATCTTCTATCTTAGTTGCTTTGAAGGTTGTTTCAGTTTTCTCCTTTTCTCTTCCAAACTTCCTCATCTCAAATGAAATCAAGGTGCCAAATAGTTGTTCCTTAGTGAATTTCTTTGGATCATATATTTCCTCAATAGTAGAGACCTTGTCACTATAATTCTTTGGTAGGGTCATCAAGATCTTATCTATTACATCTTCATCTGCCATGGTACCACCTTGATTTTTGAATTTGTTTGTTGCAATTTCAACCCTCTAAAATTAGCTTGGAATGTCTTCACCTTCTTCAATTTTCAAGTTCTCATATTTGCACTTTGTTGTTAGCTTCTTTGATAATTTGAATCTATCATTACCTTCATAGATATCTTTCAAAATTTTCCATACTTCATAAGTAATGCCTAAAGAAATAAATTTTGTCTGCTCAGTCTTAGATAAAGCACTAAAGATAACATACCTTGCTTTTTCATTTTCCTCATAGGTATAAATTTCATCTGTGGAAGAAGGACCACTTGCTGGCCCAACATATTTTGTCTCAAAAACTTTCCAAGCCTTGAAACCAAGAGAGCTCGAGTAACCTCTCATCTGCACTTTACAGTCACTATAGTCAACTCCATCAAACATAGGGTTTTGCAACTTGTGGGCCATAAGATCTACCTCAAACGATCAAGCTCTTCTCTGAGGAACCAAATCTTTGATACCAATTGTTGAAATGCACAAGACAACTGAGAGGGGGGGGGGGGTGAATCAATTGTATCAAATTACTTTCACTTTTGATCTTAATCAATTCCACATTCACTTTAATTTGTTATTAAGTATAAACATGAAATGAAGATAACAGAAAGGAAATACCAGAGACACCAAATTTACGTGGAAAACCCAATGAGGGAAAAACCACGGTGAGGATTAACTCACAATATAATAGTAATGCAAAACTAGATACAAAGTCTCACTGCCAGAGGGCTCACTACCTAGAAAGGACTCACTATCCAGATACAAAGGCTCACTGCCTATAGATAGGACTCATTGTCCAAAAGGAGGCTCACTGCCTACAGACAAAGAAAGATAATAAAAAAATCCACCACAATAGGTTACAGACATTCACAGCATTGATCAAGGAATTGCAAATATCATCAGCTCACTTCTTTCAAGAATCTAACACATTGAAGTATTGCTTCCTTGATTCACTTTTGCACACTCTGTTTTTTGCACTAGTCGCACTTCACACTTGTAATTCAAAACATCTTGACTTGCATTTATACCATCTTCAACCTTAGAAACTTTCTCCAAGGTCAACTACACATTCTTTGTTTTACAAATTCAAATTAGGTTAGCGACTCAACATTCCCGCGGTGGATAAGAATGAGAGTGGACCAAATACATACTTAACTAGGACCCAAAACAACATCTTGGATCAATCACATGCTTCCTTAATTGATGCATATCCTTCATGTAACGTGTAGACACCAGGTCGGACAAACCTAATGAAAACACCAATGAAATTTGAAGTACGTGCATCCACAACAAGATGATCACACGTGGATCACACAACACACTTCACCAGACACTGGAACACCTCTTAGAAGTCTTCAGATACACAACAATTGCAACAATCTTCATACATATAACTATTTCCATAAGTCCAACCAGACCATGCAGACACACATAGTAGCTCTAGAGCAAGCCTTTTGAAGCAACAAACCACAAACACTTTTTCCAGAACATAGATAAGATCATTATCAACCTTCTTTTAGATCTGTAGGACCTGAGACAAACCAACAAAGGACTGTAGAGCAAAAACATCTCTCCCAATCCACACGACTCTGCCAGACCGGTTCATACACCAGTGAACACAATTTTCATTGTCCATCAGACCATAAGCTATAACTCGAGATATACCATCCAAGGATGCTCATAAGCAACACTAAAAATCTGCACAAGCATAGGATCAACACAGAAGAAATGCAAAGCACAATATCGGAGCATATTCAGAACACACACACAACTTTGTCTTCACTATTTATTAATTTTCTCAAAAGCACTGGATATAAGCACACTTGCAACACCATAAAGATAGCTCCATGTACTCACAACATTTCTACAATATCTCAACCATACATGTACCATCTGCAACACTTGATTTGCAACAATCTGAATTGTGTTGAAATCAGTGAAAACATTAATGACAACACCACCAAACACATTCATACTTGCAACATATACAAATAAATAATGTAGTATATGAATCCATCATTTACCTTTTTCTTCATTTTTAAAATTTGTTTGATTTTCTCACCTCGAGATTTGAAGATCTTCTAAAATATTGGTTGACACGATAAGAAAATAATATATAAATGAAAATATAGGGTTCCACCTTGTATGGTTAACATTGGATGTATAAGTTATTAAGTTGGACATGGTAAAAGTGTATGATAGAGTTAGATGGGTCTTTTTGCAGAAAGTTCTCCTAGCCTTTGGATTTGGCAATGAATGGGTTAATTGGATCATGAGTTGTGTAACGTAGGCCTCCTTTGTAGTTCTTATCAATGGTGAACTATCAAATTTAATTGGAGCTTCTAGAGGTCTTCGCCAAGGGGATCCTTTATCTCCCTATTTGTTTATCATTATGGTTGATGGGTTGGGAAGATTTATCAAATCACAAGTTAGCCAGGGATTGATTTAGGGTTGGATTTGGGGTAATAGTTTGCCTTTGCATTCTCACCTGCAATTTTTTGATGATATGAATTTGATGGAAATGACAAGAATAAATGAGGTAGTGAGTTTAAGAAGAAAATTGGACATTTACTTGGCTGCCTCTGGTCAGAGGATTAATGAAGATAAGTCCTCAATTTTTTTCTTCAATACTCCTCAACTTATCCAAAGCAAGATTAATCAGATTCTACGGTTTCAAATTGTTTCTTTCCCTCTTATGTATCTTGGAGTTCTCCTTTCTGTGGGTTCTTACCTTAGAGGAGGTTGGCAAGGGGTTCTAGATAAGTTTCATAAGTGGGTAAGTCATTGGACTTATAGATGGCTCTCATCTACAAGGAGAGTGACCCTTTTGAAATCTATTGTTCAAGCTCTTGCCCTTTACGGGTGCTTTATGCAGATTGCCCTTGTGAGTTTTATTAAGGATGTTGATACCCTTGCCTCCCAATTTCTTTGGGATGGAAATTTGCACTCTTCAAAGTGGAGTTTGGTTAAGTGGGAGTCTATTTGTAGGCCAAAATAGGAGGGTGGTCTTAGGCTTAAGTCAATAGGGGTGAATGGGCAGGTTTTAGCCACCAAGTTATATTGGTGATGGTGTACTTCTCAAGATTGGGTTTGGGCTAGAATTCTTAATTATAAGTATCTCCATCAGTTGAATTCCTTTGATGTGCCTCATTATGGTCTTCTTGGGAAGGGGTCTATGATTTGGGATACCCTCAAGAGAGGGATGAAGCTGATCAAGGAGGGGATTTTTTGGATCTACAATAAGGGATTTAAGGCTCTTTTTTGGCATGATTCTTTGGCCATCCCCCTATATTATCTGTATATCCACATTTACAACCTCTCTATTATAGCATGCTTGTTGTTGGGTGGTTTAAAGTGGAGGATCTTAAGATTGGTTGAAAGTCATGGGGAAAGTGGAGGTGTCTCATTGGAAGGATTCATATGAGTGGCCGCCATGAGGCATTGAGGAAGCTCGTCATGAGCTTGCTAAGATTTTGGTTGGAAGAATATGCAATTCCCTTAAGAGGGGAGATACTTTGGCTTGGGGCCTTGACCCAAAGGGAAAATTGTCGGCTACCTTAGGGTACTTGGAGTTGGACAAGTAGTTGTATGGGAGGATTGGTGTTCCTTGGTGGAAGCAAGTTTGGAATAAGTTTTTCGTGGCCCAAATGTATTTTTTTCTTGTGGTTGGTGGTCCAAAAAAAATGCCTTACTTGGTATAATTTACGCAAGAGAGGCTTCCAAGGTCCTTCTATTTGCGTTCTTTGTTCCAATAGTGAGGAATGTGCCTCACATATTTTCTTTCGATGTCCTTACTCTAGAGAGATCGGGTACCTTTGGTGGGTGGTGTGGAATCATGCTTATGTCTATGCAACTTCTTTGGTGGAGTTGTGAGAAAGTCTTGGTCGACCTCCTACTAGGACATCTTTTCTCCAAATTGCTTGGATCATTGGCCCTAGTACTTTCATTATTTGGCATCTCTAGTTAGAAAGAATGGAGGATATTTTAGGGTGCAATTTTGGTGGTGGCTCATTTATGGTGAAATATTTTATGTAGGATACAAGAGACTATTTCTACCAAATATGACATCTTGGTTGTGGTGGATCCTAATGATGTTTCTTTTGTAAGGAATTTGGATTTGAAGGATGGAATTTCTAGGTACTCTATGGGTAGGGGTCCTCGATAAGCTAAAATAAGGATTCATAAGGAGGGTCAGTGGCTTACTCCTTCTCAAGGGATTTTGAAGATCAATATGGATGACTCTTCTAGGGGGAATCTTGCACATGCATGGATTTGCTATATTGGCAGAGATAGTAAGGGAGATGTGGTGTTCTTCTCTATTTATAAGGGGTGACATACTAACAACCTTATGAATGCTCTTGAGATTCACCATGCTATTGAGAGAGTTTGTTACTTGGGTTGGAAGAGGATTATTTGTGAATCTGATTCACAAATTGTGGTTGATATGTTGAATGAGCAACAATTAGATGGAGCTAATTAGCACTTGGCCTTAATGGTGAGATAGATATTGAGCCTATGTTGTTCCTTGGATTTTATTTCCTTTTGTCATATTCCTAGGGAGTGGAATAGAGTGGCATATATTTTGGCAAAATGGGCCTCTAAGCATTTAGAGAGGGGGGATGTGGGTGACTGAGGACTCTTGTTGTCAGATCATTCTTTGGACTTGGAAAAGTTAATCATGGAGGATCAGATTGGGTAGTTTGTTTCCTTGTTGGGTTCCTCTAGGGTCTGGTTATGTTGGGTGGTTATCTTTTAAGGGGCCAATGGCCCTCTTTTTGTACTGATTCTTTGATTTCAATAAATTTTTACCCCTTTTTTAAAAAAAATACATTGGATGTATAAAAAAAATTCTTAAATTATTGTGGTAATATGGTATTAGTTTTATTAATGGGTGGATGAGAGTATACTATGTTTCAGTGGTTGCTTTTTAAGTTAAATCTCATTTTTTATATATAGTTTATAGATAATATATATAGTAATGTGACTAGTCACATAAAATTTGTGGTTAAACCTTTAATAGTTTTGAGAAAGGGACACATTATAATTGCTAACAATTTAACAATTTAAATAAATATATAAGTATGACATGGGAGTAGATGAATTGAATAGCTTCAATCAAAATTTAATATTGAATTTAGAACTTTTGAATTTAATATCTAATTAAATTTAAAATCAATTTTAACTAGAATTAACATTATAAAATAAAGAATATTATTATATTGTAATTTTAATTTAAAATTATTTTGGATTATATATGGATGGACCAGTGGGTGGATGGATGGATGAATATTGGTTATAATATAGTAATTAAAATTGATTCTAATATGATCTATATGTGTATATCTCTTGATTTCAATTATAAAATATTATTATATATTTACTATTTAACTCTTGGAATTGTTATGTCCTTAAATTAGTATGATGTATGGTATTATGATTGTCACAGTGATGTGTTTATTTAATATAATTGATATAGTAATATGATTTTTTAGGACTTTTCTCATATAAACTAGTTCAGAAATGAACATCCATTACTATTTAATATAAAAATGGTATCATTTTTAAGGTGCAATAAATGTATTGCAAGAATGGCATACAAAATTATAATCGTAAAGTACAATAAGATTAAAAAATGTTGGGATGTGAAGTCCTGGGAAAACAGATTTCTGTTCCAATGTAACTAAGATTAGGTGCTGCTCCATGATACTTGCCTGAAAATACGTTAACATAAACTATCTAATATTGGTTTTCTCCTATCAATCAAATGTAAACAAAATCAGTTCCAACGTAAACATTTTTTGGTAATGTTTCGTTGTGCAAGTTTGTTATGCAAGGCTGGAAATATGTCCAGAATAAACTTAGCATATGGTTGCAAAGTCCATTATATATTGGACTGCTTGTATTGCAAAATGTGAGTGTTGTAATTAATAAAAAGATTTTCTCCTGCTTTCGTGTGGATGTAGACACATTGCCGAACCACGTTAAATACTTTATTATATTTCTTTTTTGTTTTTGCTGTTGTGTTTCTAATTTCTTGCATAATAATTATATGAAGAATTGTTTATGTTAGCTGCAAATTTTAACAACTGGTATCAGAGCACAGGGAGCACAGGAAGCACAAAGAAAAAAGTTGAAGACTCAGTGGCAACAGGTGTTGGCAATAATCATTTAGCAGAAGCAATTGAAGAGCCTGTAAATATTGGAGCCTGAGTTTAAAAGTCAAGCTGCCAAAGAGAAATTTGGATTAGAGTCAAAGGAGAAACAATTGCAGAAAGCATGGATTGTAAATTTTTTTTGTGTATTGCAAATCTGAATTTAAGTATTTTATTGCAAATATTGGAATTTTTAATTTAATCTGTTTTATTGAAATTTCAAAAGGCTATAAGAAATGGAGGAGACAGACAAATGGAGAATTGAAAAATTCTCAGGTCAAAATTTCGAAATGTGGAAATTGCAACTCAAATCTCTTCTCATTCAAAAGGACCTTTCGATTACATTGGAAGGAAAAACAAAAAAACCAACTAGCATGACGGATGAAGATTGGGATAAACTAGATCAGAAGGCTATTGCTACAATTTTTTTGTCATTATCCAGTAATGTTTTGTTCAATGTATCAACACAAACGACAGCAAAAGGACTTTGGGATCGTCTATCAGAGTTGTATGAGAGACCTTCTGCATGAAACAAGGTATTTTTAATGAAGAAATTGTATAATTTAAAAATGCAAGAAGGTGGTTCTGTCACAAATCATCTAAATGAGTTTAATACCTTGGTTAGTCAGTTGTCTTCAGTAAAAATTACAGTAGAGGATGAGATAAAGGCCATCTTGTTGTTATGTTCATTGCCTGATAGCTGGGAAGGAGTTGTTATGGCTGTTAGTAACTCCATAGCTAGCCCAAAAGGCATGCTAAAATTTGATGATGTTGTAGGAGTTCTTCTCAATGAGGATATGAGAAGAAAAAATCAAAGTAATTCAAGGTGCTGCTTTAATAACTGGCAACAGAGGAAGAACACAACAACGAGGCAAGGATAACCAAAGGAAAAGATCAAAATCTACTAAGAGATCCCAATCTAGAGGCAGAAAAGGTGTTTGTTGGCATTGTGGCAAAGAGGGCCACGTGAAGAAAAATTGTTGGACCCTCCAAAACAAAAAGAAGGTTGAAAATCAACCTAAAGATAATGAGGTAAATACAACTTCTGAAGAAGATGCTGATGCTCTTATTTTATCTTCAAGTGATGTTGTTGCAGATGTTTGGATACTTGACTCAGGAGCATCGTTTCATGCAACATTTTCAAGAGATTGTTTTAGAAATTATCAAGTTGGTAATTTTGGTAAGGTCTATCTCGGTGATGATGAACCTTGCAGTATCATTGGAAAAGGAGATGTTCTATTGAAGATGAAGAATGGTAATAGTTGGTTGCTGAAAAATGTTAGACATGTTCCTCAACTCAGAAGGAACCTGATTTCAGCCGGATAATTAGATGCTCTTGGATATAATGTTACGTTTGGAGTAGGAGCATGGAAGGTGACAAAAGGAGCATTGGTCATAGCGAGAGGAAGAAAATCTGGTACATTGTATGTACTAGAGGGTCAGATTGAAGTGGGAGCTACACTGGCAGTAGCAGATAGCGCAACAGAGCTTTGGCATAAAAGGCTCGGACACATGAGCCAAAAGGGACTTGAGATTTTGAAGAATCAACTTCCTAGTTTGAAAGAAATGGATATGGAGTTATGTGAACATTGTATCTATGGCAAGCAGAAGAGGACAAGATTCTCTAAAAAGGAACACAAGATGAAGGCACGACCATTGGAGCTAGTGCATGCGGATGTCTTTGGCCCCACAGAGGTAGCATCTATTGGAGGTTCTATTTATTTTGTCACTTTTTTGGATGATTTCACTAGGAAGGTTTGGGTTTATATGATGAAAAAGAAGTCTGAAGTTTTTGGTATATTTAAAACTTTCAAAACACTTGTTGAAAACCAAACTGGTTATAAGATTAAAAGTTTTAAAACTGACAATGGAGGTGAGTATTGTTCGAAAGAATTTGATCAATACTGTGTAGAGACTGGTATTCAGAGAATCAAGATTGTTCCTCTTACACCACAAGAGAACGGTGTTGCAGAGAGGTTAAATAGAACCATTATGGAATGAGCACGAAGCATGCTCTCTAATGTAGGACTGGGAAAAGAGTTTTGGGTAGAAGCAGTAAATACATCAGTGTACCTGATTAATAGAGCACCATCCACTCGGCTTGAATTTGGAATTCCAGAAGAAAAATGGTTAGGTAAGAAAATTTCTTATGATCATTTGCGTGTGTTTGGATGTGAATCTTTTGTTCATATTTCAAAAGAGAAACGAACTAAGCTTGACATGAAATCTAAAAGGTGTATCTTTATTGGATATGGAGAAAAAACATATGGTTATAGGTTATGGGATCCAATTACTAAGTGTGTTACACGAAGTAGAGATGTGATATTTAATGAAAAAATAATGCCAGGTATACAAGAAGTTAAATCACCTAAAGAGTATATTCCATTAGAAGATATCACAAATGGTAATGATATGTTTAAACAAAAGGCAATTGTAAACCAACCACAATCACCAATGCAAGTTCAAACACATGATCAACCACAAGATTTCCAAGATGATGAAGAATGTGTTAATCCAGATGATAATACACAACAATTGATTCCTCCAGTTCGGAGGTCCACTAGAGAGCATAGGCCTTCAACCAGGTATAAAGATTTTATTCAATATTTATTGCTTTCTGATGAATCTGAACCTACCTCGTTTAAAGAAGCATGTGTAGATAAAGATAGCAATAAATGGATGGAAGCCATGAGAGATGAGATGGAATCTCTTAAAGGAAATCATACATGGGATCTAGTTACACTTCCACCCAATTGGAAAGCATTACAAAATAAGTGGGTGTATAGGGTGAAGGAAGAAGCAGATGGAAAGAAGAGATTTAAAGCCAGATTGGTGGTCAAGGGATATGCTCAACAAAAGGGCATTGATTTTACAGAGATATTTTCACCAGTTGTGAAAATGACCTCTATTAGAGTGGTGTTGGGTTTAGTAGTTGTTCAGGATCTAGAGTTGGAATAGCTTGATGTCAAGACAACATTTCTTCATGGTGACTTGGAAGAAGAGTTGTACATGAAGCAACCATAAGGTTTTGAGGAAAAAGGTAAAGAAGCACTAGTTTGCAAACTAAATCGTAGTTTGTATGGGTTGAAACAAGCTCCTAGACAATGGTATCTGAAATTCAATTCTTTCATGTCTCAGCAAAAATTTTCTAGGTGTGAATCTGACCATTGTGTCTATTTTAAGTTCTTTGATAATGGAGAATTTGTATTGCTATTGGTGTATGTTGATGATATGCTAGTTGCAGGATCTAGCATGGTTGTTGTTAACAGGTTGAAACAACAATTAGCTAAGAAATTTTCAATGAAGGATTCGGGAGCTGCAAAACAAATCCTTGGAATGAGAATTATCAGAGACAGGAAGAAAAGGGAACTTATCTTGTCACAGGAGAAATACATTGAAAAAGTACTAGAAAGGTTTAGCATGAAGGATGCCAAGGCAGTAAGCACACCCCTAGCAGAGCATTTCAAATTATCTTCTGAGATGTGTCCCAAGACACTTGAAGAAAAAGAATACATGGCAACAATGCCATATTCCTCTGTAGTTGGGAGTTTAATGTATGCTATGGTCTGTACAAGACCAGATATTTCCCAAGCAGTAGGAGTGGTTAGTAGATACATGAGTAATCCAAGAAAAGTTCATTGGCAAGCAGTGAAATGGATTCTGAGATATCTTAAAGGCACTTCAAACCATGTTTTGAGGTTTGGAGGTGAAGATGCACAATTGCATGGATATGTTGATTCAGACATGGCTGGAGATTTAGATAGAAGACGATCTACAACAAGATATGTGTTCACATTGGTAGGAGTAGCAGTTAGCTGGATTTCCAGGTTGCAGAAAGTAGTGGCTCTTTCAACTATTGAAGCAGAGTATATTGCAATAACAGAAGGAGCAAAGGAGATGTTGTGGTTGCAGAGGTTATTATTTGAATTGGGTAATAGACAGAAGGAATTTGTATTGTATAGTGATAGTAAAAGTGCCATTCACTTGGCCAAAAATGCAGCATTTCATTCACGAACGAAGTACATAGAGCTTCGATATCACTATATTCGAAGTGTTCTTGAGGAGGGTAAGCTCAAGTTGGAAAAGATACATACAAATTTGAATCCTGCAGATGCATTTACAAAGGTTGTTTCAAAAGAGAAGCTAGAATTTTTTAGAGCTTCTCTTGGATTGGTAAGCCTATGACAATAGGCCTTGGAAAGCAAGAGATTTCTTGGAGCATGATTGTTCACAGTATTGTTTGGACTTCAAGTGGGAGATTGTTGGGATGTGAAGTCCTGGGAAAACAAATTTCTGTTCCAATGTAACTAAGATTAGGTGCTGCTCCATGATACTTGCCCGAAAATACGTCAACATAAACTATCTAATATTGGTTTTCTCCTATCAATCAAATGTAAACAAAATCAGTTCCAACGTAAACATTTTTTGGTAATGTTTCATTGTGCAAGTTTGTTATGCAAGGCTGGAAATATGTCCAAAATAAACTTAGCATATGGTTGCAAAGTCCATTATATATTGGACTGCTTGTATTGCAAAATGTGAGTGTTGTAATTAATAAAAAGATTTTCTCCTGCTTTCGTGTGGATGTAGGCACATTGCCGAACCACGTTAAATACTTTGTTTTATTTCTTTTTTATTTTTGCTGTTGTGTTTCTAATTTCTTGCATAATAAGTATATGAAGAATTGTTTATGTTAGCTGCAAATTTTAACAAAAAATACATAGAATTATTTTAATCATCCAAAAATTATTTTAATAAATTCCTATTTACTTATAATAAATTATTTTATGTTAGCTAAAAGCTCTAACTTATTGCTTAATTTAGACATTATTCGCTTTATCTTGTACATAAATATTTTATATAATTTTCAATATTTTTCATTCAAATTCTAATATATTTTTATTTTCATTTATTGTTGAATATTTTTTTCTCTATATTATTAGATACATTATCAACCAACTAATTCAATAGTGCTTCAATTGTTGCATAAGGTGTGTCACATAAGGATGCAAGCACCTAATCATTATTTTTTAAATCCTAATCTTTCACCTTTTCTCATATTATGGTGACTTTGTTCTCTACTTATATTTAGTGTCATGTAGTATCACATGTGGCAATAACACATGTGCTCTCTACACTAAATTTTTTATATTGTACAGTTGTGGACATTACAAAAAAATGTCTCATTTATCAAATTTATTATTGAATATAAATTACAATATATAAAGATATATATTGTATCATACATGTTGAAATCAAAATCAAACTAAATGGTATATAGAAAAGTTATCAACATAGTACACTCATGTCATATAAATAATAATTTCTTTGATGTAACTAGTCCTTGCCTATGGTTGTAGGGATGAGTGAAAAAAATGTATAGAATATATTGTGTGCATCAAAAGTTATGAAATCCATGAATTTAAATTAAAATGAATTTTCTCTATGTTAAGATTAATTGATGAGTTGAGGATGCTTTCTTTTTTACAGAAGAAATTTCAAAGTAACTTTACATAAAAATCATAAATATATTAATCAAATGCAATCAATTATTATATATTGTAGGTGAATGAATTGAGAAATTAGAAAGTCAATATTGAAACATACAATATATCGAATAATGGTAAGAAATTATGTCACACTTAAAATAATGCACACCAAAAAATTTCAACACTTGTTCCTTTTCTATTTACCTTTTTAAATGGGTTTTAATGGACTTAAAGAATCTTATACAAGATAACAATGTATGATTTTAAAACCATGAAAACAATAAGAACATTATAGAAGACATAGTTTTACATCAAGTTCCTTGCAACTACTATATTGTATATATAATAGGATAGAGGTCTATGCTATTTAATTCACATGTCTGATCTATGTTCCCACATTTTGCACAGATGTCTAGTTCTATGAGGGTAGTTGCAACCATATCATTTGACAAGTTAGTATTGATACAACAAATATTTAATATATAGTTAAATTTAAAAAGATAAACATTTAAAAACAAATATTAAAATAAGTCAATATAATTAAATAAATATATTTTGAATAATATGAAGTTATAATATAAAGTATTCACTTATCAATTCAATTAAAAAATAAATAACTAATGTTATGATAAAATTATTTATAGAATCAACCAACTATGTGAGACTTTGATAGTTTCTATAAAACTTAACAATTGCTTCAAATTCTTGACAAACACCGTATGCATATACTAGTTGTGCAATGTGATAAAAAAAAATTAGAACATTAAAACAGATTTTATAATTTTGTATTATAAAATTTGAAAATAATTTGCTTGTTTTGGAAATTATTTTGAAAAAGAAAATATTTTAGAAACTTGTTATTTTATGTCATGATTTGAGATGGGTTAAAATATCTTGGTGTTTATAGATTTATAAGATGAATAAGTAACATTTACTAAGAACAACACTATTATAATTAATTTTAAAAAATATAAATAATAAGAATATTGTCATGCTTTTAAAAACAAATAAAACATAAACCACAATTGAATTCACTTGATACTTGATCAAAATTGTTAGTCATAATAAAATGTACTAAATAATAGTCACTTGGCTTATAATTTAAGTTAAAAATACATATAATTTTGCCCTACTCAAAATAGATATAAGCAACAAAATTGTAACCATGCATGTATCAAAATAAATACCTTTCATTTCTTCATTTCTTCTTGTTAGAGAGTAGTGTGCAGAGATCAAAATCTTTCTCAGGACTATCTAGCATAGCCTCCCATTCATCACCTTCATTGGAATAAACCTCATTTTCATTGGGTGATCTGCTCTCTATTCCAATGACATTACTTATATCACCATCATTATCATCAGCAAATCCTTTGTCATGAGGTCTCCTTGATGGGGAAGGATCAACATGTCCCTTGTCACAAGTTCTCCTTGGTGAGACTGAGGAAGCATGATCAGACACTGCTATAGCTTGCAAGACCTCTTCTTGTTTGATATATTCATAGGGACTAACATTTACATTATCATTTAGTAAAGAAGTGGTTACATATTGGAAGTTTAATGGTGTAACTTCTCCAATCACAACTACCCTATTACTATCTTGAAGAGGAAAATCAACAATACTAGGCTCAATATTACCTATTTCCATGCGAGAAGAAGCCAATATATTCTCCTCATTTTGAAGTGTATGAGCACAAACATGAGGCAAGTGTTGTTGCCCCTCATAGAAATCTTGTGGGCACTGAGATTGAGGAGAAGTGGAAGTAGTGCCTTGATTGAGTGTGTTGTCTGATCCCCTTGTTCTGTTTTTCTCCTCCAATACAAGTTGTGGATTATCTGAATCTTCAAGCAGTCTTTTTGGTCCTGTATCTGAATCTTCAAGCTCTTTTTTTGGTCTTGTATCTGGATCTCCAGGTGTAACACTTACCTTGTTCTGACTGTTAATGGCATATTGTCTCCCACCTAAAGTGAAGTCTTTGTGACAATCATTGCATCTGTACCTTGCTTGTAAAACTGTGGAACAAGTATTGTCAAAATACCTGAAGTTAGTATTGGGTTGCTGACAATATATGCAAAGTGGCCTGATGTCTGATTCTTTAAGAGCATTTCTAAGATCTTCAAAACCCCCCATGGTGTTAGCTGGATGAGGGAGGTGAATCTTATAACCACCCAATGACTGCTCAATTTTTGCCTCTGTCATTTTGCTTTGAATGTTTTCTATATTTTTTTCATCCATTGTACTGTGTACAGAGATATAATGTAGTAATGTAAGTTAAACTCATTTATATAATGAAACATGAAGTCTACCTTCCCAAGGAAGATAATCAAAATACTTTAAATTTGTTAAAACAAATTAAAATCGTTTTAAAAAATAATAACAAAATATTTAATTTTTTTAAATCGTTAAATTAAATTTTAGGTTTTAAAAGATTATAATTAATGATATATTCAAACTTAACAGCACTTAAAAACATATCCATTCCATTTACAGAAAAGATAGTGATATTTTAGAAAAATCAAATTCTTTTGTAAAAATCAATATATTATTAGAAAAAAGGAAGTTAACATCCAGAAACAAACGGTATGTTTTTTTTTTAAAATGATACAATTTTTGGAGGGAAAAAAAACGTCAGCAAACACCAAGAAACGGCGGTTAATAGTGGAAAACGGCGTTTTGTCTGTTTTAACGGGAAACGCTCTCTTCCCGTAACAGAGAATAAAAGTAAATTAGATGATGGATCAACGGAAACAGCTTTTTGCACTCGCTGTTTTAGGATTTATGGATTTGGGAAATTTTATGATATTGGTGATAATGATAGATATTATTTTTTTATTTTAAGTTTTTTTTTCGCTTTCTACTTTATATGTATTTATGTCTTTTTTATTATAATAAATTATTATAATAATGAAAACACAATATTAGAGGTATATTGATTTTTAGATTTGATAAAAGGATTTTTTTTAAAATTAACGATTATAAGTAGGTTTGGAATTTGACGGTCATTTTTATTTTTTATATGAAAATTTTATGACTATCTAATCATTTAAATACCTTTTAGGAAAAGTATAAGTTGTTAAAAATAATAATTTATGAACAATTTTTATATAAAATATTCTATATTAAATTTTTTAATCCATTTTATTAATCATACATATTAAATATGAAAAATAAATTAAAAACATAATGATCATAATTTTTTCAACATTCACGTGGAAATGATTTTTGAAAATTCTTGCTATGTCATTAGTATATATATATTGAAAAATGAATGTAAAATTAGAAAACAACCATAGCTATTAGTAATGATTGCAAAAATCTTAAATTTACTATTACAATTCATAGTAAGTTTCTAAATTCATATTAAAAAATAATAAAAATAATATTGTTAAAAATAAAAAATATATATTTTATCTTTGAAAAGATTCTAAATAATATGCATTTCTATAATAGTCATTATAAAATGATATATAACAAGGCCGCGATGCGAAGTTCCTACCAAATGAGGGTGTTTTTGTTCTTTGACTTTTAGAAAATTTGAGAACAACATCGGTTTAGTCAAATTGAGGTCAAATGTATACAATCACTGACTTTTTTTGAATTTCTATATATGTTGGTGCTTTCATTGTCACCAATTCCTTGACTAGTTGGTATAAATTTGGAGGGAGCATTATAATAGGCTATCAAATAAGGAGATATGTCAAACGAGGTTCTAATATTGTCTCATGTGCTACTTTGTTCCCCTCTACTACTAAGTTTGTTTACTTTGTTGTTGCAAATGGCATAATATCTTGATTTGGTTCTAGGGTTGGTGAATCAATTCATTCCAAAGAGTACTTGCATTTCAAATATGTGTGTGGGTTTGAACAAGAAGAACAAAGCACTTGCATTTCATGTATATGGTCACTCTTTAATTAGTTAAAATTGTGCATCTCTTAATGGTATGCAAATTTATTGACATCCAAAATATAACTTGTTTGAAATTTTCATGAATAAAATTAGATTTGATCAACCACACAATTTACCTTAAATTTAGTCAACAGGGCTACATGGGGGCTGAGGATGGCATGGGAGAAATCGTGGGCGGGGAGATTGCAGGTTTGTGGCTTGTAGCAAACCACAACCTACATGTTCTTTACCTCCTTTACATCTGCTTGGTGTGGGTGATTCTCAATTTAGGGTGTTGTGAACTATGTAGGGTGGGGTTCTTTTGCTTTCAGGGTGTCTTTTTTGGGGTTTTTTGTGTTGTTTTTTTAATGTCTGGTGCTTACAACTAGTGAAGGAGTTTGAGGAGGTTTTTGCTTCCTTTCCTTGACCCATTTTTTATTTTTTGGCTTTTGGTGAAGCTTTTGTTGTTATCAATTTATGGGTTTTCGGGCATCATTGTATGTGAATAGCCCATTGTCGTCTAAGGGTGTTGTTGCCAGTAATTTCTTGAATAAGGCTTCAAGGATGGAGGAGATGGATATATCTGGGGGTCCTTGTATCCTGAAAACTAATAGTTATTTGGAGAGGATCCAAGATAGGCTTGTCTTGGTGATTAATCCTGACTATACCAAAAGATGTTGAATATTTTTCGAAACATGCTTTAATATGCAAGTTTATGGGTCACAGGTTTCTCTTCCATTTTTTGAGTCTTGGGCCAGTTGACCATGAAATCCTAAGGGTGAAATGGAGGTGATGTTGATGGCCAACAATATTTTTATGGTTGTTTTTAATTGCATGGCTGACCATAACAAAGTTTTTGAGGGGAACCTTATTTCATAACCAGATTGGTTTGTTCATCGTGCCATGGCATGTTGGTTTCAATCCTTTGGAGGAGCTCTCGAATTGAGTTCATGTTTGGGTGTGCCTCCCTTGGTTCTCGATTGAATTTTGGAAGAATGATATTTTGCATATGGTGGCTCTATTGTTAGGAAAGCCAGTGGGTCCTTCTCAACAAACACTGATAAAAAGGTACTTACTTTTGCACGCATTTGTGTTGAAATTGATTTGAGTAACCCTCCTCCAAACTCTTTGGAAATTCTTGTGGGTTCATCTTCATGGGTGTAGCAGCTTGATTATGAGGTTCTTCTCTTTTGATTTCGGTAGTGTCATGAGTATGGTCATTTGCAAAAATATGTCCTAGGATTTGCTCTTTAGAGCCCCTTCCTAACTAGCCCCCTTATAATCCTTCTAAGGATGATAAAGACAAGGCTCCTATTTCAGGTACAGTGGCAGATAAAGAGGGTTTTATTTTGGTCAAAACTTGTAATAGAACTAAGGTCAAAAAAGAACCTTCAAGGAGCATTAGAAGTAGGAGGTTTTCAATCGCTCGATATGCTAGATGACCTTGGCCAATAGGAGGTGAACCCTAGTTTATTGGCTTTGGAATCAAGTGTCTTGGAGGTGGATCAAGAGAGTTCTAAATCTGTGGATTATCATAGCATTTAGGTAGATGGGTTGACTTTAGCTCAAATGGATACAGATCAAAGCCTCGTGGTTTCTGAGGTTCTTGTGGTGTTTATAGCTATGAAAAAGCTTGAGGATTATGTCTTGGTTGAGAAGACACCCCTATGGAGAAGATGGTGTCAGATTTAGAGAAAGGAAATAAGTTTTCTCCTTCCTTAGGGATTCTTTAGAAAAATTCAACAAAAGGGGGTCTTGAGAAACCCTCCAAGGCTGGGAGAAAGAAGGATTTGGATAAAATCAAGATGACGGGTGAGATGTTGGTCGAGTCAAGATCTATCAAAACTCCTAACTCTCATTTTTCCAACCCTTAGAGATGATTATTCTTTCATGGAACGTGAGGGGCTTGAGCAGTGGCCCTCAACAAAAATTTGTCTGTGATTTTGTACAAAGTCATTCATCTAATATGGTTTTTATTCAGGAAACTAAACTTTCAACGGAGAGTATGTGTAACTTAGTGTCAAAACTTTGGTGGTAGGGTCATTACCAATGTATTGGTTTTCAAGGTAGTCTTGGGGGTGTGGATTGATTATGGAACCTTTTGAAGATTCACCCTCTTTGGTGGATTTTAAGTAAATATTCTATCTTTGTGGTTGCTTCAAGTTTGGAGTCTAGTGAGACTATTCTTTTATCTAATATTTATGTGCCAATTGATATGCCTAGAAGGCAATATTTGTGGTCTCATGCCGATTTATTCGTATTGCTCCTCTATATCCTTGGATTGTTGCTAGAGACTTTAATGTTATCACTAGGTAGGAGTAATTTAAAAGGGGAGGAATGGTAAGGTTGGAGCCATCTACTTTTCTTGTCAGAGATAATATTTCCTTATTCAATCTAGTGGATATAAAACCTAGTAATAGCCTTTATACCTAGAATAACAAGAGGTGTGGTCAGGACTGTATTGCTGAGAGGCTCAATAGGTTCCTGGTTTCTTATTTTTGGATTGGTGGTTCTTGGTCTACCAACTCTACGATATTAGACTAGAGGGGATATGATCATTAGCCAATTAATTTATCCACTTCTTTAGTTTGTGTTGCTAAAAATCCCTCTTTCAAGTTTCAACTTGTGTAGCTACAGGAGCCATCTTTGTAGGATCATATGGCTAAGTGGTGGCACCAGGGTAAACCTGCTTTTGGCATGGTGATGTACTCTTTTGTCAAGCAACTACATTTTGTGAAATAATAACTCAAGAGATGGAATAGGCAGTGCTTTGGTAATATTTTCCATGTGAAGGTGGTTGCTTAGGGTAGTTTGGATTCTATCACTCATAGGATTAGGGAGCTTGGCCTTTCTAGTGAATCCCTCCTCGAAGAGTCGAAAGCTTTAAAATATCTAGATGAGTGTGAGTTGTGTAAGGAGATTTATCAGAAACAAAAGGCATGAGTTGAGTGGTTGCAAGAAGGGGATAGAAACACTACCTTTATCTTTAACTCTGTGAAGGCTATGAGACATGGTGATTCAATCTGATATCTTGTGAAATCAAGGGGTGATCATTTGTCCTCTCTAGGGGATATTTATGGGGGGGCTTCTCACTATTTTGCCTCTTTGTTAAGGGAGGATTCCCTTGATGCATTGGAGGAATAAAATCATATCCTTTCTTGTATCCCTTCTCTAGTTTCTAGGGAGATGAATGCGAAACTTGTGAGCTTAATTTCCTTAGAAGAACTCGATGCCACTATTTTTCAAATGGAGAAAGGGAAAGCTCCTAGGCTTGACGAGTTTCCAATAGAATTCTTTCAAGAATTCTAGGAAATCATAAATTTGGATTTATTAGAAGTGGTGCATGAAGATCCCTAAGGGAACAAATATATATTGAGGGCTATGAACTCTAATTTCTTGGATCTCATTCCTAAATGTGAAGGGGTTGGTATGTTGAATTTGTTTAGGCCCATAGCTCTTTGAAACATGGTCTATAATATTCTTTCTAGGTTTATTGTGGAAAGACTAAAGTGGTTTATTAGCAGGTTGGTTTATGAGGATCAAGGGTCTTTGTGGCCAATTGGAAGATCTACAATGGCATGGTTATTGCAGATGAAACTATTTATTCCATGGAGGTATCAAAGGAATTCTATGTTTATCAAACTAGACATGGAAAAAGCCTATGGCAGGGTCAAACGGTCTTTTTTACGGAAAGTGATTGATGCTTTTGGTTTGTTGAGTGGGTAATGTGGCCGATGAGTTGTATCATGACCAATTCCTTCTCGGTGTTGGTTAATTGGGAGCCTTTCACCTTGTTTAGTGTAATGAATTGAATCAAACATATTATTAAATCTAATCCAATCAATCTAAGAGAGATTCTATGGCCCCTTTTTTAAAGTTCCTTAATCTAAATCAAGCTAGATATTATTTAGACCAAGCACATTGTAGCATTAGCTATCCCCTATACCTTAATCCTTTATTTTTCATCATCATGTAAACCTTAACAAGGGAAATTTCATTCCACTACATGATCATCCACACCAATTCTTGTTTGAATTCCCAACCCAACGACAATAATTAGACACCTTAGCCTCCTACACAATTCCTTCACCATCCAAAGCTTGATTGTTCAATCGAATTTCCAGTAAAAAATCCTATCAATCATTCAATCAACCATCTAATACTGTCTTATCCAAAGAATATTTAAATAATTTTCAACAAGGACTATTAGTGAGGAATACAAGTCAAAATAATAAATTTGAGGTGTGTCTTACCCCTTCTCAAGTACCATCATACATTAGTAAGTACAAGAATGTAGTAGACCGTATTCAAGTTGTTCAATCCCCTTCTAGTAGCAATATCTCCATCAATCAACACATGTGGGAAGCTAAATGATAAAATTTCATGATATTCATAACATCTATATAAGACCCAAGATCCCTCATATCCATAAGATTAAAAAACATTCCACCAATCAATGCCAGATATTAATGGATTATATCTAAGAACTTATTGATCAAGGGGATATTAAAGTAAAATTATGTACATACATATTTTTGATGAAAAAACTAAACATATTTCAAGAGATTGTTCTAAAGCATTATCAACCTTGTTCATAATTAATTTAAAACCAAAAATCCAAGCTATTCCTATCCATCATAAATAAAAACTCCAAATCAAGAAATCCAAACCGATTGTATCTATCATTCAATGACCCTCGCTTCCCATGATGAGACAGTTATTTCCATTGCCCACATAGATAAATAAATTGATCAAATTAATCATATTGATAATCAAGTTGTAGTTGAGATTGACCACATTGAACATATGGTTAAGAAATTTATAGTTGATAACATGATGCATATGGATCAAGTTACAACACTCATGAATAAAGATAAAGAACCAAAATTTATTAAGTTGGCCTAATCACCTTTACCACATTTATTTTCCTTGTAAATGAGAAACTTGAAAATTTTAATGATATCGCCATGGGTTAGCATCATCTTATTATATCAACAATGGATTAACATAATGTTATCATATCAACACGTATCCCACTGTCGATAAAATGTGTCAAATCATGGGGTACACAGGGAATATTTTAGGCTTTCTTGAGAAAGAAATCTTAGAACCTATATCAATTTATGTAAATCATAGACATAAAGGAATTGAATACGTCTTCTACTAAAAAATCTAATGATGTTGGTGTCACTTCAATAATATAACTTCAGCCAATGCAAAAATTGAAATAAATTCCATTCATAGCCCCTATGAAAATATTTCTAATATTAATCATTTCATAAATATATATCTATTGAATCCATCAACCTTGACTTCCAACATATTAAACCAATGGATTATGATAAAAAAAATGCATAATTTGAATTATTCTAAAGTAATTTTAAGTAATCATAGAAATAATGAGATTTCAAGATAACATCATGCCAAGAAACAATCACAAAGTATTTAAAATTAATTAATAAAGATGCAATAGCATATGAAGTGAAGAATCCAAAATCTAAGAATCACTAAGAAGTGAAGCATTGAAATGAAGCACCATATCAATATAAATTAACAAATAAAAATGAGTCTCACATGCATCATAAGGACATAAATAAAAAAGGAAGCACAATAATAAGGTAGACCCCAAAGAAAAAAAAGTATAAAAACTAAAAATAGCTACAAATCAAACCAAAGTAAAAGATTTAAATGAATAAAATATCTGAAACATAAATACAAAGAAAATAAATCAAATTATGGTACCCACTCAAAATAAGTATTCTACATACAAAAGGTGTGCATCATATTTGCAACCACTAATCACTCTAGAAAATAAGGTTTCAAGATCCAACATGGCATTTGTAATCGTTGGTTCTAATTAAATTCTTCATCCCAAATCTAAATATGAACACCTATGTAAGACCCCACCCCTTTGGCCTTGTTGATCCTATTAGTCATCAATGGTTTATGTCCTATATTTTATGTTCTTTTGTGTTGGAAAATATACATTACTGATTAATGTTCCTATACATCAAGTTGTTTATATTTTTTTTAGCTAACTAACTAGTGGTTGTTGTGATTTCATGTGATAGCCAGATGAGGTCTATTCCCTATCTGTGTAAGTATGTAATGATTAAGATGCTTTGTTATTGGTAATAAAATTGTGTGTTTTAAGGGATTTTGTCATGTTCAAAGGTGATTTTATATTATGAGTGTGAGTAAGTGAATATGAAGGTAATGATTGATATACAATATCTGGTTGCAATATTATTTGTTATAGGTTAAATATATTATTGATAAGTGGTAATATTTTGATATTAAATAACATGATCAATTGTTCATTGTCTCTAAAAGGTATTATGCAAGAAGGAAGAGTTAAAAATTACTTATGTAGATTTAATTCCTTAGTTGATTACTATACTACTTGTTTCAATTACTATTAGTAATGATAAAATACTGACACCTTTTCTCGTTGAGTAAATAGGTTAAAATTGGTCAATGTTGGTGAAGGGGTCACATAGCTACTTCGCTTATGTTATTCTTGTGAATTCATAGTCTTGTCAAGGAAATGTGTTTTAACCTTGTTTTGTAAGGATTGTACATGTGTGAAAGGTTATTTTATTAGACCCTTGGGTCACCTTTTTAAATTTTATTACTTATTGTTGTAAATTTTTTTGGATTAGATTGTGTCAAAAAAATTGCATCAATGTTTTGGATCACACTCTACGATCCATCATCGAGATAAAATAGAGAGCATAAAGAAAAAATAAAAAGTTGTAGACCAAGCAATGTATCAAAAGGCAAGGAAGAGAGGTTGGGGAGGGGGAGGCACAAAAACCAAAGTGCCAAGATGGAAAAAGTTGACCCAAAGACCAAGAGCTAAACAAAGTGCTCAAGAATTAAATTATTTGAAAATAACCAATTAATAAATTTGCTTAAGAAAACAAGGGAAAGCAAAAATAAGAGAAAAGAAAACAAATAATTAGAGCTAAGAAAATAATAAATAGCAAAAAGGCTAAGAGAAGAAGAAGAGACATAAAGATGTGTATATTATTTTGTCATAAGTATAATATATACAAGACAAAAGGAGAGAATAAATTAAGTTAAATTCAAAAATACAAACTCACAAAAAAAGAAGAAGAGAAATTGCTCAAGAATAAGCAAAAAAACTATGCAAATAATGAGGAAGGATATGAAAAAACAGATTAAAAACAAGGAGAAGAAAGCTCAAATTAAGTAAAAAAGAACAAAAAAGATTAAATTGCAAAAGCTAAATTAAGAAACAAAGGAGAGGGTATATATATAGGAATAAACAAGGAGAAAGGAAATAGAAAGAACCAAAAATTCCAAGAAAAAGGTAAAAAATAACATAAAGAAGGCAATACGAATATTAAAATGAATAGAAGAGACCAAAGGCCTAAAAAGAAGAACACAAATCATAAAAGAACTAATCTAGAAAAAATAAAACGGGCAAAGTAATTCAAATAGAGGGAAATAAATGAATGTCATGCAATAAGTGAAGAAAATGTAAAATGCCCAATGCAAAAATATAGCAAAAACTGATAAAGAAAATAAAGCAAAAACTAAGTCACAAAATCATACTCTCAAAAAACATTAAGGAAAATATGAAAATAAATAAAAACAAAGCAAGAAAAGAATAAGAAAATATTTAAAAGGTACAAAATTATATGCTCAATAAACATATAAATGTTTATATAAATAGCTCCATGAGTATAAATATAACAAAAAAATGAATAAGGAAATATGCATGTATGTATGTATATATACATATACATATACATATGTAAAAATTTGAGCCTACTTTATCTATTACTTATTCAATGCATGGTGTAATGATCTAAATATATTTCCTTCGCAAGATTGATCTAGGGTTTAGAACATGCATGCAATAATAATCTCAATCAATCAATAAAATGCAAAGAAGGAATAAAGAGAAAAGGAATGAGACTAGAACAGTCTCACCCATTTCTCTCCTCCATGGCTCACTTCTATTGAACCTCCTCTACTTGCTGCAATATGATGGATGCCCTCAGCCTTTGTGTGAGCAAAATAAGTTTATGACATGACCTAGCAAGTGTTGAAGGATTTAATCTAAAATGCAAGAGAATATAAATCTACATGCAATGTAAATGAACTGCAAAAGACAATGTTAGATGATAAAATATGAAATACAAGATAACAAAACATGAAAATGCAAGATGCTAAGAGATCTCTAAAATATGACAATGCAAGATGATATGAGAGAGAGATAATAATGGATAGCCAGGGATTTCAAAATGAAGACAAAATTGACATTTTATAGAAAATGCAATTTTGTATGGATGGATGAGATTAAAGATTGACAAATGCCCTAGAATCTGTGGACAAGATTCAATATGACAACCCACAATTAGGGTTAGGGCAACATTAGGTCAAATTCAAAATGAATGGACAAGATTGATTTTAAGAAAAATCAAATCAAGGGTTGACAATACATGTGACAAGGCACACAAAACGAAGTTGTTGGGGAATCAAATAATAATAAAATTATTTGATTCAAGAGAGAATGTTGACTTTTTAAATTAAAAACTATTTTAATTCAAAAAGGGGTGGGGTCATGTGACAGTAAATAAATTAAATTAAATTATTTACTAAAGAGGGAATTTAGAAAGGGAGACTTATTTTAAATAAATAAGATTTATTTAAAATGAGCACAATAAAAGAGGAGAAATTAAATAATAAAATTATTTAATTCAAGTGGTGGGACTATTTTAAATAAATGATTTTATTTAAAATGAGGAGAATGTGAAGATGGCCATAATTAAATAAATAAAAGAATTTATTTAATTATAAGAGGACTTTAAATTAGAGATTAATTAAATAAATAAAGTTATTTATTTAATAATCAAGAGGATATAATGGAAAAGGATAATTAAATAAATTAAGAAATTTATTTAATTATAGAAAGACATTAGACAATTAGTGACGTAATTAAATAAATAAATAAAATTTATTTATTTAATAATCATGAAGAATAAAAAAGATATGAATTAATTAAATAATCATGAATTATTTTATTAATAGTCGAATGTGGACCAAGGACATAATTAAAATGTCTTAATTATGCTAGGAAGAAAGAGATTAGAAATAGAGCTTGCAAGCCTAGGTCATTTTTATGTGTCTACACATGGAAGCCAAAAAAACTCATTAAGCTAAAAAATTGTAAAGAGAAAGGAAATGTGGTAAGAAGGAAAAGAGGGAAAAGGTGGGGCAAAAGGAAAAAAGGGGGGAGCGGCGGGGGGAGGAAGGGGGCACTAAGGCGAGAAAGAGAGGGAGAGGGAGAGAGAAAAGGGGAGAGGAAAAAAGGAGAGGGCTAACGAGGATTAGCAGTGAGACGGATGACACTGGGTTCTCTGGTTGGCAAGCAACGGATGCTAGGATAAACTTAAAATCCATCCCTCATCCCGATGAAGGTTTAGAGGATGATTGTCGATTTCAATTGCTTCTTTAAGTTTTCTCTTGAAGAAGTTATCCTCTTTGGCCAAGATTTGGGTATGTTCAAGACAAATATGATGTTTGGTGGATGAGGAGTGTTCGGCCAAGGCAGATTTGGAGATACGTTCATGTCTGATGTCGACACTATGCTCTTTGATTCTGGTGCTAAAGGAGTGACCAATTTCACCTATGTGAGGAGTGCCACATGAATAGACAATCTTATAAACTCCAGAGTCAATAAAGACATCCTTGGAGTCTTTGAGAAAAGGGATGCACTTTCTTAAGGTCGAGAGAGGCTTGAAAGCACAATGAAGGCCTTTTTAAAGAAGGATCTTGGAGATTTTTTGGGAGATACCATCAACATAAGGAAGAGAGGCACCGAGAGGGAGAGAAGAGGGGGTAGGTTTGGACCCAGAAAGAAAACTGGCTTTGGCTTGGTTGAAAGCTCTAGTTATTTTCTTGTTAGAATAACCATTTAATTTGAAGATTTCACACAGATGAATTAACTCCTAGATTAAGTTTTCATCATCACAAATCTGGTAGGCTCTCTAGGCAAGAGTTTTAAGAACACCAAATTTTTGGTTGGGATAGTGATGAGAAGAAGCATAGAGGTAGATATCAATGTGAGTAGCCTTGTGAAAAACCTTACGACCTAACTTCCCTGGAGATGTACAGTGAAGATGGGAATCAATGGAGAATCTATATTCAAGATTCAAGAAAATAGAGATGAACCTTGTGAAATTCAAACAAAGCCTAAGTTCCAAGGGTGGAGTTATGATTTAAATGAATTTGTGGTGCAATGGTCCAGTTCTTGTAATACTCCATCTAGAGGTGTAAATTTAAGGAAACATTGGGCATGCTTCGAGATTTAAATATAAGGAATTAATGTTGGGGAAGTGTGAACTTGATAAGTGAAATCATAGAAGTCATTTGTCTAAATCTTTAAGGAAATAAAAGATTGTGTCTTGGGGCATAAAAACTCCAATATTGTTTTCAAGAACACTTTAATGAAGGAATTAAATCCCTATTGAGTCTAAATTAAATATTCTATTAGAGTAAGGTAAATAAAAACATGTATTGAAGGTCTTCAAAAAAATCTCAATTCTAAGAAAAATTTAAAACATGATAATTTTCCCTCTATGTTGAATTTCTTCCGTAACATAACCAACTAGATGTAATATTTATTCATAAAAAAAAAAATACTATTTGTTTGTATATATATATATGCATGCAAATTATCTGTATAAACTACTTAAGAAACAAATATAAATTTCAATATATATTTAATAAACATTTTTTTTTTAAAAAATTATATGAAATTTAGATGTTATCTTTGATACCAAAATTAACACATTTATTATAAGTAAATGACTATCTAATAACTTACAAATAAATATAAAAATGAATATTAAGAAATTATATTAACCGAAATTATAGGAACGTTTCAATATCTATGTAATATTCATAAAAGGGATGTAGTAAGGTAAATCGAATAAATCTTAGGTTCTTCTTTTAGGAACAATATTAAAGGAGTTTTTAGCTCGACTCTCCCTGGCCATGGAGGGCTCCACCCCCACTCCTTGCACTGCCTGTGAATAATAAAAGGGGCTCATTTAATTCAAGAATAATTTTTTTTTATTTCTGCAATGAAATTAAATGATAATCTGAATACGTAAATAAGGTCAATCATCTTCGCCACTGTATCTTTGCTCGTTGCTTCTGATCGCTTCATGTTTACTCTGTATTGTGTTTTCAATACTTTGTGATCCGATTTATTCATCTTTAATCCCCTATTCCCCCTTCCATATGCAAGTATATATATGTTTAATCTGTCAAACACAACAAAGGTTGTTGAGTAAAGTATTATGCATCATAAAATCACTGTCATATGTAGCATGCATCACTGTTGCACCCAGATCGGTCATTGCAGACTGGTCTCTGTAGATTAAACCTATCCATATCTGTATATCTTCAATATATAAAAGCATATATTCTGGAAAACAACAGTAATATCAATGAATATAACAACTATTTATCTGAATTTATTTGTATTTTTGTGAGGCAAATGAAGGGGCTCTCTTATCCTGAGGGTCATTGCTGAAGATATGGAGGGATAAGTTGTTGGTGGCTATTTGGATGGTGGTGTTTGTTTTGGTGGTTTCTTTTGTGGGAGCTTACAGTTCTTGATTCTATTATACTTCTGATTTCTTGATTTCAATAAAGTTTTTACCTTCTTTTTATTAAAAAAAGGCTCTCTTATCCTACAATCAAGAAGAACTTCGTAGGAAAATTGTGAAGGCTGCAAAGTTCTACCGTCTGGTAAGACTCTTGAATTTTGAACTGCACCATTTGGTATCGGAGCAGGAAAAAGATTTGAGAGAATGCGGCTGTATTGAGGAAAGGAACCTTGGAAGAAATTTTTGTGGGCAAGTGTGAAGGCGAGGAGACTTGCGACTGTAGGGAGTCCGTCAACATAGCACAAAGAGGACGTGGACGAAGAGGACCATGAAATAATGATAATACAACAGCTATCATGGAGATGCTAAGAGGTATCACAGTGAGAATGGATGCAATGGAAATGGCACAACGAAGAGGAGTGCCTGTAATAGATGTCAACCAGGATGAAGAACTAGTGGAAGACCCCAAAATTGATTTGGAAGATGAAGGTGAGAATATAGCGGAGAGAAACTTTTTTAAAGCAATGGCAAAGATTAGCAGCAAGTCGAGTGGAAACCTCTAGTAACAATGGAAGCTTGAATCCGAAAGATTTAATTGATTGGATATTAGAAATGGAGAAATATTTTGACTATGAGTTGATAGAGGACCCGCGTTACAATGGAAGCTTGCACGAAGTTGAAGGGACACACGTCATTGTGGTGGGATCATGTGCAAGTTGATAGGCAGCGAAGAGGCAAGGACAAAATCAGAACTTGGGACCGAATGATAGCAAAGATGAAGGCTCAATTTCTACCTAAGGATTACCAAGTAAGTTTGTTTCGAAAATTACAAAATTTGAAGCAAAAAGAGTTAAGTGTGCAAGCTTATACTGAGGAATTTTACAAGTTAAATATCCAGGTTGGACATGTGGAAGATGATGCGGAAAAGGTTTCAAGTTATATAAACAGATTGAGATATAACATTCAAGATGAATTAGCTATGTTGCAAGTTCATATGGTAGAAGAGGCATATCAATACGCTTTGAAGGTGGAAGAAAATTTGAATAAAAGGCAACAAAAGAGCTCTTGTGGCAAGGGCAGATTTTCATGTGAAAAAGAACAGTCCAACAATGGTAGAGGTTACCAAAATAAGAAAGAGGCAAACATGTTTTACACAAACACCCAAGAAAGCAAGGAAAGAGGAGACTCTTCTAGAGGAAGAGAAGATTATTCTCGTGGTAGAGGATATTTTAGAAGCTCAGTAGACGAAGAGGCTTCAGCTTCACATGTTTCCAATGTGGAGAGGTTGGACATAGGGCATTTGAATGCCCTCAAATACAACAAGACATCAAAAGGAAGAGTGCAACAAAGAACTATACAACACAAGATGATGAAGAGAGTGTGAATTCTCCAAAGCAAGTAATAGAACCCAAATAGGGAGAGACATTGATGTTGAATAGAGTTCTTTTGAAACCAGAAAAAGAACAAGCAAAGCCAACACAAATGCGAAGTCTATTCTGAACAATGTGTGAATTAGGTGGAAAGTGTTGTAAGGTGGCGGTGGATAGCGGGCGTACTGACAATCTGGTCTCACGAGAGATGGTGGAGAAGCTGCAATTGAAAAGGACAAAACATCCAAATCCTTGTCGAGTCACTTGGTTGCAAAAGGATCATCAAATTTTGGTAAGTGAACAAAGCTTGGTTCAATTTTAGATTAGTAATTATGTTGATGAAGTGTTGTGTGATGTGATGCCCATGGACACTTGTCATGTCTTTTTGGGCAAACCATGGCAATATGATAGACATGCTATGTATGATGGTAGGGAAAATATGTATACCATCACCAAAGATGGACGAGAGTATCATTTGAGTCCATTGAAATACAAGGATGAGCAAGTGAGGGATAGTTCATTGGTTTGTTTTCATGCAAGTGAACAAGCTGTAACATTGACAAGTAAGGTTGGGAACAACCCAATAGTAGCTCACAAAAAGAGAGTTTTGAATGAGGTCAAGGGAAGTGATGAAGAGTCGGTGCAATAGTTGCACAAGGAAGAGAAAAAGAATAACCTGGGCAGCCTAATAATGTTAAAAAGAGTGATAAGAGTCATTGGAAAGAATCAAATAGAGTTAACCATCAAGGTGAGTGCAAATTGTAGTCTAAAGAATGAAGGAAAGTGAAGGAAGGACGAGGTGAAGAGGTTTCGATTAGTGAACAAAAGAAGAAGTTGATTGATGAAGAAGAAATTTGGATAAAAAATGAGCATGGAATCACCATTCGAAGCTTCTGAAAAATATTCATGAGTTGCAGCCTCATGGAACATTTCTCCTACCCGACATGTCTGATGCAGAAGCACCTAGACGAATATGCAATCCCATGTCACCAAAAACATGATTAATTTAGTTTTGGTTTGCTTTTATTTAGTTTGTGGTTTTTGTTGTGACTTTGTGGTTTGGTGAATTAAATTAGAAAGCTGACTGACATTTTGTCATTCTCAATTGACAAAATATCTAATTTGATTATGCTGGCGATTAAATGATGTATAAGAGGAATATGATAAGCTGAAATGGATAAAAGTGAGTAGAAAAGCTACGCCCAAATGAAAATATGAAATAATATGGATGAAACCACAAGACAGTGCTATAAAGGGGTATGAGAAGATTGAACAAACAAACAATAAAGAACAAGTTCAACGCAACCAAATTGGTAAAAATGCTAGGTAAAATAAAGACTTCAATAAATTAAAGTTTGCATCAAAACAAAGAAGCTGGATGGTCACCCATGAGCTGAAAGGACTTGTCCAAAAGTAAAAGAAATGTATGTAGGAAAACAAAAGAGGAGACCAGGCAGCCGTGAGGGAAAAAGAGAGGACGTTGGTATAGAGTTGAAGGGCATATTTAAACTGGGAAGAATTTGAATAAAATTTGTGCTGGAACAGAGGGTGCAGCGCCTCACAAAGGACAAATTATTATTATTTTTATCTTTAAATCTGCATAGACAATTACAGGGGAACAACTGTGGTTATTCAAGGATTGA
The DNA here is from genome assembly GCA_007115665.2 of Sequoiadendron giganteum. Taxonomy (NCBI): domain Eukaryota; kingdom Viridiplantae; phylum Streptophyta; class Pinopsida; order Cupressales; family Cupressaceae; genus Sequoiadendron; species Sequoiadendron giganteum. The sequence continues at coordinate 466,420,576 of CM021102.1, read as the reverse complement.
AAGTTGTGGCATATAATATGTATTTCTTATAGATTTATAAGTTAATTTTGAAATCAAATTTTGGAGCTGTTCAATTTTGAATGTAAATTCAATATACTAAGTCTGCAGTAGTTCATTGAGATGAAGTTAAATTGTTGCTATTAATTTTGAGAAAATTCCGGTCTGAATTTTATTTGACAGATGAAATTGTCAAATTAAAATTGTGAAGGCTGCAAAGTTCAACCGTCTGGTAAGACTCTTGAATTTTGAACTACTACACTTCCTCCTTCAGCACAGTAAAGAGAGTTATAGCCGAGTGGTGGATAAACTTTATGGTAAAGTAGGTGAGCCTGTTTAGCTTCCTCTCTAGGGTGCAGACATGGGCCTACAGGGCTTTGTAATCTTCCACACCATCATTCGACAACTTAGCCTCCTCTTTCCCAACTTGATGATTAGAGGATTCAAGGGTGGACTCCTCCAAAATCATCTTGTTAAGTTATGAAAAATGGCTTGACCCCTCCACATAGTCCTCAAATTCCTCCATGGTGTCATGTTTGTTGTGTGTGTGCTCATTGCCTTGTTCAAAACTGCTGGAAATCTCATCAATATGGACCTTCAATTTTTGTTTAGCCAACTGACTAGACCTCTTAATGTTGATAAGTTTCAAACTAGTCTCCGTACCCATGGCCATCATATTTTCCTCCCCCACAAAAATCTTTGGTTTCAATATCACCATTCTCGTTCTTTGTAGTGGGTTCTTCCACATAGAAGGAAATGCCTTTTCTTTTTCCGTTCAGGTTTGGCATTGCTAGCTTGTTTTCCTTCTTTATTGATATGAGTATTTTTCAACTCGCACAACCCCGTAATAGAATTTCTGAGATTGTCCAAGGTTACCCTTTTCCTTTTTTCCAGGTTGCTTGGGTTTAATGTTAGAGAAAGGTTGGTTGGCAAGGAGACAGAGTTTCTGCTTCAAACCAAAGGCAGCACCAAGGGAAGGTTTCAAGGGAGAAACTTCAGGGGTTCAAGCTCCTCAACCCTAGTAGCAAAAATAGGTTTTGAGGGGCATAAGGCCAAATGGAAGTGATACAGATAGAATGAGCCCCTGGTGAAGGGGGAGGGGTAGTTTATCAAGGTTCTTAGCATCAATCTCGAACGTTTCTTTGATAGAACTTTTCACAGACAGTGGGAGAAAGAAGGGGAAACTAATGAGGAGGTACCTATTGAAAATGGTTTAGGAGAGGCATATTATAATAATAATAGCATTTAAAATGGCCTTCTAGAGTAACATACTTCATGATAACAAGACAAACTTGATCCCAAGGTGGCGAAAGCTTACTCTTGTTGTAGCCATCATGAAGTTTTGAGGGTTGCTAGTTCTCCTTGAAAAACTATTGCATGCTATCTATATCCTGAACCTTGGTGTGCTTTTTGAGCTTCTAACTAGTGCAAGCAAGCCCAATATCTTTAGCTATCACATCTTTGCTAACTTCAAACAAAATTCCACCCATAATCACCTTGTGACCACACCAACTATTGGTGAACTAAGTAGAGAGGTTTTTGTCATGACCTTTGAGGCTCTCCATAAGAGGGTCCATACCCCCTTTGACACATATGTGCCAAACTAGAGTGTCACACCGAAACTCTTCACAATATTTTGGCTCAATTCTATCTCTATCACCCCCCACTTCCATACACAAGGTAGATTGAAAGAAAAGGGGAGTGATAAAATTGGATACTTTGTCAAACCACAAAAGAGATAAACAAAAGGAAAGCTTTTCGCAAGATAAGCAATTGCAATAGATCTTTGTACCATACCAATTTAAGAAGACAAGATCATCCCATGCATGAATAGTCATTTCCAAGGTGTCGAGGTTGGCAGAGAAAGACTAGAGGGTGGTACGATACATCGAGGTAGGCGATTTAGCATTTATGAACATATAGGTCATAATTATAGTTTCAAAATGAAACATTAGTTTAAAAGGGTGGGATATCATATCAGTAGTCCACTAATTTCAACTTATCAAAAAATCATTAATGTGATGGTAAGAAGCCTTGTGCAAATGCCACGTTTCCTTACTGACCCAAGTGTAGGCCCAGCTAGGTAGAAGGTACAAATCGGATCTCATCCCAATCATCCATAAGTTCCTATCCAACTCATCAATATTATTCTACATAATCTTATCAAGAGTGTTGGTAAAAGGAAATATAATCAAGCCAAAGTAGGAGATGTTAGCATTCATCATTAGTGATAAAAAAATTTATCATCGAGGATCAATCATTGCACACTCATGGGAAGAGCCTCCAAATTTCTCCTACACCTTGAGGAGCTCTTAGTAGACCCAATAATGGCCAAAGAGTTGACAACCTTATTTCCTTCTTTGAAATGTATGAAAGCTTTTTCCTTTCAAATTTACTGAGAATGAACTGGATATCAACCAAAATATCCCTAACAATCCATCCTTGAAAACTTTTGTTAGTGATAGCATCAATCATAGATTTAGAGCCCCCTCCATATGCAAAGACTTTATCCCAATAGAGAGAGAAAATTTGACCCCACTAAGAAAAGCCCTTACCTTTGTTTTCATAGAGGATTGCATCCCTATTCCTCCAACATAACCAACTAACATTCTTCTGCTAGGATCTTTGATGATGCCACCAATGCTAGCAGGGCTAGGAATGCCTTTCACAACTCCATAAAAATTGAGTTAGTGTCAACCATGTGAGGGAGTCCTCCATTTGGTATTCAATCTATCCAACGCATTAGAGTTATCAAAAGAAATGAGATTTAGATGCCTATTCCAAAACCCAATAATAGCGACCTCCAAAGCGCAGGGGGGTTTGCTTGAAGGTTTCCAAATATAAAGGGATATGTTTCCAATGAGAAGTCTGAAACAAAAGCTAAAGACCTCCTTGGGGCTATTTTTCACATTTCAGAAAATCCTATTATTCTTTTCCTTCCATAAGAACTAACAAATAAAGGGAGGAACCTATTGCCAAATCTCTTTGGGTAAGGTATGAGAATAGGGATAGATCCAACTCTCCACTAAGCTTTTGATATCCCCATTCATGGTCCAAGAGACCCCAAGTTTTTGCAGAGCTGAAGCCCAAAGCTCACCAATAAAGGGACAGTGGAGTAATAGGCGAGGGATTAACACCTCATCATTCTTGTAGAACATACATCTATTAGAGATTTGGAATCCCCTTTTTCTTAAGTTATCTTTGGTGAGAATCATGTTATGATTCGCAGTCCACCAAACAAAGTTGATTTTTGGGGTGAGGTACTTGTTCCAAATCTGTTTGCAAAAAACTACCTTGGGTTCCCTGCATAGATAATAGTTTGTAAGCCGACTTGATAGTAAGATTTCCCTTTCTCTCCTGGGTCTAGAAGAAATCATCATATTGGATGGAAATGGGTATTCTAGTTAAGGAAAGAGAATCTTGAAGTAATCTTGCATAGTGACTTAACTCTTGAGAATTATGACAACAATTATCCAAGACCCTCCACATTTGAGTGCCTTGTTGACCAGTCATATAGCCCTCAATGTTGCTACCAAAATAACCCATTTAATCAAGGACCATCAAAACCTTGAAATCAAATTGATTGAGGGGTATTTCAAGTAACTAGGGATCATCCTAGAACTTGATTTTGTGTTACACATCCTTATTTCTAGATGTTTATGATCCTTAGCATTTTTATGGTTGTTATCATGCTCATATATTGTCCAATTTAATTATTCTTACATGTTTTTTCTAAGATGTATAACTATCCTTATTTTGTCATTTGGCTTCATTGGAGGCAATATTGGGTACTATCTTTACTTTCCCTCATTGCATGCACCTTCATAATCATAACTTGTCTATGTCCTTACATGCTTATTATATGATGCTATATTTTACCATGTTTACATGCCTTTCCATGATTATGTACTCTTCTCCTCACCTCCAATCATTTGCATCCTTTGTATGCAAGCAATTGGAGGTCAACATATATGTCATTAATGTTTCCTTTTGCAAGTTATACTTTATGGTGATAGGCTCAATCATTTTCATGTTGAGGTGAACCTTACCAACCTTATTTTACCACTTTTTGTATCAAGAAGAATCTCTTATCCTCGCCTCTTTACTTTTATTTTTTAAAGAATAGTGAAAGTAGGTTGTAGTTGGTGCCTTTTTTAAACGTGTTCCATATGCTACCCATTGAATGCTTCTTCTTATTTTTTTGGTAAATTTTTGATGGAACATTCATAGCAAAAATAATTTAAGAATAATATTTACACTTTGAGTGGCTCTATATCATTTTAACTATTTGAAAACATTTAATTTACACGTTGACTACTTGTTTAAGTTTGAAATGCAAATTTCTAATAGTTCACATACATGTCAAAGTGGGGAAAAAATGTAATGGTAAAAATTACATACCCACACCCTTTTCCCTTATGTTTTGGGTTGCTTTGATTAGAATGTCCTTAATACAATGACAAGGCTACAAGTGGCATAATCTTGCATGAATTTAGCTCATGACGTCACCACATCTTGATCCCATCATCAATATCTTTTTAATTGATTGAAAATATTTAATTTTCTTGATGACTTCTTGTTATACTTTGACATACATCTACCTAATAGTTCATAATGCAATGACAAGTCTACAAGTGGCATAATCTTGCATGAATTTAGTTCATAACATCACCATATCTTGATCCAATCATCAATATCTTTTTAATTGTTTTAAAAAAATAAAGAATTCCTTGATGACTCATTGTTTTACTTTGACAATCAGGCGTCTACCTAATAGTTTACATGTGCATCAAAGTAGGGGAAAAATGTAATGATAAATTGCATATACCCTTGCCCTTTTATCTTATGTTTTGGATTGCTTTGATTAGAGTGTCCTTAATGCAAGGATAAGTCCACAAGTGCAATAATTTTTGTATAAATATTAATCACTATATTGCTTATTCTTAGAGATTAGTTATCATCCCTAGATCTCTATCTATTACACTCGATTAAATCCACAAGCCCAAACTTGGCTTGGATCATTTCTATAATCGTGCAATCTAAACCCATCAAATTATCCCATCACTTCCGCTACTAGATTTTGTTATCCAACCTAGTACATGTTTGTGTTGATTTGTCTACTATGTTGTTGTAAATACATTCATTCACTCGTTTGAAATTGTGTTGGTATGTGAAAAGAACATATAGCTCAAAGAGATTAAAAGAGAATTGTGTTGGTATGTGAAAAGAACATAATCTTGCATGAATTTAGTTCATAACATCACCATATCTTGACCCAATCATCAATATCCTTTTAATTGTTAAAAAAAAAATTCCTTGATGACTCATTGTTTTACTTTGAAACTCGTCTACCTAATAGTTTACATGTGCATCAAAGTAGCGGGAAAATGTAATGATAAATTGCATATACCCTACCCTTTTATCTTATGTTTTGGATTGCTTTGATTAGAGTGTCCTTAATGCAAGGACAAGTCCACAAGTGCAATATTTTTGTATAAATATTAATCACTATATTGCTTATTCTTATATATTAGTTATCATCCCTAGATCTCTATCTATCACACTAGATTAAATCCACAAGCCCAAACTTGGCTTGGATCATTTCTATAATCACAATCTAAACCCATCAAATTATCCCATCACTTCCACTACTAGTTTTTGTTAGCCAACCTAGTACATGTTTGTGTTGATTAGTCTACTATGTTGTTGTCTATAAATACATTCATTTACTCATTTGAAATTGTGTTGGTATGTGAAAATAACATATAGGTCAAAGAGATTAAAAGAGAAATTATTTGACAATGTATGTCTACTTGCGACACCATCATAAGCACCGTTGCATGCTTGTTTTCTTTAATCTTCTTTACTTAAAGTCACAAGTCATAATATAACCCTAAATCTTAAAACTTTAAATTCAAATTATCCCATCACTTCCCTCTATTATCATCGTGAACCAACCTAGTTTTACTTTGACATGCATCTACCTAATACCTTACATGCACATCAAAATAGGGATAACATATATTGATAAAAAACACATATACACCTAATACCTTATGTGCACATTGAAATAGGGATAAAATTGCATATACATATGCCTTTTTATGTTTTGGATTGCTTTGGTTAGGGTGTCCTTAATGCAATGACAAGTCTACAAGGGCCATTTTTTTATGAATTTGGACCATTATATAGTCATCCCTAGATCTCCATCTGTCAACCTAGATCAAATCCACACATCCAAACTTAGTCTAGGTCTTTTCTATAGTCAATCCAAACCCATCAATCATTGTGTGCCAACCTAGTACATGTTTTCTAGCTATTTGGTTGTCCATAGATATATCCATTCACACTCATTTGAAATTGTGAAAAGAACATCAAAATAGGGATAAAATATATTGATAAAAATCACATATACACCTAATACCTTATGTGCAAATCAAAATAGGGATAAAATTGCATATACATATGCCTTTTTTATGTTTTGGATTTCTTTGGTTAGGGTGTCCTTAATGCAATGAAAAGTTTACAAGTGCCATATTTTTTTATGAATTTGGACCATTATATAGTCATCCCTAGATCTCTATCTATCAACCTAGATCAAATTCACACATCCAAACTTAGTCTAGGTCTTTTCCATAGTTAATCCAAACCCATCAATCATTGTGAGCCAACCCAGTACATGTTTGCTAGCTATTTGGTCGTCCATAGATATATCCATTCACACTCATTTGAAATTGTGAAAAGAACATCGAAATAGGGATAAAATATATTGATAAAATCACATATACACCTAATACCTTATGTGCACATCGAAATAGGGATAAAATTGCATATACGTAGTCCTTTTTTATGTTTTGGATTGCTTTGGTTTGTCCTTAATGCAATGACAAGTTTACAAGTACCATATTTTTTATGAATTTGGACCATTATATAGTCATCCCTAGATCTCTATCTATCAACCTAGATCAAATCCACACATCCAAACTTAGTCTAGGTCTTTTCCATAGTCAATCCAAACCCATCAATCATTGTGAGCCAACCTAGTACATGTTTGCTAGCTATTTGGTTGTCCATAGATATATCCATTCACACTCATTTGAAATTGTGAAAAAAACATCTATTTGGCAATGTTATGTGTGTGACAAATTCTACAAGTACCATACATATTTTTGTATGATTTTGGACCACTATATATAATCATCCCTAAACCTCCATCTATCACCCTAGATCAAATCCAAACATCCAAACTAGTCTACTAGTCTAGGTCTTTTCTATAGTCACAATCCAAACCCATAAACTGTTGCCCTAGATCTCTATCTATCAACCTAGATCAAATCCACACATCCAAACTTAGTCTAAGTATTTTCCATAGTCAATCCAAACCCATCAATCATTGTGAGCCAACCTAGTACATGTTTTTGCTAGCTATTTGGTTGTCCATAGATATATCCATTGACACTCATTTGAAATTGTGAAAAAAACATCTATTTGGCAATGTTATGTGTGTGAAAAATTCTACAAGTACCATAAATATTTTTGTATGATTTTGGACCATTATATATAATCATCCCTAAACCTCCATCTATCACCCTGGATCAAATCCAAACATCCAAACTAGTCTACTAGTCTAGGTCTTTTCTATAGTCACAATCCAAACCCAGAAACCCAACGATTTATCACATCACTCCCCCTACCACTCATTGTGAAAAAAACCTAGTTGTACAATAGATAGATTCATTCACACCCCCTATCACTCATTGTGAGCCAACCTAGTTGTACAATAAATAGATTCATTCACTAACATATGTTGCTCACTCACTCCCCCTACCACTCATTGTGAGCCAACCTAGTTGTACAATAGATAGATTCATTCACTAACATACGTTGCTCACTCTAGGGCAGTGGAACCTCAATCTGTCAACTAGGTAAGTTATACCAATCATGTGTGCTCCCTCTGGGGTAGTGGAACTTTAGTCTATTCACTAGGTGAGTTATCCCAATCATGCATGCTCACTCTGGGGTAGTGGAACACTCATTTGAAATTGTGTTGGAATGTGAAAAGAACATCTAGTTCAAGAGCTTAAAGGAGAATCTATTTGGCAATGTATGTGTGATTGAAACATCATAGACAACATTATATGCTTGTTGTCCTCAATCTGCTTTGCACATCTGCTAGAGTATAACCAAACATTTAATTTTAACACTTTATTTAGATTTTTTGTCAAATACAAAAATATAATAATTTAAATCTGTATAATTTTACAAATTTTATAAATTTAGAATCTAAACATAATTTTGAATTTTAAAACAATAAATCAAAGTAAGTTGATTATTTCACATTCAAATTTCAAATTTGTTTTTCAGTTTCAAAGGACTTTTTCACCTTGAAAAAAACAAAAATCAGATCAACTGGATAAAATCAAAAGTAATATAATAAATCACATATATTTATATGCATGCATCTATGAGCAGCAATCCTCACTTCAATGAATAAATATTTTTTGCAGCGGGAAGATGCAGCACTTTTGTGCTGTCAAACATTCTTCGCAACTTTGCTGCTGATTCGATTCAGTTCTACATTCCTTTGTTCTCCTGATAGGAGAAAAGTCGCACCCTCTGGAAATGTCCAGAGGGAATCATACTATACTAAAGACAATATAGCTATGATTGAAATGGAAAAAAATGTTTATAATTTGTGCATGCAATATGCAGGGTGTGCATGTAATTTGCGCATGCTACTGCTACTATATTACTATTTGGGGTTCTCTGCATCTCCATAAAGAAAAGCCACAACCGTTCATGCCTTGGGGCTTGGAGGAAGAGTCATCTCCTGGAAGACTCTAAGGCGGCCATTACACTTCCTTTGCCGAGCAGGAGACATCTGGATTGAATTGGGTGCCTCAGAGAAGGTAGGCATTGTGATTTGTTCGAAATCCTTGCTATCTGGAGCTTCAATGAATCCCAAAGTATCCCACGGATCAGCACTATTATTGTCCTGTGTCAGGAAGGGCTCTGTGTCGTTTGTCATTTTCATGGCCTTCTTTGGCAAAGGAGGAAGATCAACACTAATGGACTCAAATGACAGTGACCTCCTAGTTGGCTTTATTTCATTCTTCCGCCTATGGCCCATGAATGTAGGCCTCGTTTCCTCCGAACTCTGGCCTAGAAATGAAGGCTTTGACTCAATGTCCGAGCTCTGGCATAGAAAAAATGAACTTGTTTCATTCTCTAAGTTCTGGCGATCTTTTGTACCTATAGATGGAATAAATGCCCTTTTCTCAAAGTTTTGTCCCAACCCACTTGAAAATAAGGACTGCTGGTCTCCTTGACTGGCATGTTTAGAGAAAAAAGGAGGAGCTGCAATATTCAGACCGGATTGATCTCGACGGGAAGATGGCCGAGAAAGAAAAGCTGAACCTTTCGCATTGCCATTTTCTTTCAAGCAAATTTTATCAAGCCTCTGGCTTAAGATCTCTGTTTTTCGAGGAAGCCCAAATGGAGTCCTGCTTTGAGAGGGAGCTGAGATATTCATGCTGTTGTTTGTATTCACATTTTCATTCCCGAAACCATCTTCATCTTTGTCTGAGTCATAATTCTCAGTGCAGGGGAATGGTCCAAATCCAGATGTTGCATGGAGTGCAGTAGCATCCCAATCCACAGAGACAGGATTTAATTTCTCAACTTCATTCTGATGATTTTCAGTATGCTTCCATGGACATGGCAGGGATTGCCACACAGAGGATTTGAGGCTTTCAACGGCAGAGTTCTCCTTAAGGGGATTATAATTGGTTGGTTTTCCTTCAAGCTCTCTTAGCATCTCCTGGGCTCTTTCATAGGATTTCAAATGAGAATCCAGCCCCCATGGACCATTTGCAGATGCAGGCTTTACATTTTGAAGCATGGATTTAGCCTCAACAACCCTTCCTTGATGCATTAAACATATCCCAAGATTGCACATCTTGTTGTTGTCTAGTTCAATTGATAAGGCTTTCCTGTGTTCATTAAAACAACAAAAATGTTAAGCCATGACTTAAAATCCTAAGGGAAACTTGGACTTGGAAATATATTAAAAGATCTATAATGCCTTAATCAGTGTACATGATCTTGACTATTGTACCTACCTGTATACAGCCTCTGCAGCAATATAATTGGACTGTTGCATATATGCCCAACCCAAGTTGCCAAGTAATCTTGTAGCCTCTTGTTCTATAGAAACTTGAAATTTCTTCCCCTGAGATCTTGCAGTCTTGGTTCTTTTTCCATTGAATGCCAAGCCCTGATGAATCAAATTGAGCTTGTGCTTCAACAGTGCAATCTGGTCATCCAGTCTTCCACATCTCTGCAAAGATGGATGTTCAAAACCACATCAAGATAAAATAAAGCTTGAGACACATCATATGGCTTTTAATATCTATTTTAGTATTTGGGACTGAGTTATTTTACCTTGTATAAGTCCAGCAGCACATTGTCCAGAGACTCTTGGGCTTGATCAGAGCAACGGTTCCTCAGTGACTTGATCGCTTCAATTGCTTCTTCAGGCCTGTTTTGCTGTTTCATGACAATCGCCATATCCTTCAGAGCACTATCCACCCTGTCTCCTGCATTAATTGCAGCCCAAAACAGAGCTATTGCTCTGTCAGGCTCTTTGTCCACCAACTGCAATACACAGAACAAACCCCATCGTACATAAAATATTGTAATTTATTCTCTGATTAAATGCATACATTCAACCAACAGAAATCCTAACCGGGGTTTATGCATCACCATTCATTTCAGCCAAGATCCAAATATACATTAAAACAAAGCCAAAAAATAAAATCAGAAAGACAGCACATGTTTCACCCACAAAATTCATTTGAACCAATCAAATTCTACTCAAGCTCAAGTCCAATATCCTAATATACATTGAAACCAAGCGGGATGTTTCTTTAAAATGACTTTTCTAAATAACTCAAATACTAGCGCTATCACAAAAAAGAAACAAGAGTATAACAGAGATCAGAGTAATTTCTTCTCTTTAATGTGATTTTTATTACAAGCTCAAGTCAGAACCTAAACACATTGTATAAGGATGTTTTCACATTATCAAGCGAAAGAAACAAAATCTAACATGGGAAATAAAGTAGTGTCGTGTTCCAGAGAGGAAATTCAATGCAATCAGCACAAAAGAGAAGACAAAAGTCACTGGAAGCAAAGACAAATCCTCATTCATCTCAACAATCCATAAACCAGAAATCCATCATAAACAATATAAATCCTAATCATTTCAAGACCCAAAGGAATTGATTGAGAACACATATCTAGACAGAAAAAATCCTCTCACAAAAACCCTTAAACATAACTTAAATCCCAAATCAATTTGGTAAAAAGATAACCAAGAAAAGGCATCCCTTAACAGACCCCAAAATTCACACAACAGAGCATACCTAGGAAGATATCCTCTTGTAACATTCTTTCCAGTCTATCCTAAATCTTAAAACATGTCTGCAAAGAGAATCCAAAAAGAACAGCATCCGTAACAAGTCTAGACGTTCATCACAGACCACAAATATCCTAACCATTTCAAGACATACGACAGCAAAACACCCCTTACAGACTCCTCTAACACTTAAAACCCCCACCAAAGCACTGCAAAATCAAATCAGAAAAGAAACCTAAGAGGATGAACAAACCTTAGAGACTCCTACAACAACTCACAAAATACTACATAATCAATGAAGAAATGAAACCCAAAGAAAGATTAACAACCAAAACTGGATGCCTACCTGTACATGCTTGGCCTTGACATATGGAGTATCGCCAGCAGGAACCTTATGCACAACGTGGAAGGAATCAGCCCTAGAAGGGGCTTTTCTAGCTATAGCCTTTGCAGGCGAACAGGGTGCAGATTTACAGAACCTTTGCACATATGGAGATGGAGGATTGTTGTTACTGTTACTGTTGTTGGGCCTCTTCCACATTCTGTCCATGGTGACTCCTCAGAATTGCTAATGTCTGAATGCATGAAAGACCCACAGACCCTCGTGCAAACAGAAGAACAGCAGCTGTAGGAAATAGAATGGAAGCTATGAAATGGCCAAACTGACTCAAATATTCATATACTCGAATATAGACGTTGGAATAAAGTAGCCGTTGAAAATCAGATATATCCAATCTAGTGATTACTATTGGTTGGAATGTTGATGTGGCAATCTAACGTTGAAATATCGACACGTGGATTTCCGAGCCTTTTGTCTAAGTATGCCCGTTTGACTACTTTTTTATTCGTTTTAATAGATTATCTTTCTTTTACTGCTGTACTGACTGGGGACGCTGTTTTCCTCGGTAAAAAGCTGGGTTTTTATAATTAGGAAGTTGTGAGTTTTTATTAGCATTATTGAAGTGGTTAAGGGGTGAAAAGAGTATAAGATCCCTTTTATAAATAAATTAAAAGAATTATATAATTATTTGAGGATTAAAATAGTTGATTTAGTAGTCTTTCAGTGTTGATTGGATGGTCAAATTGTTGAAAGACATGGACAACAATTGTAGGTTTGAAATCTAATTTGTCCACTATATACGTTATTGACAACACGTTAATCCTAGAGGTTATAGGGGGTTCACCCTATGGATAGATCTGCCCCATGACTAGCTCCAAGTTACTAAGCTTGTGATTCCTCTTTTTAATAATAAAAAATAGTTGTCTCAAAAAATTTAATGCTACTCTCAAAATCGATTAGCACTCTCATTTCTCTTTTGGGTAGTACAGGGTCAATTTATTCTAAGGGAATATATGTGATTGCTACTCTCTAGTCATTTGGGTTGTGTTGTTGATGGTTTCTCCACACCTGACCACACTTCTCCCATCTCACCCATGATTTCACTCCAACTTTTGTCCTATACACTCTCAAAACAAGTTGCATACATGTTTGCTCCAAATTTCTCCTCAACCTCTTTACTTCAAAAGTCTCATTCTCTAAAGCCCTCTAATTCCTATGTAACTTCTTCTTGGAGAGATGTTGTGGCTATAGCCTCCTCAAGAAGAAGTTAAATATTAAGGGTTTTGATGGGAGCTCTAAGGTTGAATTTGGTTGTTTGGGCAAGGACTCCTCTTCTAATTTCAAGAAATTTGTTCGTACTCCTAAATTATCACAAAATTAGAGGTGCTTGAGTGTGAGGAATATATGTTTTAGACAATGTGATTGTTTGTAAATTCTTCAATTTATGGCCTAAAATATCCAAACTATTTTAGTGGATTTCTGAGAAATGGAAGCAATTCTTGGAGAACAAAATTCATATTTGTCCTTGTGCATATGGTTTTTTAATCTTTGAGTTTGAATCTATTATTTATAAAGAGTCCATCTTGAAGCTTGGTTCATGGGAGTCAAGGGAGAATTTTCTTTGTGTTAAAGCCTAGTTTCCTTCAATAAATTCAAAGTGATTATTTCTCTACAATACTTATTTGGGTAAGACTTCCTTTTTTTCCATTGCAATATTGGTGGTTTTCAAGTCTTATGGCAATTAGGAATGCCCTATATAAACTTGTGTGTTTTGCAAAGGAGAACTAATAAACCATCTACAACCTTTGACTAGAGTTTTGTGTGGAGATGATACTTTCTAAAAAGTCCCAAAAGAATTCATTCTTAATATTGCAGACAACTAGTGGATTTTGAGAAAATCAAATCCAAATGTAGATGGCATTTTTTGATGGGCATCTTACCCCCCCAAATGTGATAGAAATAATTTCAAGAAATATGGGACTAATCACATGGCATCAATGGTTTGATAGATCCTCTTCAACCCACTTGGTGGGTTGGAGCATAACCCCATCATCATTTGATCACATTTCAAATGATTTGGTCAGGGATGAATCTTGTTCCCTTTCTCCAAAAGTAAGGGAGGCTAAGGAGGTCATTGTAATGCCCCAAAACATAGACAAAAATCCATAAAACTTGGTCCTATTTTTCAAAATTTAGGATCAAACCTCTAAAGAAAATGTAGATGGAAAGACAAAGGAGTTTAGACTTCATGTATGCTATGAAAATGTTATAACATGTTATGGAAGGCTTAGCTAATAGCAATTCTATACATATACCGAGCACTATATATTCTATAAACTATTATGCCAACTAGTAAGCATTCTTCAGATCATTCAACCTAGTTTGGTGTAATTCAAGGTGAGTTGGAAAATTACGTGGACATGCATTCTTCCTATGTGATCATGAGAACCCACATTCCTACCATCAATTTTTGAATATAGTATATATTCACACAATATCAATGAATGAAGGACAACATTATTCAAGTTGTTTGCATGCTTTGTTATTGCATTGTTTGTTGCTTCTATTATTTTTTTTGCATTATAAGCACCTAATAGACACAAACCTATTTTTATTAACACTAATTCATAAAATTGATACACATAGGGTTATCTTTTAATCTTAGATAAAAATCAAATCACTATTATGAGTGTAAAAGTGACCCTCTTTTTAAAAAATAAAATAAAAATGGGCCCATTTATTTTCCCTCGAAGTGATCTGTATGAGCTAACTTGAAGCATGATATAATTTAATTTCATGTTAGGATTTTGTATTATAGGGAATGCCCTAATTTATTTAGAAGGAATAACAAACACATGGAATACACATCTTTTAGTATGTCGCGGAACTTGGAAAAATTGTATGATGATTTTATCACTGCATAAGCATTCTATGACATCTTATATGATTATTTTTTGTCCTCCATATTTCTCAAAGTTATTGAATCAACATCCTTTTCATGTGTAAACTTATAAGAACATAAATCATTTTTTATGTAAAGATTAGATTGGTAACTTCAAGACAAGCTAAAAATAAACATCTAAAATTAACATAGATTAGATATATGGGCCTAGTTCAAATCTATACTTGTGGGATCAATTTCATAGCCATGGAAATGACCCTAATGTAGAAAAATATAAGTTTTATATGTTATGATTTATTCATGTTACATTCAATAGATTTATTTAACATTGATTATTCACTTTGAGATTAGTATAGTTATATTCCACATCAATCCAAGAGTTGAGTGCTTGTAACTACTTTTGGAAAAAAAATTTTTAAAAAGAAATCAAAATATTTATCATTCTCAATTCTTATTCCTAGCACATTAGACAACTTGTAGAGGCTCTTTAGGTGACTTACAACCAACCTATAACTGTTCTACAAGTCACCTATAAAATTTAGTGGATATCCAAGGATATATAGACTTTGATTGGGCAATTGATGTTGATAGCAAAAGATCTATCAATTATTATTATTATTTAACTTGTCTAGTGGTGCAAATAGTTGGATGAGAAAGTGGAAATATTGTTATCATTTCATCTGCTACATATGCTGATTTTATGGTAGATACTTAGGCATTTAAGGAAGCCATCTAGATTCAAGGACTATGTTAAAAAATATGGAGTTGAGATGTGGGGTCGAGTCAAATAGCTATTATAGTTTAGTGTGACCAGTCTAGCAAAGAACCCAACCTTTAATGTGAGATGAAGCACATTCATGTCTAGTACCATTTTTTTTGAGACATAGTAGAGGATGGAAAGAAGATGTTGGAGAAGATTTACACTTTGACAAATGTTGTAGAGGCATTGCAAAAGCTAGTAAGCATAGAGAATTTTAGGCGGCGCAATGAGTCTATGGGCCTCTCATCCGCTAGCAAGTAGATGATAATGTTGGAGTTTTATTTTTACTCTAGGAAGGTGTTTTGACAAGTGAGAGAATATAGGGAAAGGTGTCTCAACCTTGCATCTCAATATTTTGTATTTATTTATTATTTGGTCCTCATTTGGGAAAGAGGGCCTCCCACTATGAGGGGTCATTAAGATTCATGTGTCACTGGCTTGAGATATGTGTAACAAGTCATGTGTAAAAGTATATAATGTCATATAGTTTTATTTTGGTATTATAAGATGAGAGCTATTTATGATAGATTTTATGACATGTAAAAGCATGGTTGTAGGGAAGTGAGATTGAAATCTTAACCAGAATTATGATAGTTATATCATAAAATATTTTCACATAGATAATGGAGATAAAATGTGGTGCTTAATTTGGTGGTCAGCCATTACAAGTTATATTATAAATATAATAGAATAATATAAAAAATAGACAGGAAGACCAAGACCAAGGAAGGTGTTAGAATTTTTGCCATGCAGTCTTAGGCACCATAACCTCTTACATGTTGGTACACGGTTTTTCAAATCTATTAGATTGATTATTGTTTGTGCTTCATCTATTTATTGTGTGCTTGGGTTGAAATATGATAAAATGAATTTACAAGTACTATATAAGATGCATTTCCCTAGTGGTCAAGTAGCACTTGAGGTGAGCCTCTTCAAGAGAAATTTTATTAGCTTAAATTTGTATTTTCACGAGAATATTAGAGAAAACACATGGATTTAGTATACATAGATAAATGAATATCAAATAAAGTTATTGAAAATAGAGCTCAATTTCTATCCTCCCAAAATTTGAACAAGATTTTCATTTTAAAAACATGTCATATCCACCAAATTGATAATGAATGAGATTTAAAAGCTCTATAATGAATGATCCATAAGAGACAATACTTGTTGAAGGTATTACAAATGGGGTAGCAAGCTAAGTGGGCTCAATCTTGGGGGAAACTTAATGGTTAAATGCACTTGAGTTAAACTAATACTGAAATGTGTGACCTCTTAGGAAGTCTCGATGCTTCACTCTTGTGAGCATCACCTAGATGTAATGAGTGGTAAGTAGACCATTCATACTCATGAGAGATGGATTTATGTGAACCACTTCTCATGAAATATAGATCACTAAGTTTGGCTAAGAAAATTATGTAGTGGAATCATAAAATAAGATCCTAACTATTGGGAATTGGGTTCCATCTTGTAATGGCTCCTTGATCACTAGTGTATTCTCCATCTAGTCACTAAGTTTTATTCTTAGTGGGGGAAATAACTAATGTAGTGAGAAATTTTTCCTTAATTGTCTTGTTTATGTATTAATTTTAGTTTTATTTCTTTTGAATTTTCTTTATGGAATATTTATACTAATATTTGCTTGTAGAGCCTCTGGCCTTAATAACTTCGGATTGCTCTCATCTCACTTGTAGTAGGCACTTATATTGCCACCATCCTAGCATTTTATCTTCTTTATTATAATCTTGGAAAATTTTGATTGTACCACCATGCCAAAATACATTTTAGCATGCCTTTTCTTGCCTGACAAGAAGATATGGTATAAATGGCTTATAACATTTTTTTCTACAGTCCATTCATGTTTGTATTGTTGTGTGTACGTCATTAATAACAATCATCAAAATCTATTTAGATAACTATTCATTTTCCAAAATCTCTTTAGGTAACCATTCATTTTAGAAAATCTCAAGTTTTGTAATTCATGTTTATGTATGCTCAATCATTCTCAAGTACAAGAATTTGATTTGTTGTGATTGGAGAGGTGGGAACAATATGGAGGATATATGGTAGCATTTTATAGACTTAAATATGAAACAAGGTCTATTCCACATTTTCTTACCAACTCAAATATCATAATTACAAGTTTCACATTGGTACACAAATTTATATATTACAACAAGATATTCTAATTTTATTTTTATGAAGGGAAAATTTAACATCTATGGAATTTCCTTTTATCAGGTGCTTGAGTTCAACAAAGGGAGACTACACAATTTATACTCAAAAGAAGACAGTTGTGACTCTTGCAATGGAATAAAATGTAATTTTTTTTAATGACAATGGTTTGCTCACTATAACTATCGTCTAGCTCTTTGAGTCTCATGAAGTACATACAAACATGAACTTCCTAACTTTTGACTCCTTTATTTAAAATAAATCTTTGAAAATGTAATTTTTTAAACCATTCATAAACTACTCCACACAACAAAACCAATTGTTAAATCCATTCAACCAATATGATATAAAAAATCTACAAAAGGTAGGGAAAATTACCCCAACCTTCTGATTTTCTACTTCATTTTTATATTATTGTCATGAAAAATGGGATGAAGAGTAAAATAAAAAACAAAAGAACAAATCATATTCATGTTCCTTTGTAGCCTATGCAAAACTAATAAGTTTTTGGCTTAGACTGTGTTGGCCTGCGAACCGTCCCAACCTGGACTGGCCTTAACTACTCTTTAAACCTTCAACTTATAAAAACAAATGTATTAATGTTTAAAATAAAAGTGGTTGGTATATTCTCTCTCAACTGCTAAAATTTTACATAAGACTCAATCCTTATCCCACATGCATTGATATAAATATTATACAAAGGTATATATATAAATTTTGTCCATAGGTTGAAATGTTGGTTGGTGTCTTAGTCTCCCATTTACACCTGTTGGAAATTTTCCGAGTGGGTCTCATACTGACTCTTAACACATTAGAAGAAAGAAAAACCCTTTTATAGTATGAAATTGAAATAATTAAAAACCCTAGTTGAAATTTTGGCTGGTGTCTTAGTCTCCCACTTGCACCTGCTGAGGTTTTCCGAGTGGGTCTCATACTGACTCTTAATGCATTAGAAGAAATAAAAACCCTTTTATAGTATTAAATTGAAATAATTAATAAAAACCCCATTATAGTATGAATTTGAAATAATTAAAAACCCTATTATAGTATGAATTTAAAATAATTATTTAGTAAAATAAAGATATTTTAAAAAAAATTTAGTAAAATAAAGAAATTTTTATAATTATTTAGTAAAATAAAGATATTTTTATAATAGGAATTTGATTTGATTTTTTATTATCATATCTTCATAATTGGTTTATTTTTCTCTTCCTAATCATAAATTAGGTGTGTTGCTATAATTTTTACACCCCTAACACTTAGAGAGAAAAATAGCTTTACATATTTGGGAGCCTACAACTCTAAGCACCAATGTAGTGTAGATACCTAGGTTTTGTACCATGCATGTGTGACCAAAGAATTCATGAACATTTGTTTCTAAGGACACAAATGTATCAATAAATACTCTACAATCAACACAATTTTTTCTAACACAATCACCAACACAAGAATAATAACAACTAAATATAGTAAAGATAAAATCAAACAAATAATTGATAAAGGATGCAAAGAAAGAATCAAAAGAGTTTATATATACAAGAATTGAAACAAATGTAGAGGATTAATTCACATCATGATAGCATATAAAATTGGAAAAAAATTGCATGAGTTTTTGACCTTTGATCTATAGTATTTTCATACTTTTAAATGTCCAATTGATAGGCACATTGTTTTAGTTGAAATTAAGTTGGATGTGACTCAAAATATTTCCATTATTCCAAAGTATATGGATGATGTAGATATTTCAATTCACTAAATGACATCCTTCCATAACTAAAGAATAGCTCTTATTTTCACTCAACAATAAAAAGGATAAAGAAGAAAATAGTCAATGAGGTTGTGTGTGAGTACAAAATAAAGATAGATTTAGATTTTTTATACAAAGAATTAAAGAATGCACAACAAGGATTTGATGCATTGAGAAAAACTAATGATATGCTAACTCAATGTATATCTAATGTAAAGGATAGGTAGAAAAAGATACAAGATAAAATCATGTTGTCCAAACCTTAAGTTGTGAGGGTGCACCAAATATTAAGAACACATGAAAATTTTGAGGGCCAATAGGATTCTTCTGAAGCAACAACTGATCTAATTTTGTTCTTGGTATGACACATACCCAAAAAGAAGTACTAGTTTAGAGAGAATTGGTTGAAGTAAAAATAAAGAAAAAGTATAAAGCCAAGGAAGAACAAATCAAAGCTAAATTAGAGGATTCTATAAGTAGAGAAGAAGAGGTTCAAATGAAATTAGTAAAAGAAAAACCAAATTAAAGAGAGTGTTGGCCAAGTCAAGGCTACGATTGTAATAGTTGAATATTTAGTAGAGTAATATGCATAAGAACTTGTACTCAAATGTAATTTATTCTATTAGTTGGTCAAATTGATTAAGCCCCCGGCTTAATAATGAATGAAAAATTGAATTCTTTAGCAAGGGACTTTGATAAAAAATATATAAAGGATGATTCTCTAATGTTTTGTCAAAAGCAATCACAAATACACATAAATGGTGCAAATCTTCAAAGAAAACTCATCAAATTAAGAATGAGATCAAAATATACCTAAACAATGGTGAAGTACCTTGATACTTCAAAATATTGATAAGAAATTCACAAATCATATGAGATTTACAATAGATATGACCCAATTGGAATTACAGTTACAATTCTCTAAGTATAGAAAAACAATGTTACTAATCTATGTGAAAGGAAACCATGAAGAAAACTAATTAAAGACAATTCTTCATTAATAGTTTTACAGTTATTAAAGAAAATTATCCCTAAAAGTAAAATAACAATGGCCCTGATGAGTGAATAGAAGAGCTTCCATGATAAATTTTATAGAAGTAAGACATTGATACTATCATATTTGAATAGTTGTGCAAAAGTATAATGATTCTTAATTAACTTTGGCATGCATACAAAGGTAGAAGGTATTCATAATTTGTAATTACAAGGGTTGGAACCCATTAGGAAGGATGAATTATAGTGTCGGAATTGTGAAAACACACACAAGGTAGGATAAAACAACAAATGGTAACACCTTCCACACACGAGAGTTACAAATAATGATTTGTTATTTCCTCAACAATAAAAACTTACAAGCGATGCCAAGAGCTTTCACTAAACTTCTAGAGAGCTAAATAATACAGTGAAGGAGAATGTTTATAAGGGAAAACCCTAAATGAGAAAGAGATTAGATCATGACAAGTGTCAACATCATATGTATTGAGACATAATGATCTAATAATAGCTCAAAATAATAAAAGAAAAAAAGACTTCTAAGTTTAGGCTAATTGCATAAAGTGAAATTAGCCTAATAATCAATTAAAGGTTAATTAATTATTAGCTAATGAATGATTACTTTAACAACACCCCTTAAGTGTAACTTAGGGAGTAGCTAAAAATATCTAAAAGTGAATGCATAAAAAGAAAAGAATGCATCAATGGGGTCTCAACAAATAAGGCTTGATTGGGTACCCATGTACAATCAATGAAATCTCTCATAAACGTAAACCTCATGGGAAAATCTCCTCTCCAAAAGAAAGAAAGGAGAATGAAGGATGAAGAAGCTTCCAAAACAATGTCCCAAAAAGAATAGGAACATGAAAAATATTGTTGAAGCATGAAGAATTTATAGATAGCTACCAAATGATGACTGCTATAATATTAAATGAAGAACCTCCTTTGAAATAGATGATGATCAAGATCTAGAAGACAAGAATTTGCATGAGTGTCCCCAACGACACTACTTGAATAATCAGATGGAAAACAAAGGAAAATATCTTAAAGTCAAAGATACAAATGGCACATGAATCTGCATGAGTAACCCCAATGATACTACTCAACCATGCAAAATGCAAGTTGAAAATACAAGTACCAATAGTCTAAAGAACATTGATCAAGTGAAAATGGAAGGTTGCCTCCACAAAATAGGAATGCAAGAGTGTCTATATGGTAAGTGTTTCATCTCACCAAAATGCACGGGTAACCAACTGGTGCATATGCCTAGTACATAAAAACAAAAACTAAATATGTAGCTTACTCCAAAATGAAAACAAGGAAGCATTAGTACCAACAGTAGAACCTGCCCATAATGTAGAAAAAAGGAGAGCCAAGATAGGTGCATTGAAAATATGTGTCACCAAGAAGTCCATGAAGGAGAACCAAGAAAATTTGAATGTGCACATGAAAGTACTGGCAACTAATTAAGGTGTGCAAACCAAGGCGCACACACATGAGGCAAGAATCACTAGGAGTCAATGCTATCATAGAAGGAACATTCACTTGACAAAGGTGTGATGGAAAAAAAAATGCACTACAAAACCCCCCATGGAACTGTTGATGTTATAGCAGTGGGAGATATTTTTCTCTCAAATTTAAAAATGATGGATAAATAATACCAAGGCAAGTCAGACTTGCTATATATAATAATTTTATGAAAAGTCACCTTGTTTCTTAAAAGAGGCCAACCCAAATGAAGAGTCACCTAGTTTTATATAGATATAAGGCGATGATCATTCATTTGATCATCAAGTTCATTCATCATAATTCACATTCCTAGAAGAAGTTCATACTTGAGCAGTAGATCATCATCTTGTAGCAGCAAACCGATTTAAAGGAGAAACATATTCATTTGTATCTTTGCATCTAGGAGAGGTGCTATTATTCATTGTATCAAATTCAACATTATGTTGGGATTGAGTTGTAAGTAGATTTCTGCTCTTATTCCTTCAACATATAAGAGATATATTTGTTGGATTTTTCTCCCTCGAGTAGGAGGGTTTTCCTAGGGTATCTTGTAGTGTTCATTATCTTATGTGTTGCATTTTTTATCCTAAATCTAACATGGTATTAGAGCGAGCTTAAGACAAGACTTGGTCGAATTTGAGCAAATTTTGTGGCCTTTGGCCAAATTTGGAATTACTGAAGGAATCAATTATTTGGGAGAAATCAATATTGGAGTAGTAGCAATTGAAGGAATTCAATTCAAAAGGGAGATTTGGATTATGTTGGAGAAGTTCGAATTTTGCAATGGAAGCCATCCTTCAGTCAACTTTTTATCTAGGGAAGATCTTGAAGGAAAAAGGTTGCAAATTATTTCAGACCTAAGGGCATATCCTTGAAGGTGAATTTGTGCAGAAAAAGAAGATGGTGATCGGTGTCAAGGTCGAAGATAGACTTGATGGAGCCACAAACTTCAACTCTTGGAAACCCAGGGTACTCATTGCATTAGAGGATAATGATCTTCTTGATTTTGTGGAAAGTGATATGCCTGAGCCTTCCGATGATATTGAGAAAATACAGTGGAAGAAAAATGACACGAAGTCTAGAAAGATCATGATAGACTCTGTGATTGATCACCTAGTACCAATCATCTCCAAGTTGAAGACAACTAAAGAAATGTGTGATACTCTAAAAGGATTGTATGAGATCAACAATACCAATAGAGCCCTTTCTTTGAGACAACAACTTCACCATGTAAAAATGGCTAAAGATGATTCAGTCATCTCATTCTTTATGAAGATTGTTGATTTAAGAGATTAGTTGAGCACTATTGGGGATATAATTGCAGACAAAGATCTTGTTATGTTGGCACTAAATGGTCTTCCTCAATCTTGGGAACCCTTTATTCAAAGCATCAATGGGAGATCTAAGTTGCCCAAGTTTGATCGTCTTCGAGTTGATTGTATTCAAGAAGAGTCTAGGTTGGTAGCAAGAGGAATTGTGTGAAACTATCATGATGTAGAAAATCAAGTTCTTGCTACACATACTCCTAGAGATATAGGCAAAGGATGAAAGAGGAATAGAGACAAAGAATCAGATTCTACCCCAGAACCAAAGAAGAAGAAGGATTTCTCTCACATTCAATGTTTTAGGTGTGACAAGTATGGTCACTTTGCTCGAGATTGCAAATTAAGGTCTAAACAACATGTTTCTTTTGTGGAAATTGACATAGCGACATCTCAGAAGGAGCCAAGTTTTAAAGTCAATTCAGAAGGTTTCTTATTCTAAAGTCGACCAGTTTCTTCAAAGAGGAGAAAATTACATTCAGAGGGAATCACATCATCATGAAGACTTATTGTAAAGTATATTTCTTTGTGACAAATAAATATGAGGTGAAAGCCCTTATAGTGTATATTTCTTTGAGACGAAGAAATATGAGGTGAAATCCCTTGTAGTGTATATTTCTTTGAGATGGAGAAATATGAGGTGAAATCCCTTGCAGTGTATATTTCTCTGAGACGAAGAAATATGAGGTGAAATCCCTTGTAGTGTATATTTCTCTAAGATAGAGAAATATGAGGTGAAAGCCCTTGCACTGTATATTTCTCTGAGACAGGGAAATATGAGGTGAAAGCTCGTGTAGTGTATATTTCTCTGAGACAAAAATATGAGGTGAAAGCCCTTGTAGTGTATATTTCTCTATGACAGAGAAATATGAGGTGTGAGCCCTTGTTCATCTTTGTGATTGAGATGAGACGTCATGTTGAGAGACTCCATGATGACATCACATTGAGAGACTTTGCGGTGAACCCTTGTACTTGTGTTTCTTTCCACACATGGGAGTAGCCATGGTGGACACCATGTTGAGAGACTCCATGACGACATCACGTTGAGAGACTTCGTGACGAACCTTTGAGTTTCGACAAATGGGTGTAGCCATTGTGGGTGATGTTGAGAGACTCCATGATGTGGATATCTGGAAAGATACCTCCCTAGCTAAGAGGGATTTTTGATGTTATAGCAGTCGGAGATATTCTTCTCTCAAATTTAAAAATGATGGATAAATAATACCAAGGTAAGTCAGACTTTCTATATATAATAATTTTATGAAGAGTCACCTTGTTTCTTAAAATAGGCCAACCCAAATGAAGAGTCACCTAGTTTTGTATAAATACAAGTTGATGATCATTCATTTTACCATCAAGTTCATTCATCATGATTCACATTCCTAGAAGAAGTTCATACTTGAGCATCATATCATCATCTTGTATCAGCAGACCGATTTCAAGGAGAAACATATTCATTTGTATCTTTACATCTAGGAGAGGTGCTATTATTCATTTTATCAAATTCGGTATTGTGTTGGGCCTGAGTTGTAAGAAGATTTCTACTCTTATTCCTTCAATATATAAGGGATATATTTGTTGGGTTTTTCTCCCTCGAGTAGGAGGGTTTTCCCAGGGTATCTTGTTGTGTTCATTGTCTTATGTGTTGCATTTTCTAATTGCTTTCATTTTTTATCCTAAATCTAATAGGAACTTTATATCATAGTGTGAGTACAAAAGGACCAATAAGATGTGTGAAATCCCCAAAAATCATGTACAATATTGGCACTTTATCTTAGTACATCTACAAAATAAAAAGTACTTACAAAGCATGTCTACAATGCCCAAATAGGATAAAATACTAGAAATACATGTAGAACAATCCAAATAAATGTACCAAAATAAAAATATGATGATGAGACCAACACCACTGGAAATTACTTGGAACCAACTTTTGGACGATATCTCGTTCACCCAATTTTTATATCGTATGCCTAAGTTATGGCCAAAATAAAAAAAACTACTACTTTAGGGCACAAAGGGGGCTAGGATGGGATAGGGTACTATTTGTACCACTGATGTCATGCTAATGTGAGCATGTTGGAATTGTGAAAACAAAAAATAGGTAGGATCAAATGGAAAATGATAACACCGTCCATGCATGAGAGTTGCAAACAATTATTTGGTATTTCCTCAACAAGAAAAACTTACAAGAGATGCCAAGAGCTTTCACCAAATTTCTAGAGAGTTGAATAATAGAATGAAGGAGAGCACTTATAAGAGAAAATTCTAAATGAGAAAGGGATTAGATCATGACAAGTTTCAACATCACATGTCATGAGACGTAATGATCTAATAATAGCTCAAACTAGTAAAATAAAAAATACTCCTAAGTTTAGCTGAAGTGCATAAAGTGAAATTAGCCTAATAATCAATTAAAGATTAATTAATTATTAGCTAACAAATTATTACTCTAACATGTAGGAGATTAAAATTGGATAATTTAGTTAAGGATATGTTTGGAATCTATCCTTGTGTGATGGAATTATCTTGTGCAAAATAAAATTTTAGCAAATGTCCCTAAGCTTATGCAAATAGAATGAGTAATTAGTTCATAACGAGAGTGTGAGTTTTTATTCTTCTTGTTATAATTTTTCTAATTTAATTTATTATGCCATTTATTGTTCTAAAGAAAAAACTTAATTAAGTTGGGAGGATGTTAGCCTTCTATTGTAACATATTTGAAGCACCACAAATAGTATATATCTATATAAATCATTTCTATGGATTTATAATCATGTATTCACATATTTAGGGATAGCCATAGATAGATTATATTTAGGAATGTAATGTATTTTAGTATATAGGTAAATATTATTTCACTATAAGTGAGTCCAGAATATAATTGGTGGTGCTAGGGGACTATTGAAACTCAATATAATAGTGAAAAATATTCATGTCCTAGTCCCCTTATGCATTTGTCCTTATTGTTCCCATCATATATAAATGATATAAGAATACTCCAAATGGGTCATTCCTTATTCAAGTTGCCTAATTTTTTCCTCTTCATCCCACATGTTCTTCTCAAGCATTGGAAGTTGCAAAAAAAAAAAAAAAAATTCTAAGTTAAAGAAGGTTTTGGCCATTTTCCTTAGTTTCCATGGAGTTGTAGAGTTTTAGTGGAGAGACAAACTTATTTTGATTGTTTGACCTCTTGTACTAATCAATGGTCCCACATAGAAAGTGTGTTAATTATATTGGGTCTCTTCATCTCTTTTTTTCCTTTGCTTCTTCCACTTATGTGTTTTTAACAGACATCCAAACCTCTCATCCTCTTTTGCATCCCTACATTGTCCCATTCCCAACTTCTACTCAAGTTTCATGTGCTTTATAGACTTATAGGGTTAATCCATAATTCTTCCTAGTCCCTTCTTCCTTGTGGCCTCTAGTCCTCCTTTTCTATTGATTCTCACAACCCTTGCTTCCTTCCATGTTTCCCTATTGCAAAATTATGGAGTTCATCTAGACTTCTTTTGATCCTTGTCCATCTCTAGATTTATTGGCATATTGTCCTTATTTTCACTCCTATAATCATCCATTCTCTCTATTATTTGAACTTGTAGGTTTATAATGGACTCCTATTTCCCCACTTCCTCCAAACATATATACCTCTAGTTCCTTGATTGTTTCTTGCATTATGTCTAGCTCCTTTTTCTTGGAATCATCCTATACTTTTTGAATTCCTCTAGTTCCATTACTACTTCCCTTCATTGGTTCCACATTTTTTTCTCACATTTTCTTTAATCGTTTTCTTGTTGACTTTTAGTGGACTTTCATACTACCATTTCACTGTCCCATCCTGACTCCTACTTTTGACCTCCAACTCCATAATGATATATTGCATCTCCCTCAAGTGCTTCCTTTGCTCAATTATTTCTCGTGTGGAGTTTCAATGGACACCCATACTTACATTGTAACTTCCTAGATTCTTGATTGTTAGGTACACATTATATTCCAATCGTGTTGCCTAAAGTCTTTGCCACTCCTTTCCTCCTATCATGTGGAGTTCCTTTATAATATGAGATGTTCCTACCTTTCATTCTATATTATTTCCCCAAATCCTCAACTCACTCATTTTCATGCATTTGTGGAGTTTTGATGGACTTCCAAACTTGCAATATAATTCCTTTTCCCAATCTTTGGTTCAAACATGTAACCTATCATATCTTGTCTTCCATATTTTTTTTGCATTTCTTTTAGATATCCTCTATCTCTCACCAAATTACCAAATCTTCTTCGTATGTCAATAATGACCCAATTTGAATCTTTTAATATTTCTAAGAGGGTTTTCCCACCTAAAAATATTTTTCCAGCTCAAGAGTTTAAATTTACATGTATTTTAAATAGTACAATATGAGGCTAACCATACTAACATTAATGCAATGGTTGAATTTTAGCTCCCAATGGTCCTTACACCCATTCTAGAACATCCATCTCACAAATTTCATGGGGTTTTTCTTTTCTTGCACACCACATTTATGACCTCTTGTTCCTAGTTGAATTTTCACAAACAAATAAGCAACCATGTAAAGAGCTATATTTGCTATTTTATTTTCCAAGAAAAGGGTTGGTCATTTTTGGCCTTCCACAAAATTGAGAGTGTTGAGTAACTTTTAAGGTTTTAAATTCTACAAGTTTGATTTCCTAGAGAGCAACACTTTTGTTAAATCATAATGAGGTATTTGTATTCTAAATGATGTCGGTTGCTTAAAGTCTTCATGTCCATTTGTAGATATTTAAGGAAACTACTATGTGACAAGTTATGATGAAATTTTAGCTTAAGGTTTCCCCTTGGTACATTTTTTGGTTTAATAGTATTGAAGATTTAATGAATGTGACAATATTCTAATTAATTATTATTTTTGTAATGCTCTCTTCTTTATTGCATATATATTTCTACAATTTGGAAATGGATTACTAAGTATGTTTGATTATGTAGTGTAGAAAAAAGTATCCCTTTTTCA
The DNA here is from genome assembly GCA_007115665.2 of Sequoiadendron giganteum. Classification (NCBI taxonomy): domain Eukaryota; kingdom Viridiplantae; phylum Streptophyta; class Pinopsida; order Cupressales; family Cupressaceae; genus Sequoiadendron; species Sequoiadendron giganteum. The sequence goes on along the minus strand of CM021102.1, from coordinate 466,392,409 downwards.
CACTTAATTTGGGAATGAATAATTAATAATAAAATGAACTTAATTAAGCCTTATTTAGGGTTTTGTAATGTGTATCTTTACACTTTCACACTAATCTAGGGATTTATTAATTAATTGAGGTTAATTGGCCCCTTTAATTTAAATCCAAGCCTAATTAATTACATTTTCCGAGGGATAAATCTTGAAACTCTTAAATAATATTACACAACACTTTATTTTACAAGGAATGTGTCCTAGGTTAGTGACCTAGGACCCATTCACCACCTGACGAATGGGTCCTCACTAGGTACTAGGACCCCCTTTTTGCATATCATTTCATATTTCCCAAAGTGTGTCCTAGTTAAGTATGCTAGGACCCATTAGCCCTATGGTGAATGGGTCCTCACTTAACTTAGGACCCCCCCTTGAGCTATGTTTTTGGTGGTATTTTGATGATTTAAAATTCTAGATCTGATGTTGGCTTGTGTTATTTGAATTTCAAGAATTAATCTTAAGTTATGTATAAATATAAGGTTATTTCACATAGTTTCATCTAAGAAATCTAATATTTTTTATGCAAGCATCCTAAGAGTTCACAAGACCATTATAGAGCATTCAAGAAGGCATTCAAGGGAAAATTTATAGAAGTTTATTATAGAAATCAAGGATCTATTTCATCATGTCAAAGTCATGCATGTTGTTGAGCTAATGTGATGTTGTAGCATTGTTGACCAAGTTCAAGTATTCAAAGCCATTATTTTATGTCAAGTTCATGATCAAGATCTATATCCATTGAGGCCACTTCATGCTAAGTTGCAGATTTATTCTCCAAGATTCCACACAAGGTATCAATGCTTCATGTTTCATGTTCATCCTTCATATTTCATTGTCTCATCATAATAATTAATTACAAAAATAAGGTTTGACCAAGGCAAATCCCTATTCCCTAACAATCAATATTTTTCTTCTCCTTTAATGTGTGATTGCAGGTTTTAGGTTGAAGATCAATTGGAGAACAAAAGTTGTCAAAGCTGCAAAATTGTCAAAGTTGTCATCTTTCTTGCAAGATAACAAAAATTCGTCTACATAATTTATTTCCTTTCGAGATCTGAAGACCTTAGATCTGGGAGTGTAGACATTGAAGAACATAACCCAAAAATTGATTTTTCAAAACCTTAGTAGGGACCCATTTGCCACTGGGTGAATGAGTCCTTAATGAAGCCTGAAAAAACACTTTTTGCAATAGGTACACATCATTTTACCATCTTAAAACCTACCTTTTTACTGTTATATCAATTAGGTTTGTTTTATGATATTCATCTATGCATAATTGAATGAAATAACTAGTGAAAAGAGGGGTTAACCATCTTGATCTCATTTTGGGTTCATTCATCCCTCTCCTCTTTTCTTTCATTTCAGAATGTATGATATCATATCTTTGGTGCATCTATATGCTTAGCTCATATTCTATTGTGACTTCAAAATTTTGTTTCTCTTGGTAAACTATGACTTTGTAACTCAATGTATCAGGCATCAATCCTGGAAATTATGATGAATCATGCATTCAAAATGAAAAAAACTTTCACCAATAGTTTGGGACTGAGTTAGTATTTTGTATGTGCCTCATGATTTAGTGATTCATCTAGGAAAGTATCCATAGTGGTCCATAACAATTCTTATCTTAAGGAATCATATTTTGCATACCTACATCTTACATTTATACAATGATTTTCATAATATCTTAAAAAAGATTTTATGTGTAGTAGGTTAGTCTTTGGTATAGTGACAACCTTTAGGACCAAGTGAACATTGGTTACTACTAAAAAAATATTAGTTTGTTTATATCTTAAGTTGTAATCAATCATGTTACCGCTAGGAACACCCTCATGGGTTTAGATAAGCCTAAAGTGAAGGGTAAAAGCAAGAAGTTGGGTCCACATATAGGGTAAGTTTCATTTATGGAAAAATTCCAAGAGAAATGGGTACCTATTTCATAAAAAATGAGTACCCATTTAGGCTTGAGCTCTCAAAACCAAAATATTTTAAATGGGAACCCATTTTATTTTTCAAAATGCCTATCCGTTTTAAAAAAGGTGCCCATTTTTAATTACATTATTTTTAGAATGGGTACATATTTTAGAACATGTACATATTTCATAAATTTTTATTTTTTTTCAACCCATGCCTTTTATTTTATTTTAGGCTTGGAAACCCACCCCTTATCCTTGGACCTGCAAGTACAATTCCATGAAATGATCCAAAGAAAAGCTAACTTTGATAATATGGTTTGTTACACCCCATTGTGTTACTACTTATTTAGTTTTACCTAGTTGGGTGAAAATGCTTTAGATGAGTGTATTTATGCTTTATGTGTTTTGGAAATATGAAGAATTAATGTTGAATTAATTTGATGTTATGAAATGTTTGTGATGAAAATATATATTGCAAAGTGTAAATTTGGATGCAGGAATAGTATCAAGCCTCCTAAAGAGAGGGGAAGTATCACTAAAGGAGAAGAACTTGGTTTGGTAACCTTTGATAAAGACCTAAACTGATATTTCACACACACACACTTCTAGTTTGGTCAAGTCGGGATAATAGTTGGGGAGTAGTAAGTTATCTTTAGTCTTTCTTGTGTTTTGTTCTTTTGTAGGAGTCTAAGTATTGAGTCTCTTTGAGATGAGTGAGTTCTTTTTTACATGTTTTTATTTAATCAATGGAATTATATATACATAAAGTGCATATATATGTATATATGTATGTGTCAGTGGTAAACTCATACACATGAGTAAATAAGTGCATAAGTATACATAGATAGACATATATATGCATGCTCATGTAATGATTAACCATATGCATGAGAATATCATTCAAACAAGGAGACATATACATACATAAATATATATATACATATATATACATACATGCATATATGACGATCAATATGATTGTGAATAAATGTGTTTAAATATAAGGTGTGATATATATATATATGTGTGTGTGTGTGTGTGTGTATTATATATATATATTAACCTATGAGTATGTATTGAGAAAAAGGATGCATCCATGCTAGTATGTTAATATATCTATATATATACATATGTATATACACACACACACACATCAATATGTGAGTGTGTATTCGTATATTGAATAATGTATTATATAAACTTGTGAATTGAGATACACACACACACCCACATATATATATATTCATTATGATAATGTTATCCATAGCACTGAATTATTTAACCAATGCATAGCATGTAAAAAATAGCTTATGATAAGTATTGCATGCAACATGGTAATAAAGGGAATAGCGCTAAGTTGAAATAACAAATATAATAATAAGTGATGCTTAAAACATTTAAAGTGAAGAGTATTATGATATATGGAAAGTTCCATATAAAAGTGCTTAGCATCGAATGCTTTTCAACATGTTAATATAGTTGGCAAGACTTTGTCAAAAGAAAAATAACAGTAAATGCGAATGCACAAGAATTGTTGACCAAGTCAAATAGCCAACAATGACCCATGTAATATAGTTCAAATGGCATAATGTGGCACCGACTAAGAATGGTATGAATCAATTAGAAGACTATTTTACAATATGAATTTCCAGAATGTGAAGCATTTTGAAATATGCAAAAAATGGTCAAGTATGTAGTTGGCCAAGTAAGTTGATCTGTAGAAGGAGATTACCTTACATATCTGATTATCATTCTTGATGTCCTTTTGTGAAGTGACTCATTCACCATGGTTGTGTATGTGTTTACTGTACAACGAATTAAGTTGCCACCCTTTGTTAACCTTGTTGAGTCGAATCATTTGAGCTAAGAAGTGCTATTCTTGATACCCTGTTTCTAGCCTTTAGTTGCTAATTTTTGTGTATAAATAGAGGATTTATCTACCTCAATAGGGACACATAACTACATTCTTTTTGTGATTTTTTGATTTATTTTATTCTAATTTCCTAAGTTGTGAGAGTTTTTGAGTGAATTGAGAGAGGATTTTGAGAGGGAGTCTTTGCTAAAGTGGGAGAAATTTATTTGGGAGTTGCTTACTGGTTTGGGAAGGTTGTGTTGGGAAACCATATCGATCAATTGGAGCATTGCATAAACAGGCATGTCGATTCCTACTTCTTTTTATACTTTGTTTTATGCATTTAAAAAGATTGTATGACATTGTTTGTTTTGTTTGGGAAGTTAGTTCAATTGCTTATTAGGGAAAGATTATTCTATTCTGTTGCGAAAATGAAAGGAATCCTGTTGATGTTAGTACTAATATCTATATTGTTTGAAGTGTTTGTACATATTCCATATTAAGGAATGGGTGGATATAGTGAGAATAAATACTATATAGGGATATAGCTTTCATAACTAATTTTTAAACTCATTGAGTCTAGAGTTACTATGATTTACTTAGTAGATGTGTTAGTTAAACATAGATGAAAAAAGTTATTCCTAGGGTTAGGATAATCCAGTGAAGGGGATAGCCTATGCATAGGTTATGAATGGTTAATACAAATCAAGCTAGGAAGGTGGATGAATTATATGACATCCACTCGAAGTACTAGGTGATGAATACTTTGTCCAAAGTAGTGAGTTGCCACTATTTACACTATCAATTCAATGTGATCCAACTTTACATACTAGGTAGGGGAATGTGTGATGCCTACTAATAAATTTTCACAATAAACAAGATAAATATTTACCTAATAACACACTCACATCAAATTTTAAGGAAATCAAGGAAAAGTTCCAAGAGATAGAACCTCTTTGTAGGACTCCACATGCCAAATGTTGTATATTTTGAAAGAAACATTAACAATTAGTTTTGAATAACACTATCAATTTTCACATCGTTACATTTACTTTCCAAACAAATATATATATATATATATATATATATATATATATAACAAAATTAAGCCAATAGATAGATGAACTAATAAATTCTTTTTTTATTTCACTATTTCCTCAAGAAGGACCGCAATATAGCTAACTTTCAAGTTTGGAGGAATTTGAGTTCCTAAAACACAATTGAGTTTTGAATAGATATTTTTCTTGTTATAGTGAAGATAATTCTGAATCAAGTTCACAAAAGACAATGGGATCTCCACCTTGAAAGTGACAACTTGTTGTCATGTTCAATTTGCCACTCCTTATCTTCAAAAAAAGAACAATCTTCAAAACCTTCATCAACAAAAGGGAACTTTTATTCACAATGAAATTAAAATGAAAATAATTGATCTACAATAATATTCACTTGAAAAATGATTGTTTGAGTCCTCTTTTGAAAGAAATTTCTCTTAAATGTATTTAGCAAGTAAAACTAAGCACATGTAATTATTTATGCAACCTATGAACTTTCAGTGAACTGTGTTGCATGGCATTGTACATCGGTATCACTTATCAACAATATTTACCTAGAAATCTCGTATTTGAGATTTCTTTCATGAAAGGAGAATAAAAATATCAGCAACGAGTGCTTCATGGAAATTTTGAAGCCTTAGAATACCAATTTTGGTAATCGAAGTTATAGTAGGACCTTAAACATTTCAAAACTCTCAAATTCAACATGGGAAAGAAAATCATTAAGTTAATTCTATGCATAGGAAATTGTTCATTCATGTTTTATGTCATAATCAATGAAATACGTCTGCAGGCTAACATTAAACACTCAATAAACTAGTAAACTAATTGTCTATTGTGCTACTACTCGCATACAGGAGAGTAAAATTAGGTTCTGCCTAAACCCTAAACCCTAAAACTTCCTAAAATAAATGGGAATTACAACACTTAGTTTCTTCTTTCAGTGTACAATCGACCCTAACCAAATGAGGTCCACTACCATCAAATTCAACATAATGTCAAATGGTTTTCAAATGTAATATGTAATAATAACCAATCAATGCTATTACACTGTTTCCCCAGTGACACAAGAGGTCATTGTTGTCTTCATTCAGATCATGCTAGTTCCTATCAAGAATACTAAGCACCTACAACAAAATAATTCATCTCCTTCAGACAAAACCCTATTTTCGGGTGCTCAACAGACTTTGCAATTATATAAATGAAAAAAAACTAACCCTAGTGCATTACCAGTTCGGTCAAGAATCTATGGACTGATGCCAAGAGAGTATACAAAGAATTTACCTGTTGAAAATGTTTGTGATTTCTGTTGAGCTTTAAAAAAATAGAGCATTAAGAAAAATAGAGCATATTTTAGACAAAGAAAGAACACAGAAAAATAGAGTATATTTATTTACAGCAGCAGCATACAACTTTTTAATTTACACAGAGAACTGAATAGGTGAGTTCTATATTTATAGATCTCTTTAGAGATCTCTAGAAGGATGCAAACGATAAGCTGGAGAATGCATACAGGAGAATTGTCTAGAAGGTAGAAGTTTCTGGATTAGTCCGAAAAAAGGAGTGCTGAAGAAGAAGTCTAGACAGTTTTTAATTAATGCTGCACCTACCTCAGCACCGAAGTCAAATAAACATTACTCCAACAATTTCAATTATCCCCAAATTCTATTGTATAAAGACCTACAAAATTGAACTTATCAATGCCCTAATACACACACAAGTATTTAGATAGCTGCTCAGTTAGTCTTTTTGATCTGAAATAGAGGTTATACCAACCTTAATACTTTATTTTACCTCCGATATCAACCAACCATGTTCGAGGGCTCCTTTTTCTGCATGCAACTCAAACATCAAAAATTCAGTAGCAAAGATTAACAATATGTGTTCTTTTTAAAAAAACACTGTAATAAAACATATCTTTCTTACTGCTCCCCACCCAGCCACCCCCAAGCATAATTCTAGCTCACATAGAGTCAAAATCTTAACTATAAGCTCACACAGAGCAAATTTTGTCTTTGGCTCACAAGAGCAATTTTCACACTTGGCTCACACGGAGTAGAATTGGTGTTGGCTCACACAGAGCAAGCAGTAGCATCCATATTAAATCACAATCGATTCTATGTTAGTCTCAGAAAAAAAACATTAACATGATCAACAAATTTTTATTACCTTTTTCCTTTCTCTCCATCCAATCTCTCTTATGTCGCCTCTTCCTTCTAGCTCCCATTCATCTTACCTTGAATCTGTTTTCCAATTCGTTACAACACTCTTCCCCCGCCTTTTTTCTTCTTCTTTTATTTCTTGAAAAACAAAACTACGAAACAGAATATGGACTATACAATTTTCGATAATAACCACTAAATACCATTATTTACGTTACTTAACTTGTTACTTTAATTACCAATATTTTATAATTCAACAAACTTAATTACATCCTCAATAGTTCATGTTTTATAAAATTCTTAATCTGAAAGAAAAACTAACATTAAATGTTTAATTTACAACTTCTAATCATTTTGTATTGCAAACAAAATTTAGTTATGACCCTACATTTCTTCCCCTCTAAAAACTCGGCTTCCTCCTGGAAGCTAACCAAAAAGATAAGGAAATGAGGATTTTATTCTATAAGTATCCTCCCAAGTAGCAGATGATTCTTCATAGGGGTCCCATTGGACCTTGACCTAATCCAACTATCATCCCCGTAGATTCAGTGTTCATTGTTCTATGATGCAAACTGGTTCCAATGTTAACTGCCCATCCTGCACCACCTATAAAGCATCCGACTCCAATACATGAGAAGAATTTGGTACATATTTCTTAAGCAAAGATACATGAAAAACATTATGAATACACGATAGGCTGAGTGGTAATGCTAAGCAATATGCAATTGGTCCTATCCTTTCCATAATTTCAAAAGGTCCAACATATCTAGGTGTCAACTTGGAGCCTTTTCCATAACGAATAGAGCTCTTAAAAGGTCTCACTTCGTAGGAAAACTTTCTCCCCAACTTGGAATTCCCGATCCACTCTTTTATTATCTGCATACTACTTTTGTTGGTCTTGGGCTATTTACAAATGCTCACTAATACGGACAACCTGTTGTTCCAAATCTTTAACAAGTTCGGGTCTGATAACAATGTTATCTTCTAGTCAATTCCAACTTAAAGGAGTTTTACAGGGTCTACCATAGAGAGCTTCATATGGTGCCATATCAAGAGAACTATGATGGCTATTGTTATAAACAAACTCTACCAAATGTAAATAATCCTCCCAATGAGACTATTAATCCATCACATACATTTAGACCATATATTCCAAAACTTAATTTAGGGTGATCCCACAATATTGGTTTACAATTTTTGGCCAAACTGGGAACTGAAATAATTTTTTCTAACTAAATCTTCACTTTCGGGCACCTATAGCGACTAAACCGTGAGGAATCTAAAGATGATGCAAACTAGTGATTTGTGACATTTTGTCTGTAGATTCTAAATATATTTTAAAAAAAAATTGGAATCAAATTGCACTTCTTTTTCCATCTCCTTCGAAAACTAGTTCTTTTCAGCAAACAACATTTTTAAAGAGTGATGCTCACTGTATACAATATAACTTTTTTTTCATGAAGGATAAAATTCTAAATCTTTTGAATTTAGATTTGTAACTCCGATATCTAGTGCTTCCAATTGGTTTCATAGATTTTTTATTGAATATTTTTTTCTTAATCAAGTTTCGAAGTCAAACCAATTACAATTTAGACATAGGTGAACTGTATACAACATAATATTTTTTTTTTATGTATTGAAATTATTTTTTTTGTTGGATCAAGGACTTCAATATCTGGTGCACTCATATTTTTCAATTTTTTTTTTTGCTAATCTGCTATTTTTCCACATGTGCAAAACAAAGAGCTTGGTTTTAAGTGAAAAACCTATGTTTAATAAAACTAAAAAAATGAATACATAATAAAACTAGAACAAATTAAAATTATATTCATTGGATAGCTCATTCTAAGGACTACCATCAACTAGTTGTGTCTATGAAGTATCCTCCATTTTTATCCTCAACCCGAGCTTCAAAACGCAAAATTCTAGACTTTTTTGGTTCCTAAGGGGGAGAAGGGGGAAAAGGGGGGTTCGAGGTAACCCCTAGGGGTTCACTTGAACCCTCTCTCCACAATTGGATTTTTGTCAAGAATGGTGGGCCCCATCATTAAATGGGTTCGCTCAAACCCGGGTTCTAGAGAATCCTATTTTGGTTCGCTCAAACCAAATAGTTCAATCGAACCCCCAAAAGATTTTTTTTTTGTATGGGGTCATTTTTTTCAACTTTTCCTTCCTCACTCGAATTGTAAACCACTTTTGTGGGTTTACCCTTTACTCTTTCACTTTTTCCATCTGTCTCTGGATGGTAAGCAATACTAAAGTTGAGTTGAGTTCCTAAAGCTTGCTGAAGTGCATACTAGAATGATGAAGTGAAAATTGGGTCTCTATCTGAGATGATTTTCCTTGGCACACCATGAAGTTGAACTATGTCGCGAAGAAAAACTTTGGCAACTAAAACAACATTATAGGAATAACTCATTGGAGAGAAATGTGCTACTTTTGTTAATTTATCTACAGTCACCATAATGGCATCATGCTGATGAGCAGTGAGTGGTAAGCCTATAATGAAGTCCATAGAAATTGCATCCCATTTCCACTCTAGAATCACATGCATGTACAATAAACCTATTGGGTGTTGATGTTCTGCTTTTACTCTTTGACATTCTAAATAGCGAGCAAAAAAATCTACAATATCCTTTCACATTCCTGCCCAAAAGTATAGTTTCCAAAGATTTGTATGCATTTTCTTAACACCAGGATGAGCGACATAAGGTTCCTAATGAGCCTCGGTCATAATCAAACCTTTCCCTCCAAATAAAGAAACATATATACGTCCATGATGTCGGAGTAACCCATCAAAATCTACAAAATATCCTTAAAACTTACCTTTCAAAGGACTATGGAACTGGACAATCTCACAATACAAAGTATCCTAAGGTAATAGCCCTAAAATACGCTCTATGAGATCTATCTTATTAGTTAGGGCTAACAACTCATGACATCTCCTATTGAGATCAACTACAACATTCTCTTTCCCTTTAATATATTGGATCTCAAAATTATATTCACACAAAAGTTCCATCCACCTACATTGTCTAACATTCAAATTAGGTTGAGAAAAGATATAATACAGACTGTGATGGTTTAAATGCAACTCAAATCTATGCCCAAGCAGGAAATGCCACCATTTGGTCAAAGCATGTACCACTGCCACCAGCTCCAAATCATGTGTTGGATAATTAAGCTCATGATTCCTCAATTTACGAGACCCAAAGGCTATGGCTCATCCCTCCTACATGAGAACAACTCCAATACCTTCTATAGATGCATCTATACAAACTAAAAAGTCACCAGTAGGGTTTGGAATAGTTGAGATGGGTGTGCTAGTAAGCTTCTCTTTCAAAATTTGGAATACTCTCACACTGTTCAAACCAAACAAATTTCTTGCCTTGACATTGGAGAGAAGTTATTGGGTGTGCAATCTTGGAGAACCCTACTACAAATATTTTGTAATATCCAGCTAAACCCATGAAGCTTCTAACCTCAACTACATTAGTGGGAGCAGGCCATTCCAAAATAGCCTGAATCTTGGAAGGGTCCTTGAAGATACCATCACCAAAAATAACATGCCCTAGATTATGGATCTCTATTTGGAAAAATTCACACTTAGAAATGTTTGTATACAATTGCTTTTCCCACAGACACTACAAAACCTATCACAAATTCTCCTCATGCTCCTCCATAGTGTGTGAGTAGATCAGTATATCATCAAGAAAAATGACCACAAACTAGCCCAAAAAAGTTTGGAAGACTCCATTCATTAAACTTATAAAAATTGTTGGTGGATTAGTCAAATTGAATGCAACAACAATAAACTTCATAATGACCATACCTTGTGCGAAAAGTCATTTTATGTATGTTAGCCTTAGCAATTCTCAATTGATGATACTGGACTTAAGGTCTATCTTAGATAAAATCTTCACTCCCTAAATATGATCAAATAGATATTCTATCCTCGGATAACAATTATTGATAGTGAGCTTATTAAGCTGTCTATAGTCTATGCAAAGTCAAAGAGTTCCATCCTTATTTTTAACAAAAATCATAGGTGCATCCCACAAAGACCCACTTGGACAGATGCAACCTTTTTCTAATGATTCCTCTAGCTGCAATTTAAGTTCTTGTAATTTTTGTGTGGTCATCCTATAGGGAGCCTTAGAAATTGGTTGTGCCCCAGGAACTAAGTCTATGTGAAAATCAATTTCCCTTTTAGGTGGCATAACAAAAAGTTGAGGAGGAAACACATGAAAAAACCCTCGAAGAATGGAATGATCATCTAAAGAAGTGTCAGGTTTTTCCTCTAATTGATCACAAATTGAAATGGAAAATAATTGACATCCGTTCCTCATACATCGCTTGAGTTGCATTGCTGAAATCATCCTAAGGGATGTTGGTCTCTTAACTCTAGAAATAACTACCTTATTACCCAGGTCTTATAAACACTCAATAGACTTATGTCAGCAATCTAATTTTGCTTCATGTCCATTCATACATCCATACCTAAAATTCTGTCATAAGACCTCAAAGGTATCACCCTAAAATCTGTTTTGGTTAGAAAGAGAACTAAGCTCTAACCGAAAATCTCTAACTAGAGAATTAACTGAAATTCTAGCTCTAGAAGCTAACTCCACATCCCAATTCACATTTTTCTTAGCAACCACACGCCCACACTTCTCCACTATAGATGGGGAAATAAAATAATTTGTTGCTCCTAAATAAAAAAGAACAGAAATAGTAACCTTCCCAATTTTTTCGGGAACCTCTATGCCCGATGCTTGATGATTAGCTTGTCGATTTTCTATTACTGCAAAAACTCGATGAGATTTGCCAATATCACCCACTGTAGGTTCAAAGGCTGCTGACTGCTGGACTCCTAAAAAATATCTTATTGTGTGGAAATTCCCATGCAAATTGTCCCTTACCACCACAATTGTAACAAGTGTGGCTCGAATTAGACTGGAAAATTGATATACCAGTGCTAGCTTGATTTCCTCGAGTATTATGCTAAGAATGGGTTGCTTCATTGTATTGTGACTGATTTCTCTGATCCCCTCTCTGAGTGGGGTTTTTCCATGACCTGACTGAACCTTTAGGTGAGGACCTAGCTTTCTGATTTTGTTGTGACTGAGCTGGTCTAGAAGAATAAGAAGTCGATCTATTTCCATTCCTAAAAGAATGGGACTGACTATGGTTATGATGCTAAAATGAACTCCGTTGTTGGTCATGATGTCTCAGCTGAATTTCTTCTACAATTAGTGCTTTCTCTACTACATTTTTCATAGTGGTGGGCTCAGACAACCGAATCGGTCCTGCTATATTGTGATTTAGTCCTCTAATGTTTACCATCAACTTCTCATCTTGAATATAGTCCACATACTGTGAAAACTCAAAGAATTTATCCTCATATTGTGGTATAGTCATTCCTCTTTATTGGAGATCATGAAATTCATTAATTTTTTTGTTGCCAGAAATGCTTTGAAATGTATCTTTATGAAGACCTCTAAGAAGGTTTCCCATGTGATATTTTCAAGGTTTAAATGACTTTTCCTCTCCTCCTGCCACCACCAGGTATCTACACTACCCTTAAGTTGATGAATTAACAATATGGCCTTAAGATTGATTTCATAGGTCTTCAATGTAAAGTTATTTTCAAGACTTATTAACCATGATTCAGCCTCTAATCCATCAGTAGACCCAAAAAATTATTGTGGCTGCAACCGAAGAAATTTTTGTATAGTATTATCAATATCCATCGCAGCCCCCCCAATTGTTTGGGTGTTACGAGGAGGTGGAGGGTAATGTCCCGACTCTCCTTCCTCAACATGTTTTGTTCCATTGTGGTGGGAACTTCTACTTCTTCCCCGAGGCACAAACTATTGTTCTTTTTTATGATGCTGATTTGGCACCGGTAACCTTTCTTGTATCACATTTACTATATTTTGTAAAGCTTGGAATATTTGTGGCCCCTGGCCCATTGGTTCTCAAGGTTGACCTAGTTGATTCGTCGACATTTTTATTTTTTTACACAAAAAAATGAGTTATTTTAGGCAAATTACTTTTCCCCAAAGCTCCCAGTATTGAAACCTAGTGCTCTTATACCTATGTGATGCCTACTAATAACGTTTCACAATAAACAAGATAAATATTCACCTAATAATGCATTCACATCAACTTTTAAGGAAACCAAGGAAAAATTCCAAGAGATAGGACCTCTCTGTAGGAATTCATGTGCTAAATGTTGTATATTTTGAGAGAAACATTAACAGTTAGTTTTGAATAGCACTTTCAATCTTAACAACGTTACATTTAGTTTCCAAACAAAAATATATATAAACCAAAATTAAGCCAACATATAGATGAACTAATGAATTCATATTTTATTTCACTATTTCCTCAAGAAGGACTGCAATACAACTAACTTTCCAATTTGGAGGAATTTGAGTTCCTAAAACACAACTGAGTTTCAAATAGATATTTTTCCTGTTACAATGAAGATAATTCTAAATCAAGTTCACAAAAGACAATGGGATCTCCACCTTGAGAGCGAAAAATTGTTGTCATGTTCAATTTGCCACTCCTCATCTTCAAAAAAAGAACAATCTTCAAAACCTTCATCAACAAAAGGGAACTTTTATTCACAGTGAAATTAAAATCCAAACAATTGATCTACAATAATATTCACTTGAAAAATAATTGTTTGAGTCCTCTTTTAAAAGAAATTTCTCTTTAAAGTATTTAGCAAGTAAAACTAAGCACATGTTATTACGTTATTTAACTTGTTACTTTAACCACTAAATACCATTATTTATGTTACTTAACTTGTTACTTTAATTACCAACTATTTTATAATTCAAAAAACTTAATTACATCCTCAATAGTTCATGTTTTATAACATTCTTAATCAGAAAGAAAAACTTACGATAAATTTTTAATGTCCAACTTCTAATCATTTTGTATTGCAAATAAATTTAGTTATGACCCTACAAAATGTCATATTTGTAGGTTGTCATGACTACGTGACAAATCTAGATATGTAGGAAACAAAACCAAGCTCAAGAAAGGTTGATTTTTATTATGAGGTTACTTGAACCAATCTCTTTGTTGAAGGCTAGGTCCATCTATTAGTTTGGTAGATGTGCGGGGGACTGCAGTTAGTCCATGGTTGGCAGAAAAGCACTTTCAAGTGATGCTTCTCCTCATTAGCAGGCAACCAAGATTTGATGGAGAGCACCTGGACCATTCATACATATATTTTTAGTAAGCTTTGCAGAGCCTTGTTTATGTATTTTGTATCCATATATATGGAAAATATTGTAAAAGAGAAATGGTATTATGTTATCATGTACTATGTAATCATTACTTTAGAAATCTATAATGCTTTGATATAATGCAATGGAAAAGTTTGGAAAGACATTTATTTCAAATGTGCATGCTATCTTTATATTTTTGAAAAGAAATTTTTTATTTCTCATATTGGTTAGATGCTTGTTCTATTTACTCGAGGTCAAAATTTATGAAAGTTACTATGTAGAACAATGGGCATGGTATCAAAGCTACCAAGTTCAACTCTGAAACCAATGTGCTTGTTATGTTTTCCCTTCCAACATTATGAGTAATATTTGGAAATTCATGTGCCAAGATGGTGCATCTCAGGTTAACTGCAAGAAAGTCAATGATTGGAAATAAATGAGCTACCTACGGGCCAACAAGGAAAAATAATCCCTTGTTCATACAATTAAGGGAACAAAATATGACAACTCCATCTGGCTAAGTGATACCAAGACAATCAATCACACTCTATTAAGGATTAGTCAAGATAAAATAAGGATGAGAGATGAAGTCAATTTCAACAAATTACCATATGTTTCTCCAGCCAGGTCGGACTCATTATCACTTTCTAGGGATATTCCCTCGAAATGTAGTGTCACTCCAACATTGATATTTAGGAACCATCTAGTAGTACCTATGGATAAAGCAATTGTTATAGCCTCTATTAGTGAATCTAAGGGATACATTCCTCAAAACTATGTATTGGAAGATAAATCTAAGGGTTACTATCCTTTTTGGGATAGATAAGAGCAAATGAGAGATGAGAAATTTTTTGAGGGGTACACCCCATTGAGTTATGTATCTGGGAGTGAATCTGATGGATACTCTCCTCTTGACTATTTAAATAGTTGTTTTATGTAAAAAGGAAGGATATTGAAATCCTTATGAATAAATGAAACATTATGTTTTTTATCAAAAATTGTGTATGAGAACCTCAATAAAAAAATTGTATGTAATTTCTCTTTTAATGTTTCTTATGTATTTGTTAAACCATGATAGGATCTAATTAAAGATGAACCTCTAGGTGAAAATATACTTAAGACAATGGTTAGGACAAGAACTAATCTTGGAGGGAGTCAAGAGGTTGGAAAAGGTCTAGATAATTTTGAAGCCAAGTTGGATCGACTTCTGGAAATCATGGATGAAACTAATGCAATGATAGGAAACCTGAGCAAGAAGTGAGGAGAAAAGAAAGAGAGGAAGAAGAAGTCCCACACAACGAAGAATATGAAGAAGTTCCCAACAATGAGGAAGAAGGGGAGGATTCCAGAAACCACAGTAAATCTAGAGATCAAGAAAGTGGTAGAACACAATCATATTTTGAGGGAACCAAGAGACAACGTATGGCAACTAAATTATCTAGGGATATGAGAAAGATTATTCCTAAATTCGAAGGAAGAACCAGTGAAGAAGAAGCTAAGGCTTGGTTAATTCAAATGGAGAAGTACATTGAAATAATAAACTATTGAGAGGTTACTAAAGTTGTATGGGGAGCATTCTAGTTAGCAAGAGAAACCTCTAACTAGTGGATGAACAAGAAGATGGAACTTGGAATCAGTTCTTTAAAACTGACTTGGAATGAGTTTGTTGAGATTTTTCAAAAGAGGTGGCTACCCCATCTCTTTTTTGATCAAAAACTCATTTATTTCCAAAATCTGAGACAAGGAGATATGTTAGTAAATGAATACTAGGAGAATTTCACCCATCTCATGAGGTACATACCAATGTACCAAAAGGATGAGCGATTTTGAATCAAGAAGTTCATTATGGGACTAAATGGCCAAATAGGTGGAGAGGTGGATGTACATGGTCCAAACACTATGGACCTAGTAAATGACAAGGAAATCAAGAAAGAGAAAAAGCCCAAAGCCATCTCAAACTACTGGGAAAAGAAGAATCAAAAGAATAGAGGATCTCAATATAAAGAAGCTCCCAAGAAGTTTAATGAGGGGCAGGAATTTCGAAGGCAAGGGAACAAAGGACCCCACAATAATTGGAATGAGTCGAAGAAGGATCATCGAGGAAACAACTACAACAATGGTAGCTATAACAAAGCTGGAAGGAATGGTGGTAATTCTGATAGGCCAGTGAATAGAAGAGGACCAACAAAAGGATACTTTACATGTGGAGGGGATCATTTTTCTAGTCAATGTCCCAACAAATCATTAAGTTCACAACCACATGGTAATTCACTTCCTCCTCAATGTGTTGTGTTTCAACAAAGGATCCATGCAACAATGGACAATTGACAAGATGAATACCATATCACCTTGGTGGAAACTCCAGGTACTTTGTTTGGTTTACCTATTTCCATACTTATTGATACTAGAGCCACAAAAAAAATATTTCACCCAGAGTAGCTAATCATATTTCTAGGAAAGATGGTTTCATGGAAAAATCTTGGATTGTAGAATATGCAAACTAGGCAAGAGCAATAGTGAACCGATGTTTATTTGAGGCAAGGGTTGAACTTACAAGTTTCTCTATAGAAGTAAACTTGTATGTACCACCCTTAGTTTCTTATGATGTCATCTTAGGTATGAATTCACTATGGAAGCACAAAGCTAAAGTAGTTTGACATTCTAAAACCGTAGAATGTCTAGATGATATAGGTAATCAAGTATCTTTTCAAGGAACACCTAGAGAAGTGAAACTATGACATATATCATTTGTGCAAATGCATAGGGTGAAAAAGAAAGGTTGCCAACTATTTGCAATTAAAATGGATAAACTAGAATAATTCAAGGAAGTCACTCCTCAAGATAATGTCATGTATGAAGAAATGCAACATTCTCAAGAAGCTAAAGAAGGAGAAGTGATGGAGTTTGGAGAAATGGATATGGAGAAGTATCCAATCTTAAAGAAATTTGTGGATGTATTTCCATATGAACTACCTGGACTACCTCCCAAGAGAGTATTTGATTTCTCCATTGGCCTAGTACCAAGGTCAAAACCTGTATCTAAAGTACCCTATAGGATGACTACAATAGAATTAATAGATTTTAAGGCAGAATTAAAAAAATTATTGTCCAAGGGATTGATAAGACCTAGTGTTTCACCCTGGGGAGCACCAATGATCTTTGTGAAGAAGAAGGATGGTACTCTGTGCTTATTTATAGATTATTGGTTGCTTAAAAAAGCTACAATAAAAAACAAGTATCTGTTGCCACGTATTGATGATATTTTCAATCAAATGAGTGGAGCAATGGTGTTTTCAAAGATTGATCTGCGATCTGATTATCACCAACTAAGGATCAAAGATGAAAAAAATTTCAAAAATTCTTTTAGGACTAGATACGGTTATTACAAGTTCACAATCCTACCATTTGGACTTATGAATGCACCAAAAAAATTCATGAACCTAATGAAAAATGTATTTAGAGAGTGCTTGAAGAGATTTGTACTAGTATTCCTTGATGATATCTTGATCTATTCCAAGAATGAAGAGGAGCATTGTAAAAATTTAGAGATAGTTCTCCAATAGTTAAGAGAGCACAGACTAATGGAAAAATCTCCAAGTGTACATTATTTTAGAAGTATAGTACCCAAGACACATAATTTTGGAAAAAGGGATTACAGTTGATCCAACTAAGATGCGGTGCTTGAGTGGCTAGAGCCCAAAAGTGTACCAGATGTTATAAGTTTTATGGGTTTGGTTGGTTACTATAGGAAGTTTGTTGCAAAATTTTCTAGGATAGCTTTTCCTATTACTTCTTTACAGAGGAAGGGTAAGAAGTTTGATTGGTCAGAAAAATGTCAAGCAACATTTGACCTACTTAAGGAGAAGTTGACTACTGCACCCATATTGAAGGTACCTAATCCAAAGGCAACTTTACTGTCATAACAGATGCATCAGGTGAAGGATTAGGATGAGTTTTGATGTAAGAAGGACAAATCATAGCTTATGAATCTAGGAAGTTGAATCCCTACAAATAAAATTATGCACAACATGATTTGGAGTTAGCAATAGTTTTTCATGCATTGTAGATGTGGAGACACTATCTGATGGGAAAGCCTTTTGAATTGAAGACCGCTTATCATGGTCTAAAGTATTTATTTACTCAACCCAATCTGAATGCACAACAAAGGAGGTGGTCAAATTTGATAGCATACTATGAATTCAACATCAACTACATTAAAGGAAAAGATAATTGTTTTGTTGATGCCATAAGTCATCGAAGGCATATTTCCTAAATGATAACAATTCAAACTGACTTTAAGGGACAAGTGTTGCAAGAATCCATGGATGATGAATTCTACAAAAAAGTTAAGCAAGAACTCACAAATAATCCACAAGATGCAAGATATGAAGGTTATCACTTTGAACCAAATGGATTACTAAGGTTTAAAGTAAGAGTATATGTACCTAATTCAGAGGAATTAAGAAACCTAGTGTGGAAAGAAGTTCACAATGCAACATACTTTGGACACCAAGTGTGATGAAAATGTTGGCAGATGTGAAGCTGCTATATTTTTGGAAGGGTTTGAAGGGGGATGTTGCAAGTTTTATTGCAAGATGCTTAGAATGTCAAAGGTTAAAAGCAGTTAATCATCACCCTGTAGGTCTTTTATATCCACATGATATACCCGAAAGCAAGTGGCAAGTCATTAGTATGGAATTTGTGCAAGGTCTACCTATGTCAAGGAATAAACATAATGTCATTCTAGTGGTGGTGGATAAGTTAACTAAGGTAGTGCATTTTATTTCTGGAATATAGCTGATGGAGCTCCTATCATAGTTTGGAAATTTATTCAGGAGGTGCTTAGATTGCATGGGATTCCAAAAAAGATCATTTTGGATAGGGATGCTCATGTGACATCTAGGTTTTGGCAAACCTTGTTCTCTCACTTGGTACTAAGTTGAATATAAGTTCAACTTATCATCTAGAGACAAACAAAAAAATTGAGAGTTAATCAAGTGCTTGAAGACCTACTAAGGATTTATTGCATGGATCAAAAATACAAGTGGGAAGATTACCTACCTTTGGTTGAGTTTGCATACAACAATTCTTATCATTCAAAAATGAAATTTGGATCCATTCGAAGCATTGTATGGTAGAAAATATCGAACTCCTATAAGCTGGGATAAGCTAGAGTATAGAATAAGTCTTGGGCTAGAGGTGTTATCAGAAATGGAGGAGCAAGTAAGAACAATTAAGAAGAGGCTAGCTAAAGCCAATGATAGGCAAAAAAGCTAAGAAAATTCTAAGCGGGTACCTAGAAACTTTGTAGTAGGAGAAAAAGTGTTGTTGAGGGTCAAACCTCATAAAAGTTTCATCAAGTTTGGAAAGTCATCCAAACTAGCTCTACGCTATGTAAGTCCTTTCGAGGTTCTTGAGGAAATAAACCTGGTTGCTTATTGAATTGTGTTGCAACCAGCTCTTTCTAGGATGCACAATGTCTTTCACATCTCATACCTTAAAAATTATATACCAGGGGATAACCATGTTATTGATTGGAATGATTTATAGGTATAGGACCCAGGAGTGGTAACAATTGAGCCTCTCAAGGTGCTTGGAACACGTAAGCTTTGCTTGCGTAACAGAGAGGTTTTGCACTGCAAAGTCGAGTGGGAACAATATGCAAAAGATTTTGCCACTTGGGAAGACTATGCTAAAATCAAGCAGAAGTTTCCTCATGTCCTTCACGCTTTTGAAAAATCTTGAAAAATAATTCGGATATGTTTATGCTTATACTTTATGTCTATGTTTGCTACTAAAAATCACCAGGGATGATTCACAATTGGGGGATATGTTACACCCCGTTGTGTTACTACTTATTTAATTTTACCTAGTTGGGTGAAAACACTTTAGATGAGTGTATTTATGCTTTATGTGTTCTGGAAATACGAAGAATAAATGAATTAATTTGATGTTATGAAATTTTTTGGTGATGAAAATATGTGTTGCAAGTGAATGTATTGTTTTCAGCTAACTACTATTGTAAAGTGTAAAGTTGGATGCAGGAATAGTATCAAGCCTCCTAAAGAGAGGGAATGTATCACTCAGGGAGAAGAACTTGGTCTGGTAGCCTTTGATAAATACCTAAACTAATCTTTCACACACACACACACACTTCTAGTTTGGTCAAGTCAGGATAATAGTTGGGAAGTAGTAAGTTATCTTTAGTCTTTCTTGTGTTTTGTTCTTGCTTAGGAGTCTAAGTATTGAGTCTCTTTGAGATGAGTGAGCTATTATTTATGTGTTTAAATTTAATTGATGAAATATATATACATAAAATGTGTATATATGTATGTGTCAACGGTAAACTCATACACATGAGTAAATATGTGCATAAGTATACGTAGATAGACATGTATATGCATGCTCATGTACGGATTAACCATATGCATTGGAATATTATTTAGATAAGGAGACATATATATATATATATATATATATATACCATGTATATACAATGATCGATATGACTATGAATATATGTGTTTAAATATAAGGTGTGATATATATGTATATATATAGTATATAGTATATACACACACACATATATATAAACTTACGAGTATGTATTGATGAAAAGGATGTATCTATACTAGTATGTTAATATATATACACACGCATACATCAATATGTAAATGTGTATTTTTATATCGAATAATGCATTATATAAACTTGTGAATTGATATATATATATTCATTATGATAATGTTATCCATAGTATTGAATTATTTAACCAATGCATAACATGTAAAACATAGTTTATGCTAAGTATTGCACACTTAGCGCATATATTAATAAGTGATGCTTAAAATATTTAAAGTGCAGAGTATTATGAAATATGGACAACAACATATAAAATCACTTAGCATTCAATGCTTTTCAATGCATTAATATAGCTACCAAGACTTTGTCAAAATCAAAACAACAGTAAATGCTAATGCATAGGAAGTGTCGACCAAGTCAAATAGCCAACAACGATCCATGTAATATGGCTTGAATGGAATAATGTGGCACCAAATGAGAATGGTATGAATCAATTAGAAGTCTATTTTACAATATGAATTTCTAGAATGTGAAGCATTTTGAAATATGTAGAAATGGTCAAGTATGCAACTGGCCAAGTAAGTCGACCTGTAGAAGGCGATTACCTTGCATTTTTTATTATCATTCTTGCTATCCTTTTATGAAGCGACTCATTCACCATGGTTGTGTATGTGTTTATTGTGCAACGAATTTAGCTGCCACCTTTTCTTAACCTTATTGAGTCGAATCATTTGAGCCGAGAAGTGTCATTCTTGATACCCTATTTCTAGCCTTTTGTTGTTAATTTTTGTGTATAAATAGAGGATTTATCTACCTCAATAGGGAGGAATGTATTATTGTTTTGATTTTCTGAGTTATTATATTCTAATTTCCTGAGTTGTGAGAGATTTTTTGAGTGAATTGAGAGAGGATTTTGAGAGGGAGTCTTTGTTAAAGTGGGAGAAATTTATTTGGGAGTTGCTTACTGATTTGAGAAGGTTGTGTTAGGAAACCAGATCGATCAATTAGAGCATTACATAAATAGGCATGTTGATTCCTACTTCTTTTTATACTTTATTGTATGTATTTGAAAAGATTGTGTGACATTGTTTGTTTTGTTTGGGAAGTTAGTTCAATTTCTTAGTAGGGAAAGCTTATTCTATTCTTTTGCACAAGTGAAAGGAAGCGTGTTTTACTTAGTACTAAGATCTATATTGCTTGAAGTGTTTGTACATATTTCATATTCAAGAATGGGTGGATATAGTGGGAATAAATACTATATAGGGATATAACTTTCATAGCTAATGTTTAAACTAGTTGATTCTAGAGTTACTATGATTTACTTAGTAGGTGTGTTAGTTAAACATAGAGAAAATAGGTTACTCCTAGGGTTAGGATAATCCATTGAAGGGGGTAGCCTATGCATAAGTTATGAATGGTCAATACAAATCGAGCTAGGAAGGTGGGTGAAGTATATGACATCTACTTGAAGTACTGGGTGATGAATACTGGCTAAAGTAGTGTAAGTTGTCACTGTTTACATTGTCAATACACTGTGATTTAGGTTTACATACTAGGTAGGGAAATGCCATATATTTGTAGGTTGTAACCACTATGTGACAGATCTAGTTATGTAGGAAATAACACCAATCTCAAGAAAGCTCAATTTTTATTATGAGGTTACCAAACCAATCTCTTTTTCGAAGGGTAGGGCCATCTATCAGTTTGGTAGATGTGCGGGGGACTACAGTTCATATGTGGTTGACAAAAAAATCACTTGAGTGATGCTTCTCCTCATCAGTAGGCAACCAATATTTGATGGAGGGCACCTAGACCATTTTTACATCTATTGCCAGTAAGGTCTGTAGAGCCTTCTTTATGTATTTTGTATCCATATCTATGGAAAAGATTGTAAAAGATGAATGATCTCATGTTATCATGTACTATGTAGTAATTTCTTTGGAACGTTGTAATACTTTGATATAATGCAATGGAAAAGTTTGGAAAGACATTTATTTCAAATGTGCATGCTATCTTTATAATTTTGAAAAGAAATTTTTTATTGCTAATAATGGTTAGATGCTTGATCTATTTACTTGAGGTTAAAACTTAGGAAAGTTGATGTGTAGAACAATGGGCATGTTACATGGTTGGGGATTTTTTTATAGATTTTCTTATGATATTAAAACCCATTATAGATGACAATGTCTAGTTTTCAAATTTTATTTTTTTATGATTGCATTTCTTTTTCTATTCTTTAATTAATTTTTGACGAAACTAGTCCATAAAATTGAAATTTCAGGTTTTTTGTATTTTTGTAATAACTTCTAATATTTTAAGTTTCTTGTAAAATAAATTATATGAAATCAATCTACACACAATTATTTACAGAATAAAAAAAATCCAAAAAGATTAGTTTAGCTCAAATTTCGATGGTCATACATGAGGGTTTTCAAAAACAACAATTAGGGCCAATAAAAAAATACTTGGAAAAGAAATATAAAAATTTTCTTCACCAATCTTCAGTATAATACACATTTTTCTCCAAAATGAATAATAAAAATACTTTTGTTTAGGTCAAATTATGGTGTTCGTACACGTGCATGTATGGTCCTAAAAAAGTGACTTAAAAAGTGGTTTTAACTATTAAAATTAATTTGTATCATATGGATACTAGAATAATCATATTTGAAAAATAGACTCAAAATACTACATTTCATATTCTTGTACTTTTTAAAGATTTTATGTGTAAGGGCTTCCAATTTTCAGTCCAATTGTGACAAATTTTGAAAATTAGGAAAAAGGCTTCCACTTTTTGAACATTTTGTGGACCCAACTTCTTGCACGTACCCTGAAGGTGAGAATACACACTCTCAACAATTGGTTTAAATAGCTTACATTATGTTGATGAAATGATTAATCCCCCTTTAGGATGACTTTTCCTTGGCCTTGAACTAGAGTAATTCATCTAAAAGTATTGGAACTAATTTTGGGAACCAATATAGATAAACACTTAGATATACCCTTCATACTACAGTGATGTAAACATAAGAGAAATAAATAAAAGTTAGAATAAAATATTTGAGTATTATATTACAAGATATACTTACATGCTTGTGCATTTTTTAATAAGCACATGAGTAGTTAGGATCTATTATAGGGGTAAGTGCACCAATCTGTGACACAATTTTGGTGCCAAATTGGGAAAATTCACAAAAAAAGGCTGAAATTGGTCATTTGGCGCTCGCCAAATTTGGCATGCCCCAAATGTAAAAGTCAAATAAAACCAAAAAATTCCTTTCAAACCTTCATTTCACTTCAACCTATGGCTTGGATTGGAGGATTTGAGGTCTACAACTCATGCTCGTGAAATATCATCCATTATTTGCATCCTTAGCTTGTGATTTTTCATGAGGATGTCACCAACACGTTAGAGAGGTCAAAGATTGTGAAGAGGTATGTATTTTTATTCTATTTATTTTGAATTTGATTTAGAATGCAGATTGAAATAGGTTTTTATAATGAAACTTTGTTTTAATTCTTAGGGAATGAATCTCCACCTCGAAACATTCACAATTCACAATCACCCCCTCATGAAGAGCCTCCTATACAAGAACAACCTGAAACCCCTCCATCAATTCATAGGCATCCTTAAGGAACGCAAGAAAATATTCTAAATCAAATTGAAAACAATAAAAGAGACATTGAACAATTAACTAGAAGATTAACCGAGCATGCTGAAACCCACCCTTATAGGCGAGGGATTGTTGAATCATTGAAGTCAATTGTAACTCATGTAGGAGAAATGAGAGAAAATATTTTTTTTGTCAAATAAGAGGCATGAGATGAGACAATTTTATGCTAGTGGTTTGTCATACACAGATGTCAAAAAACAAAAAATT
This sequence comes from Sequoiadendron giganteum, assembly GCA_007115665.2. Classification (NCBI taxonomy): domain Eukaryota; kingdom Viridiplantae; phylum Streptophyta; class Pinopsida; order Cupressales; family Cupressaceae; genus Sequoiadendron; species Sequoiadendron giganteum. The sequence continues at coordinate 466,367,681 of CM021102.1, read as the reverse complement.
AGCAAAGTTGACTTGTGTACCCTATTTATAGACCTGAGAACCAATGCACCTTTGTCTCATGCATGCAGGAGGTTCCCCATCCATTGGTGCCACGATGAGTTAATTAAAAATAAATTTTGGGAGCGGTGGTCGATGGTATCTAACCAACCTCCATGCAATAACTATGAGGTACTTCAATAATTTTTGAGGACTCTATTGTGAGTTTGTCCTTAATAGAATGCCAAACTATTTTGACATTTTAGACTTTCAGGGTAGAGGTGGGTGCTCCACACATGATAGAATTGTTGCACAACATAATCTGTAGTTTGCACTGAGACCCTTGGCCAGACCCATGGTGGAGCATTTCGTTGTTCCTTCCATTGTTAAGGATAGTGTAGAGGTGGACACGCTGGAGTCGATTGACTCACTCACTTAGACCATTTTATAGTGTGTGAGGCCTCTAGTATAGCCTGATGTGGAGGAGACGTGTAGGCCCTAAGCTCCACCCCACCATTGTGGTTCTTGTGGTGTCGTTTGTACGTACGATTACCAGAGTTCTCATGATGCAGCTACACAACCTACATTAGCTGCAAAGGTGATGGATTTCACAAATGATTTGTTGAATGATACATTTGACATTGACACTCAGGTAAAATTCAACAAGTTCATTTAATGTTGTTTATTAAATTATATTTTGAAATTTAAGAATAACTAAATTAGTAGAATTTTGATATGATGAAATTTCAAGGTTGGACCGTTCATGAGTCGTGCTCCATTCCTATAGATCCTTATTCATTCTCAACAATGAGTCCATAGGTATGCAACTAGTATTAAAGATATTATTATTGCATTTGAACAGTTGAATGTTATATTTGAATGTTTGTCTCATAACATGCTTTGGATTTCAAATAGTTTCTTGGTGGACCTTCGACCTCCACACATCACAACTCATTTCCTCAAACAACTTTCACTCAGGTAGCCTTTATTCATTAATGGTGTTATAAAACAATGTTAGCTAGTTTTCATAATTTTGTGTATACAAATCTAAAAAATTGATGAGAAACACAAACATTGCATTTGTATTCCTTGATTGTGTCAGATTATCTTCTCCTAATTCAATTTTTGTTCCTTTATTCCTTCATAATCCCATCCCATTAACATTGAATAGTTCACCCTAGTTTCTATGATCCCCTCCTAGCCCATCCCACTAATATCTTCTAGTCCATGCTATGTGTCATTATGCCCTTCTACTCCCATCTTATTGTACCCATTATTATTTCACCCTAAATGTTCCATGATCCCCTATGTTCCACCCTATGTTCCACCCTATGTTCCTTTATCCATTCTATGTTATACCATCTTTATCTACTTTTCATCCTAGATAACTCTTCTCTATTATTGCTACACACATGTCAAGTTCGCACTTCATGTACTATAGTCAAACACTAGAAACCTCCTAATTCACCCTATGTTGCATTATTCCCTACTAATCACATCCCATTACCCTCTAATTGTCCACCCTATATTTTGCTATCCCATCTTAGCCCATCCCATAAATCTATACTAGTCCATCCTATGTTCCATTAATCCCTTCTATTCCCATCCCATTACCCTCTCTTATTTCACCTTATGTTCCATTATCCCCTCTTGGCCTTGTCCCATTATCTTTCCATAATTCACACTATGTTATTTTATTCCCTCATAATCACATCCCATTAACCTCTAATAGTTCACACTATATTTTTTTATCCCATCCTAGCCCATGCCATATCTCATTATCGCATTTGACTCCCATCCCATTATACCCTCTATTATTTCACCATATGTTCCATTATCCCTTGTTGGTCTTGTCTCTTTATCCTGTCTATGCTATAGCACCTCCATCCAAATTTTATCCTATACACCGTTAGAAGAAATAAATTTTCTTCCACTCATTATTGACCAAAGTTATCTTCTCCATTAATGTTGCACACCTCAACAACCAACTTCATGTGCTATTGTAAAACCATAGACACACCACAATTCATTGTATGTTCCATTATCCTTTTGAAAGCTTCTAGTAACATAGTAATCCTCACTTCATTCATGTGAACTTTATTGTGGCATTATCACTATGCTGACATCATAAAATCATTAACATTATTTCATCAACATATGCAATACAAATCTCAATGAGCACTAAACTTTGGCATTTGCAAGATTTTGGACTATCCCAATGGACTTAGTACTTTCAACGTTCTATGATCTATAAGCACTATATTGTAGTCTCAACTGAGGCCAACCATTTACTCTTTCATTTATGATAGTTATAAAGGGACTACTTGAACTTATTTATATTGATGTTAGATATGTTGTTTCATTTGCAGTTGATGAAATTAGACAGCCTTGGTGATGTTGGTGGCACGATGGACCATGGAGTTGCTGCAACAATAGCCAGTTCTGATCCATTGAGAGAGGTATGCAATAGATTACTCGATTTGACATTATATTTACTCTTTTATGGTCTATTTTAGATAATTTTCATGATACTTTTATGTAGTTAAATTTCTATCTTGATGGTTGTTACAAGTGGTTGTCACTCTAGATTGTGGACATGGTAATGCTGTAAATGTGCATGATGACTATATGTATGCGGTAAGTGATTATATTTTGTTATATGTCATTCCACAATTCAATTTCTATGCATTAACATCTTTAATTTTTATTTTATTAGTTGAAGGTCTAGAGTGAAGAGAGGAGGACTAGCGAGCGTGTTCAAAAGACAAGAGAACCAATAGTCACTCCATTCAGCCGAATTTTGAAGGCAGCATGAGATCTATTTCCTTCCCCTAGAGGGAAATTACTATGTATTGGGGTCATTTTTTGTATGCCTATGTGGCATTTTGGAACATATGTTTTGTACTATCGATATATACGTGACATTTTATGTCTATATGGCTCCTTTGTACTAATCCTACATAGCTTTTTCGGATATATTGTATATACTTTTATCAATATATAGCATTGTATAGCCTTACAACTTTTTGATTAAAGAAAATCTTATTTTGCTACTTCCATTCTTGAATGATGTTATCATGTGTATCGTGTAAATTATATGCTTGAATGTTGTAGGCATGGATTTTGTTTACATCTAATGCTTAATTAATTACTTTTGATTGCTCAATAAGCCCCATCTAAAGCGTATTGTGTAAATAAGCTCCATTCTTGGTGGTTTGTATCCTTTGGAATGATTCAATTACTTGTGCCTCACTTATTCACATGTATGCTTCACTTATTCACATGTATAGTTCACGTATATTGTGTGTATTCATGTGTATGCTTCATGCTTCCAATGCATAGCAGCAAAAATCTTTTGGGGAAAATTTTGACAAACCAAAAGTATAAGAGTTTTTGAAAAAATTGGGAAAAATATTTAAAAAAATGTAAAAAATTGTAGAACAAGGGATAAAAACTAATTTTTTGAAATTGAAAGGTATTCCCATAGCATATAGAGATATAGAGAGCAAATAAAATAAATATTTTAACTAATGAATTGTAAAAAATAGATTTTTGTAGTTTATATTTAAATTGTTGATTACATTGCATTGCACATCTTTCAAAGTCAAAGCATTACTTCACATTGCATATCTAATAACTAGATGTTGATAGATGACAAAAATTCAATTACAATGAAGTTTCTATAAATTCAACCTAAGCAGTTATGCAATTACTTCACATTGCATAACTAATAACTAGGAGCAGCTGCCAATTGTATTTTCCTATCATGGCATTCTATGAGACCAGATTTCTTTGAGGTATTTTTTCAAATAGTTCACTGCCTTGTCTATGTTACCACATTTTCCATACATGTCTACCAAAGCATCTTGTCAAATAGTTCACTGCCTTGTTGCTATGGCTAAAAGCCTAAAACAAGTGCTTTTGAACAAGCTATGGATGGTTGGAAAAAATATATCAAAATCATAATAGTAAGCAATAGCATAGACAAGGCAGTGAACTATTTGAAAAAATACATCAAATAAATGTGGTGATGGAATGCCATGACAATCCATTGCCAAGGCAGTGAACTATTTGAAAAGATGCCTCAAAGAAATGTGGTCTCATAGTGATGGAATTCCATGAAAATCAAAAGCAATTTGATTGTCATGGCATTTCATCACCTTGAGACCACATTTATTTGAGGCATTTTTTCAAAGAGTTCACTACCTTTTCTATGCTACCACATTTTTTGGTGCAAGAGCACCATTGAATAGAAGTTGTCAATTCAAGGTTTTGAGGAGTAGGCTTTAGGTTTTGAGGTATTTTTTCTAAAATAAGTTCAATGAGACCATTTTCTATTGCAATGCATCATTTTAGTTGATAGCTAGGTGTTTAGAAGGCCAAGTTTGCAAAAAGTGCAAAATATTAAAAAAAAAGATGTAAAGTTGCTAAAAAGTTGCAAAATTGCATTTTTAGGGAAGGCAAATGGTCATAGCATTTCAAAAGGTAGTTTTAGGCATTAGGATAGTTATTTTGGAGGGAAAAATCATAAATAAGGTGGAAACCATCGATGTAAGTTGGATTTTTGAAGATTTGGAAGATTGGAACATTAATAATACTTCTATTTTTCTCCACTTTTTCCATATTTTCTGAGTTTGCAGTGACTGTACGACCCGTAAAACTACATAATGTTCTAAATATATTTTGAATTCATTTTAAGGTGTGAGTTGGCCACTTATTTTATTTGATTTGAGCATCCAACAATGGATTCAATGTAAGTTTGAGCAAATTCTTTGTGACTAGTTTTATACCCTATTTTAAGGGTTTGTAGCCTTTAAAATATAAAATTGACCCATTCCAATTTTTGTGGCTCTTGTAACTTGTGGAATGGGACTGAAACATCAATAAAAAAGTGAGGGAATCTTGAGAGAGTGCAAGGGAGGCATGAAGCCCTAGAGTGGAAAATTGTGTTTTCCAAGTGGAAAAGAGAGGTTTTGATATGGTAATGAGTGAAATAGGTTGGGGCAGAATTTTGTCTTGTTGAATTGACTATGGGTAGAGTTTTCTAGACTGGTTTAAGGTGGTGGAAAGTTTGATTGAGGTCTGTAAATGTGATTTCCATTAAAACCCTTGATTTTTGGCTATAAAATGAAGGGAAAATGAGGTGGATCTAATGACCCAACAGTGTGGAATACATTACCTTAACACTAATACAATAGGGGGGAAGAGCATAAACAGGTTCCAATAGCTTCTAAAAAACTACTTGAGATGAATACAACCAGTAAAATAGATAACTAAATTCAACATTCATAGATTGACACAAGATATACGTGGGAAAACCTTTTCAGGTAAAAGACCCACCACACAAAGTCAAGACAATTGTATTCCAGTAATAAAACAATTACATATAATGTTTAGTCTTCTCTGATCAGCTCACAACAACTCTTCCCATTCTTATCTCACTGTTACAATGGTATATTCTAACATATAGTTCGAAAAACTTCTTGCATTGTTGTACTCGACTTGCAAAGTCATACATTGCAATCAATGCCATCAATAAGGCGTCGACCATTAGGTTCATGAATCTCTCATCCAATCACGCAATCGATCTTCCCATGCCGATCTCCCTGCATCAAGCCACCCAGGCATTAATGCCATCACCCAAATCGGGTCCTGTTCGCCAGCCTAAGTCAGCCTACACCTATTGCAATTACTTCTTTGGTTTCTAACCAATCATTGTTTTGACACTAATCCACATGTCCACATTTGATTTTTCCATTGCTTCTCTCACCGAGTCCAACTCGGTCAAAAACAACCCCGAGCTCGTCCAAGCTCTCTACGCTCTTACCGCTCTATCGTCGAGCTAACACGACCTGCTCACGATATGGCGGTGAGCTCGGACTCACCCTAACCATACCCATGCTACTGCACCCGTATCGGTCTTGCCTCGCGGTGACACAGTGAGCTAATTGAGCTCACGCTTCAAATCCATTGAGCTCCGTCAAAGAACCCCACGCAACCACTGAGTCCAACCAACCCATCCGCGGTGTGACAGTAACGACCACCCAAGCTCGCCGTCGACTTCACCGAGTTCTCCAACTGACTGTCCCGCGCTATCACCATCCATATTGACACTAATCATGACAACAAGGTAACTAGTCTGAGGGAGCACTGACGGTCAAACCGCGCTACCGTGGGGGCCGATAGGCCACCCCACGGTAGAACAGTGACCGTCAGCCAAAACGCTGGCGGTCTCACTGCGGTCATCGCAGTGAATGGACCCACCGCCCATGGTGCGGTGGTAACGGTCAGGCTGACCGTAGGCGGTCACACCGCGACCACCGTGATCAAGGACTTAATCGTCCGCAGCCCGACGGTAACCAGAGAAACAGGCCGAACGAAGCCAATCGCAACCACCGTGGTTAGGGATGATACTGCGAGCGGTAAAGAGGTGACCAGTACCCTTCCACCGTGGTACCGCCAGGGTAAGATAAGACCGCTACAGTAATGCGGTTGAGGCTGGAATAAAGCCAGGTGTGGTATGGCGGTAAACTATAGAAACACCAGATTTTCGCCAAGGCATGAAAATAGGGACTTCAAGCTGGAAGTTGAGACACATTTTCTCAACAAGCTCCCACTTGGCGAACACTTCCAGCTCCCTCATGGATTTGAAAAATTACTATCTATCATAGGCCCCAAGGCCCATCGATTCTATGCACCAACCTTGCCTTATACTTCTCAACACTGCCATCAAGGCCTATTTTCTTTTTGAATATCCACTTACAGCCAACAGGCTTTCGCCCTTTAGGCAGTGGTACCAAATTCTAGGTTTCATTCTTTTTCAAAGAATCCATCTCTTAATTCATGGCTTGCAGCAAAGAATTCAAATCAGCCATGCTGATTGCTTCTTTCACAGTCCTAGGCTCATCAGTGTTGGTAATTAAAGTATATGCACAGTTCGAATTTAACAGTGAGAAACCATACCTTTCAGGTTGCCTTTTTTCTCGTGTAGATCTTCTTACAGGCTGAGGTTGTTCTTCATCATCAAAAATTCCAGAGCTACTTGAGCTCTCCTCAGTCTCAGGTACACCATGCAGCTCTTCCCTTTTTGGAGTTTGGGGAATCTCAGCTGCATCCTTCTTCTTGTCACTCTGATTTGTCTCAAGTTGTTGATCACTTACTAAAGGTTTTAGCTCATGAGATATCACGCTTCTATTGTACAAAACCTTCTCAATAATAGGGTTCCAAAGCTTGTATCCCTTCACACTGACTCTATAGTCGATGAGAATATACTTGACAACCTTGTTATCCAATTTTGATCTCTTTTCATTTGGCACATAAACATATGCCTCATAGCCAAACACACGGACATGCCTCAAAGAGGGCTTCTTACCAGACCATGCTTCCAAAGGCGTCTTATCAACAAGAGCAGAGCAAGGAGATCGATTTATTAGATAATATGCTGTGGCCATAGCCTCAGCCCAAAAATTTTGCTCCAGACTAGCACCGCTCAACATACTCCTTGCCTTTTCCATCAATGTCTTGTTCAACCTTTCAGCAACTCCATTCTGCTGTGGAGTGTAAGGCGTTGTCTTATGCCTTTTAATTCCATGATCAATGCAATACCTTTCAAAATCTGCAGAACAAAATTCACCGCCATTGTCTGTCCTCAAACATTTAATTTTCCTTCCAGTCTGATTCTCTACCAAAGATTTAAATTCTTTAAACCGACTGAACACTTCTGATTTACTTTGAAGAAAGTATACAAATTCCCTTCTCGAATAGTCATCAAGAAAAGAAACATAATATATAGACTTCGATAACAAAGAAACATTAACTGGACCAAACAAATATGAATGAACATAATCCAGTATACCAGAAGATTTATGAGGACTAGAGTAAAATGAAACATGGTGTTGTTTTCCATAGATATCTCAAGGTTACAATCATCAAGCCCTTCTACAAGATTTTTATTCTTCAAGGTTTTTAAACCTTTCTCACCTAGGTGACCAAGTCTATGATGCCATAGCAAAGTCTTCTCAGCTGGGAGTTTTACCTCCAAAGCATTTGCAAATAGAGTAGTGTCTTCATCTTTCTCTACAGGAGCAACATTGCTTGACTGTACAGAGGCACTACTACATTGAATAGGGCATGCATCTAGCTTCTATAGAGTGTCAATACAAACACCCTTAGCCAGCACCATTGCACATCTAGCCATTTTACATCCCTTACTTGAGAAAAAAACTTCTACACCAGCATCATTTAACTTATTGACAGAAAGAAGATTTCGAGCCAAACCTGGTATTTGATGTACGCCACCAATACCTTTGACTCTTCCATCAGGAAACCGAATTTTGACTCTTCCTCTACCAACTATCTCCAATGTTGAATCACTTTCCAAGTACACCTTCCCACCATCATACTTCTTGTATTTAGAGAACCATTCTCTATTGGACGTCATGTGAAAGGATGCACCTGATTCAACCAGCCAGACATCATCTGATGCTTGAGTTGTCAAGGCTGCTGCAATGAAGGCGTCTGCATCACTTTGAGAAGATTCATTGTCAGAAGCATTCTTCTTCTTCTTCTCCTTGTAGTCCTTTCGGATATGACCAAGTTGCCCACAGTTCCAGTATCTCACCTTGAACTTTCTACCAAGAGACTTTGATCTCCCTGCAGATTTGCATTTCAACTTATTATCCTTCTTCTTGCCTTTCTCCTTTGGTTTACCTCAAATAGCAAGAGCCTCTTTGGCCATCTCAAAAGACTTCCTTCGTATTTCTTCAGACAAGAGTGAAGCAACCACATCATCCATCTTGAATGCAGTGGTTGTGCTTCCAATAGCCATCACCAAATGATCCCAACTATCAGGTAAAGAACACAACAAAAGCATGCAATGATCTTCCTCCTCAGTCTTTACACCTACAAACACCAGCTGAGTAACACTCATGTTAAATGAGTTCAAATGGTTTGCAACAGATGCACCTTCTTCCATTTTCAAGGAGTACAACTTCCTCCTTAGGAATAACTTATTTACCAGAGACTTTCCCTGATAAATATAACCAAGCTTCTTCCATAACGAAGCTGCAGACTACTCCTCATGGATGTTCAGGAGCACATAATTGGCTGGACTCAATCTTATCAGACCTCTTTCCTTTCTATCAGCAAGATCCCAAGCCTCTTGCGTCATACTTTGTGGCTTAGTTCTAGACACTGCTAACCAAAGGTCTCTATCCACCAGCAAGTCTTCCATTTTGAGTTTCCATAACTCAAAGTTGCTGCCATTAAACTTTTCAATATCTACTCTGCCTGATGTACTCGCCATCTCAAAATGAAACAAGTTTTAACAATGCAATACTCCCACTAAAACAGTATTAGCACAAAAACCTGAGCTTTCTCTCAAGGATAACACAATGGGCCAGGCTTTGATACCACTTGAAGGAAAAATGGGGTGGATCTAATGATCCAACAATGCAGAATACATTCCCTTAACACTAATGCAATAGGGGAGAAGAGCATAAAAAGGTTCTAATAGCTTCTAAAAAACTACTTGAGATGAATACAACCAGTAAAATAGATAACATAATTCCGCATTCATAAATTGACACAAGATATACGTGGGAAAACCTTTTCAGGTAAAAAAACCACCACACAAAGTCAAGACAATTGTATTTCAGTAATAAAAAAATTACATACAATGTCCAGTCTTCTTTGATCAGCTCACAACAACTCTTCCTGTTCTTATCTCACTGTTACAATGTTATATTCTAACATACAATTCAAAAAACTTCTCGCATTTTTGTACTCGACTTACAAAGTCATACGTTGAAATCAATGTCATCAATCAGGTGCCGACCATCAGGTTCATGAATCTCTCATCTAATCATGCAATCAATCTTCCCATGCCGATCTCCCTGCATCGAGCCACCCAGGCATTAATGCCATCACCCAAATCGGGTCCTGTTCACCAGCTTAAGTCAGCCTGCACCTACTGCAATTGCTTCTTTGGTTTCTAACCAATCATCATTTTGACACTGAGCCACGTGTCCGCATTTGTTTTTTCCATTGCTTCTATCACTGAGTCCAACTCGCTCAAAAGCAACCTCGAGCTTGTCCGAGTTCTCTACGTTCTTATCTTTCTACCGTCGAGCTAACACGACCTGCTCACGGTTTGGCAGTGAGCTCATCCGAGCTCACCCCGACCATACCCGCTCTACCGTGCATCTATCGGTCTTGCCTCGTGGTGACATGGTGAGCCAATTGAGCTCACCCTTCGAATCCATCAAGCTCCATCAAAGAACCCTGCGCAACTGCTGAGTCCAACCGACCTGTCCGCGGTATGACGGTAACGACCACCCGAGCTCGTCGTCGACTTCACTGAGTTCTCCAACTGACTGTCCCGTGCTACCATCATCCATATCGACACTAACCGTGACAACAAGGTAACCGGTCTAAGGGACCGTTGACGATCAAACCGCGCTATTGTAGGGGCCAACAGGCCACCCTGCGGTAGAGCGGTGATCGTCAGCCAGACCGCTGGCAGTCTCACCACAGTCACCATGGTGAGTGGACCCACCACCCACAGTGCAACGGTAATGACCGGGATAACTGTAGGCTATCACACTGCGACCACCACGGTCAAGGACTTAACCGTCTGCAACACGACGGTAACTAGAGAAACAGGCCGAACAAAGCCAACCGCAGCCACCGTGATTAGGGATGAGACTGCGACGGTAAAGAGGTGACCACTACCCTTCCACCAGGGTACCACCAAGGTAAGATAAGACCACCACGGTAAAGCGGTTGAGGCTGGAATAAATCCAGGCATGGTATGGCGGTAAACTGCAGAAACACCAGATTTTTGTCAAGGCATGAAAATAGGGACTTCAAGTTGGAAGTTGAGACACATTTTCTCAACATAAAAGAGGGTTTTGAGTTTAGGTAGCTTGGAGGGTGGATGTCTAAGAAAAAATTGTGGAGTCTTTGGTTTGGTAACCTATAGAGAGCTGCCCAATTGAATTTTGACTGAACAGGAAAGTTTAAGGTAGAGTCCCTTTGTAAAAGTGACCTAATTTGAGGCCTAGTTGGTGTTAAAAGCCTGATTTGAGAGATTTGTATCAAAGTAACCTATTGAGTGGTTGTGGTATGTTGTTCAGTACCTTGATAGGTGTTTGAAACCCTTATGGTCTTGATTTGAAAGGACAACACCAAGGAGATATACCCGATTGAGTGAGTTGTCATGCTACAAGGCATAAAGAAGGATTGTTGAGATAAAGAGTATTTGAGAACTTATCACTTGGAAGTTTTTGTTTTTGTGTGGTTGTAGGACCTCCCCTGGTTGGTATCATTTTTCATACATGTATATTAAAGCATTATATCAAACAATTAATTGTTTTGCTGCTATGGATAAAACCCTAAAACATGTGCTTTCGAACAAGCTATGGATGCTTGGAAAAAATCTAGCAAAGCATAATAGCAAGCAATAGCATAGACAAGGAAATGAACTGCTTGGAAAAAATGCTTCAAAGAAATGTGGTCTCATGGTGATGGAATGCCTTGATAAGAAAATTGCTATGGATTGTCATGGCATTCCATCACTATGAGAGCACATTTCTTTGAGGCATTTTTTCAAACAATTCACTGTCCTGTCTAGGCTACCATATTTTTCATACATGTTTACCAAAGCATTTTATCAAACAGTTCACTTCCTTGTTGCTATGGCTAAAATCCTAAAATAGGTGCTTCCAAACAAGCTATGGATTCTTGGAAAAAATCTATAACTGCATAATAATAAGCAATAACATAGACAAGGCAATGAATTGTTTGAAAAAATGCTTCAAAGAAATGTGGTCTCAATGTGCTTGTCATGGCATTCCATCACCATGGGACCACATTTCTTTGAGGCATTTGTTTCAAACATTTCATTGCCTTGTCTATGCTATGAAATTTTTCATACATGTCTACCAAAGCATTTTATCAATCAATTCACTGCTTTGCTGCTATGGCTAAAATTCTAAAACAAGTGCTTTTAAACAAGCAATGGATGCTTGGAAAAAATCTATCAAAGCATAATAGTAAGCAATAGGACTATGTAGAGCAGGGAGGCCTTTAATCAACTAAACATAAATCCAACTGATACACAAAGCCTTTGTTCCTCCAAACCCTATCAAGGGTGATTCTCCTCAAACTTCACGATTCATCTTGTAAGTCCGCAAACCAAACTTCTTCACCTTTTCTTGCAAATATTACTGCCAAATCTCAACCACTCACCTTTTCAAACACCCTTTTAAGCCTTCAAAAACATATCACAAAAACACAGTAGGTCACTTTGGACCAACACCAACAAAATAGGGCTAGTACGCTGTCCTAATTGGCCAATTAGGCCAAATTTTCAAAGCAACTATACTCCAAAATATCTTCCCATCCCAAATAACTATAGACAGTCATTTACTAGACCACAAAACCTCCAAATCCATAATCTTAAACTTGAGAATCGCTCCTTTAAGCCCACTTTTACAAAACCCTCATTTTTTTAGCAAGTTTAGGGTGGGTTTATTGAAAATCCTATTCCCATAACTCATAACATCTTTCCAAAGCATCAAACATGCTTAAAAAAATTGCACATGCTTAAAATTCCCTCACAAATTGCTTCCCCAAATGATTTCAACCATTTCCACTCTTAAACCACTCAATTTCACCAAAACTCATCAAATTGTCAACTAGGGCATCACATCAAACCACTCAAATCACCTCCCCTACTCCAGAAACCATGCAAATATGTTCCTTACCCCTAAATATTCTATTCCACTGAGTTACAGTATGATACAATGGGTGGAATGGCTAAAATTCATTTTTACACACTCAACTACTTGCATTTGACCACTTTTTCTCCAAGCGAGAATTCGCCGCCACAAGAAAAGGCCTTTGAAATATAGAAAACCGAGAGAGGTTATTGTAGAGGGGTCAAACGCAATTCCATAGGCTTAGATGAGAAGTTTCTAAGAATCATGGTGTTTGAATACCAACATGCCAAAGTTTGCAGCCAATTTGCACTTTGGACTCTTAAAGGATTCTAGCGGTTGAATGTAGCTCAAAGTGATTCCTCGTGTTTCAATGCAAAAGAGGACCATGCCTAGCATAAATGTATCCACTTGGATGCATCAGAACAGTTTGTTTGGTCACACGAGTTGTAAAATGAAAGTTGCACCACTTTGCAACTTTCAACTACTTGCATTTGACAACTTTTTCCCGAAGAGAGAATTCGCCACCAAGGGAAAAATCCTACGAGATAGAAAAAACCGAGAGAGGTTATTGTAAAGGGGCTAAACATGATACCATAGGCTCAAACAAGAATTTTCTAAGCATCACAGTGTCCAAATACAAGCATGCTAAAGTTTTCATCCATTTTGCACTTTGGACTCTTAAGGGATTCTGTCGGTTGAATGTAGCTCAGAGTGATTTTGAGTGTTTCACTATAAAAGAGGACCATGCCTAGCGTAAAAACACCCACCCAAATGCATCAGAACAGTCTGTTTGGTCACACGAGTTGCAGAACAAAATTTGCACCACTTTGCAACTTTCAACTACTTGCATTTGACAAATTTTTCCCCAAGCGAGAATTCACCACCACAAGAAAAGGCCTTTGAGATAGCAAAAATTGAGAGAGGTTATTTTAGAGGGGCCCAACATGATCCCATAGGCTAAGATGAGAAATTTCTAAGCATCATGGTGTCTGAATATTAGCATGTTGAAGTTTGCAACCATTTTGCACTTTGCACTCTTAAGGGATTCTACTGGTTGAATGTAGCTCGGAGCGATTCCGCATGTTTCGGTGAAAAAGAGGACCATACCTAGCATAAACGTACCCACCCGAAGGCGTCTGAACAGTCCACTTGGTCACATGATTTGCAGAACAAAAGTTGCACCACTTTGCAACTTTCAACTACTTACATTTGACAACTTTTTCCCCAAGAGAGAATTCGCCATCATGGGAAAAGGTTTCCTAGATAGAAAAAACTGAAAGAGGTTATTGTAGAGGGGCCCAATGTGATCCCATAGGCTTAGACAATAATTTTATAAGCATCACGTTGTTCGAATATGAGCATGCTAAAGTTTGCAGCCATTTTGCACTTTGGACTCGTAAGGGATTTTGTCGGTTCAATATAGCTCAAAGCGATTTCGCGTGTTTCAGTGCAAAAGAGGACCATGCCTAGCATAAATGTACCCACCTAGATGCATCAGAATAGTCTGTTTGGTCACTCGAGTTGTAGAACAAAAGTTGCACCACTTTGCAACTTTCAACTACTTGCATTTGACAGCTTTTTCCCCAAGCGAGAATTCACCACCATAAGAAAAGGCCTCTGAGATAGCAAAAACTAAGAGATATTATTGTAGAGGGACTAACACGATCCCATAGGCTCAAACAAGAATTTTTTAAGTGTCACGGTGTTTGAATACGAGCATGTTGAAGTTTGCATCCATTTTGCACTTTGCACTCTTGAGGGATTCTGCTGGTTGAACGTAGTTCAGAGCGATTCTGCATGTTTCGTTGTGAAAGAGGACCATGCCTAGTATAAACGTACCCACCTAAACATGTCAGAATAGTATGTTTGGTCACACGAGTTGCATAATGAAAGTTTCACCACTTTGCAACTTTCAACTACTTGCATTTGACAACTTTTTTCCCAAGTGAGAATTCGCCACCACGGGAAAAGGCCTCCAAAATAGCAAAAATCGAGAGAGATTATTGTAGAGGTGCGCAACGCAATCCCATAGGATTAGATGAGAAGTTTCTAAGTGTTACGGTGTCTGAATACGAGCATGTTGAAGTTCGTAGCTATTTTGCACTTTGGGCTATTAAGGGATTATGTCGATTGAATGTAGCTCAGAGCGATTCTGCATATTTCAGTGCGAAAGAGGACCATGCCTAGTGTAAAATTACCCACCCAGATGCATCAAAACAGTCTATTTGGTCACATGAGTTGCAGAACAAAAGTTGCACCACTTTGTAACTTTCAACTACTTGCATTTGACAACTTTTTCCCCAAGCGAAAATTTTCCACCACGGGAAAAGGCCTTTGAGATAACAAAAATCAAGAGAGGTTATTGTAGAGGGGCCCAACATGATCCCATAGACTCATATGAGAAGTTTCTAATTGTCACAACGTCTGAATACGAGCATGTTGAAATTTGCAGCCATTTTGCACTTTAGACTCTTAAGGGATTTTGCCGGTTGAATGTAGCTCGAAGCGATTTCGAGTGTTTCGGTGCAAAAAAGGACCATGCCTAGCATAAATGTACCCACTTGAACGCTTCTGAATAGTCTGTTTTGTCACACGAGTTGTAGAATGAAAGTTGCACCACTTTGCAACTTTCAACTACTTGCATTTGACAATTTTTTCCTTAAGCGAGAATTCACCACCATGGGAAAAGGCCTCGGTGATAGCAAAAATTGAGAGAATTTATTGTAGAGGGGCCCAACATGATCCCATAGGCTCATACAAGAATTTTATAAGCATCGTGGTGTCTGAATACGAGCATGCTGAAGTTTGCAGCCATTTTGCACTTTGGACTCTTGAGGGATTCTGTCGGTTGAATGTAGCTTAGAGCGATTCCATGTGTTCGATGTGAAAGAGGACCATGCCTAAACATGAATAAAAAATTTCCAATTTTTTTCCCCATGAACTACAACAAGATGACTCTTGAACTTCCACCATTTGACAATAAGTTGCAATTTTGACAACTTTTACACAATTTTGCAATTTTTGCCGTATTTTGCAACTTAGACCTTCCAACCACCTAAAGACCTATAAAATGACTTCTTACATGATTAAATTTTCTAAATGACCTTATTTTTTGAACAAAAAGACTCAAATACCCCTAAAATACTGAAAGACCTCAATTGCCAACATTTGCATAAAATGCTCTTGGTGCCCCTGCACTAGTTAGTGCTTAGGGTGTCTTAATGTTTTTGGTCATGAATAAGGTCCTTTGTGATGAAATTAAAGGGAGATCCAAAACTATCCAAACTAAAATTCACTTGAATAAATCAAACTTCCAACCTTCAAACCCTAACAAGGGTGACTCTTCTCAACTTCACTGTTTAGTCTTTTAGGTGTGCAACCTAGGATTTCCTCTCATAAATTTCAAGAGACCACTCAAAGCCACAAAAATCCTACCATTTCAAGAACCTATTAGGGCACTTTTAAAAATATCATAGAATCACATGTACTTACATTGGAAGCATACCATCAAACTAAACTTGAACGCTCAAAAAGGGGCTCCAATTAGCCCACTTTAACAAAGGAACTCTCCTTCAATCTTGATGCCCACTCAAAATACCATTTGACAGTCCTCAAATTACCTCTAAAACCACAAATTATTCAACCACTCAATCAAAACTCGCTTGCTAAGACCCTCTTTCATGAAACCCTCATTTTCACCAAATAAGTAGGGGTTTATTGAAAAACCCATCTCCATACCTCATTCAACCTTAAAATATTTTCAAACACTCTTATTTCACCTTGCAAAAACTTAATTCACCTTCAAATTATGCTTCCCCCAAATTTCTCACACATTTCCTTCTTAAAACCTCTCAATTTCACCCATTTTCACTCTTTGTTCAACTAGGGCTTCAAGACCAAACATCCAAATGACCTACCCTACCTTTGCAGACCTTATATCACATCAAAATCCACTTGATAACACTAAAACAACCAGGTTCTAAGCTTCTTCCAAACTATTTCTTTAATCGGCTACTTCAAGCTATGCCTCCTAGGCCTAAATTCATGTTTTTTCCACAGTGGCAACGTTGAAATCTCCACCAAATGTCTTTTCCACCCATTGTATTCTACTATAAATCAGTGGAATGGAATAATTAAGTGTAGGGGGAATGTGTACATTATTTCAAGAGAAGGGGTGGCCACTTGGGGGTTTGGGCATGATGCCTAGTTGTCAAGAATGTGTGTTTTGAGTGAAATTTGGAGGTTAAGAGTAGGTAGTGATGGAAAAAACTTGGGTTAGAACTTTGTAAGAGTTATTTAAGCAAGGGAAGACATATTTGAAGGTGTTGGAGGCATTGAAACAATGAGGAAAGTTTTGGAGGTGAGATTTTCAGTAAACCCCCCTTGAAACTTGTCAAAAGTGAGGGTTTTGAGTTTTGAAGTGTTGGTGAGTGTTTCATTGGAAGATGATTGTTGATTTAGTGCTTATGTACCTCGTTCATGACTGTCCAATGGTGTTTTGTGTCTGGAAGGAAGATTAAAGGGTAGTTGGTTTGTTGAGAGTTTGTCACCCTGCTCTGCATCACTTTGGCATGTTTATCAACATAAAACTATGATATTTTTTGAGTTTCAATATGTAATGATAATGCAATATGAAATATGTAGTGTGAGACAATTACATTTGTGTATTTAAACTTTAAAGTTAAAATGTTAAACTTTACCATTGTTCTTGTCTTCAAAGTTGTTTAAACTATATAATTTAACCATAATATAACTAAGCAATATATGATATAATTTAATCATTATTCATTATTTTTTATTGTGAACTATATAATATAACCATTATTTTTTATGTTATTGTACATTGATATTTAACCATTGCTCAAGATTAAATTTTTGAACAATTCAAACATGCACATGATGAACAAATTATTTCGATTCTCAACTTCTATATATCAAATTATCCAATAATCAAGTGTATGTCCATATACAAAAATGGCATCAACACCAACTCAAAAAATGTTTTACAAAATGTGGCATATGCCATATCAATATCTATTCAAAATATACATACTAAAATGTCTATCTCATCCTAAAATACTGGTGGATCATCAAAATGGAGCCTCTTTGAAGCACTCTTTGGCTCTGAAGGTAACTGCATAAGAAAAATTCAAACCACAATTGAGATTAGTTATATTATATAATTTAAAATCGAATAATTAACATCAAAATCAATAAACATTGAATTATAATTTAACTCTAAAATTGAAATCTTGATTACCTCATATATACATCTCTTCAAACCACTAGGAGTCCTAGAATATGCCCCTCTCAAAGAACCAATCATACCAACTTTTACAAGGTCAATCTATATATGTGAATAAAAACATCAAATTGATACAAGTTAGCATAAAATTATTGGTAAAAGGAAAATATTTACCAAACACAAAATAAAATAAACACATACCTCTTTAGGCATCTCTTTTTCTTTATCTCCTTCAAGTGTTTCGACACCTCCTCCCTTAGGTGTTTCAACACCTAATCCTTCAAGTGTTCCAACACCCACTCCTTCAGGAGTTGTGGCACTTGTCAACGAGGATGTGTAGCTCATAACTGCCTGTACATAAAAATGACAAGTATATGAAACTACCAATCTATGTCGATGTATGTATAATCAATATAAGATCTTAAAAATCTTAATTCAATCGAATTTGAGTTCAATTACCTTTCCCTTATCTACCATTGCATCTCCAAATTCTGGACAACACTGCACCTCGCTCGCTCTAGGTGTTTCCTACAAGAGGAAAATAAGATAAACATATAAGTTAATATATAATTTCATTAATGACAAGAAAGTATAATGCATGAATTCAGGCCTAAAAGGTATAGATTGAAGTAGCAAATTAAAGAATTTGTTTTGAAAAAGGATAGAAGTAGTTGGTTTTAGTGATATCTGGTGGGGTTTGATGTGTTTGAAGGTTTTCAAGGACTGGGGAGGTCATGTGTTTGTTTGGGCATGAAGCCCTAGTTGAGAGAAGTGCAATTTTTAATGGAAATTTGAGGTTTTAGAGAGTAAAAGTGGGCGAAGTTTGGGGGCAGCATAATATTAAGGATTATTAAGCATGTGTAGGCTTAAAAAAGGGTTTTTGAAGTGGTGATAAGATCATAGGAGGCCTGGAGATGGGTTTTTCAATAAACGCTTGTCTATTGTGTGAAAAATGAGGGTTTCATGGAATGGGACTCTAGAAGGCGATTTTTGGATCAGAGATTGAAGATTTTATGATTTTGGAGGTAGTTTAAGGTTTGTTTAGTGGAATTTTAGATTGACAGCAAGTTAGAAAGAGTGATCCTTTGTAAAAGTGGGCTAATTGGAGCCCTTTGCAGCGTTGAAACTTAGTTTAAGTGGAGTTGTTCCAAAGTGACCTATTGAGGTTTTTAGTTATGTTTTGTGAGGGCCTAATGGGGGTATAAAAATTTGAAGATCTTGTGAAGAGACAACCTTCTCTAAAAGATATTTTTCAACACATCAAGTTGGAGACCTACAAGGAAACTAGGTTGAAATAGTGAAGAGTTGTAAGGGAAAAATATTGGTTTGAGTTGGACTAAATTGTGTTTGTAATTGGTGGTCAATAGTGATGCAGAGCTAGGTGGGCCACATGCACAAAAAAATAGATCAGTACCAAGATCATAAACTTGACTCCTTGACTGGTTCTCCAAGCACTCACAAAACTCAACAAGGAACTAGGCCTTCAAAAAACCCAAACTTGCATTTAAGGTTTCAAACACTTTCATGCACTTAAAGAGGCATCTAACAAGATTAAAATCGTCATTCAAACTTAACTAAACCACTCTCAAATCACAAAGAATCATTCTTAGCAACAAACTCACTCTAAGCCTTCACTAGCTAGTAGACCTCTTCCAAGGGACTGTCAAACGTAACTCTAGGTCAAGAAAATTTCTCCAGATTGTACCAACAGATTTGGATACCCTTTTTCATGCCCTTAAACATATCTCAAAATTAGCATAGACTCCTTTGAAAGAAATTCTCCAAAATCCCACTGTACCATAGGGGCAACTAGGTCAATTAGGCCTCTTTTTCAAAGAGACACCTTCCCAAACACCTGAAATCAAGTCAAACACCATGGAAATTCATTAAATAGTTTATCAACCTTAAGATTTCACAATTTTCAGAGCTCCAACCCCTCACCAAGCTACCAATCCACTAAACCCTCACTCTCAAGCCACCAAACCTAAGTTTTCCAAGAAGCCTTATTGAAAATAACTCTTCCCACACTTAAATCTCACATACAACACCCAAAACATACCATATGATTTTTTTACATGCTCAAAAGACTCTCACAAATGACTGCCCCAGAGGATTTCATCCATTCACATTCTAAAACCACTCAAATTCACTCAAAATCACACATTTTTCACACCCAAGGCTACATGCCATGACTCCAAAATGATCTCCCCTATTCCAAGAACCATCTTCTAACCTATTCCCAAAATAATGGACTCATTCCACTGATGTATAGTATATACATTAGGTGGAATGAGCCATTAAATCACTTGATGACCTCAAAACTTAAAATTTGGACTTCCAAGCCTACCTACAATAAAATCCACCCTAAGAGCTCAAAACAAGATGGATTTCAATGCCAAAAAAACCAAAACATGGCTAACACATCCCTCTACACAAATAAAAACACTTTTGTTCAATTCCCTTCAGTACGGGCTCATGCAATTGACTGCTACAACATTGAAAAAGAGAAAAACAAACTCATATTTACAAAGAAAACAAAGCTTTATTCATCAATGCTTGTACAAAATCTCCCACTCTTCTCCACACACTCCTTCATTCAAGATTAAAATACATATATTCAACTCCCTTAATTAAGAATTTATTGAAAACCAATGCCACAAGTGTCCTTTGGCTTTCCTTGACCGTTCAACTTCCCCACTATGCATCTCTTGCACTTCAAAATTTGAAAAATGACACTTTGCACTAATCTAGCAAATTTGTAACTAAAGCCTTCTAACCCATTAATAACCAATAAAATAGACTTATTAAATCAAGAAATGGTCTATATTAGCTTATCCAAGCCAAAACAAGACTTCATCACCCTAATTCCAACCACCGAAGCTTGGTGCCCCTACACCAAATAGAGAGCAACATATAACCATCATTTTGCATATCTACATTAATGCAATTTTGCA
Organism: Sequoiadendron giganteum; assembly: GCA_007115665.2. Lineage (NCBI taxonomy): Eukaryota > Viridiplantae > Streptophyta > Pinopsida > Cupressales > Cupressaceae > Sequoiadendron > Sequoiadendron giganteum. The sequence goes on along the minus strand of CM021102.1, from coordinate 466,346,784 downwards.
AACCCTTATACAATCAAACTTAAACGCTTGAAAGAAAGCAATGATCAATAACATGACTTTACAAATTCAATGTGTATACTTACCAATCAATCCAGGGAACCATCTGGGTCTGCTCTACTCTTTATTGTGTCAAGTATTGCCTCGTGGTCAGAATCATGCACTTTCCACAAGTTCTTGTTCATAGGTCTACCCTTATATTTGATCAAATGAACGTTGGTGGCAACAAAAAGGTTCGAGTAGTGAAGAATCTTCCAATGCATGTCGAAGTCCTCAAACAACCAAACTACAACATTCTTAATTGGTTACCTTCTAAGCCATGTTCCAGTAACAACCACCGAACCTGTAGGATATTCTATATCTTCTCCATCTATAACTAGGGCCTCCAATTTCTTTTTGGCCTCGATATGACACAGGTAATAATCTATACCCTCTTCATTGTCTTCATCTACAATCGCCGCATATACATGCCCTAGATTGATATGTTCATCTTGTTAGATGTATTTATTGAACATCATAATAAAACCTGTAAGTAAGAGATATTACCTGGTTCTAGTAGGTCTGATACATGATCAAATTCAACGGATGATTGCATCTCCATGATTTTTAGAGTCATTGGGAGCTGATAAGTGTCAAGTGGGGTTAGAATTCTTACAAAACATTTTTCAACCCACTCTATTGACTCACAATCATTCCATACTTGAATTGTACATGCAGAACAAAAGCATGCCATCTTCCATGTATGGATAGTCCATGTGCCTGCATTGGAGCTTCTAAAAGAGTGTAGCTTGCTCAATCCTATTAGTGTACAAAAATCTTCATATTTTGCAATGTTAGTATCATCTACCAAATGAAAAAATCTACGAACTAAAGAATTACCTTCACTACCAGGACCCATTGCATGATTGCACCATTAGACAATTGATCTTGCATCTATTAACTTTACACTATTTGTGCACTTTAACTCTTCTCGTGCTAGGGCTCTTTTGATAGATGCACCTGCTCCATCATGCTCCCCCTTTCCATGTCTGGCCTATGAGAAGTTCCACATACGTTGAATACCACTAATACTATGCATACTGCTCAACCAGTAAAACATTCTATCATTCTTGAATTGCAATGTACAGTTATTTGACCATATGATATGCCATGACTGAATGATATGCCCCTACTAGCTAGATCAACATAGAACATCTGAAAGCAACCTTGCACAAACTCTGTAGAATTTATGTGATCATCACTGATGTAAAAGTGATACTCCCTCAATAATATCATGTTTTCCTATGTACTATCATTTGCATGAATGAATGCTATATGCACAAATATAGCAACCTGCATGGAGTTTTAGTATTGTGATTGCACCTCATTCTGTGGTTGTAGTGTGTAGTTATCAATGAAGTCGACAACTAAAACGATGCTACGAAGTGGAACCATGTCCTTGCATAACTTGAACTGTGAGTCCAACCATTGAGCTCTGTGTGTATTCCTTGCATACTTGTACACCACCTGATCACGGAAAATTCCCATAAACTGATACACTGGAATCTTATCACTGACCAATTCATACTTCTTTTCTTCTTTCCCATCTTTTAGATTGTATGCCACTGTCTTATATTTTCCAAATTCCACAATTTTGTTTCCAATTGTGTGTCTACTAGCCATGTGTTGGAAAATTGGCAAATGTTGCATGCCACCAAAATGATCACATGTGCCATCCAAACATGACTTGTTGTAAAACAATTAACCATCCTCTCTTTCACATAAAATGGAAGATAAAAATTCCCTTGAGGATTTCGGTGGAGGCCTTACGTTACATTCCTGCAAAACATTGCTAGTATGCATATCTACACATATACGTCGATAAACATCATAATGGTTAGAAAACTCAATATGAAATCCACAACAACAAGTAGTGCGTGTGTGATTTATTTTGACATAAAAAGGCTTTAGCATTTCAAAATACGTTTGACATATTTTAATTTCAGGGAACTTTTGTACAAAATCAACAAAAAATTGGGTTTGAGTACTATCCAAATAATGCTTTGGATGTGGCTCACAAACTTCACTACCAATTCTCCTTCTTACAACATCTCCTTGATTAGGAGAGGTCCTTGTTTTATCCTTCTAGTAATTCTTTTATCTTTTCGTGGCACTCTACCCGAGAATGCCCATAACTCATTGCTATTTGGATCCTCCATTCTTTCACACCTTCCTTTGGCTCTCATTAGAGATGATCTACTTATTTTCAAAGACTTACTTGAATTTGTAAGATTCACCTTGTTCCTTGTTTGAATGCTTAAGAGTGTTGTTGTCATCACACATCGTGTGTCACAACTATCCTTCATGTGTGAGGTAGAACCCATGCTCTCGTATGCACTCATCAAGTTCTTTGTACAATGGAATTTTCACTTGAGTAATTTGAAACTCTTAGCCCAAGAGCCTCATGGTGGGCCTAAATTTGAGTTGCCTCATCATTTCAACAAATAGTTGGCATTTTCGACCCTCACTTAGCTTCACAAAAAATAAACTCCATATCCTTTTTGCATATATTTGACATGTATGTTTTGGAATCTTATTAGGCATCCATTTCAAAACATTGGAATCAATATCAATCAAACAATGTAGGTTTTCTATGCAAAACTCTGGGAGGAGTTCTCAAATTTAAATTTGTGTCAACATTAGGAAGGTCAACAACATTGGGGATAGATCGTGTACCTTCAATCAGAGGTGCAATTGATGACATACTTTGAGATTGACATGTCAATGATGTTGTACCTCCAACTTGATATGTCATTTGTGGAGTGCCTTCAAATAGAGATGTGTTTGTTGATGTACTTTCGAAACGCAATGTTGTTGATGGTGTGACTTCAATTGGAGATGTGATTTCCGATGTACTTGGAAAACCACATGTTGCCAATGTGTCTTCAATTGGAGATGTGCATTGAGATTCACCTATGTTTGATGATGTGCCCCCAAATTTGGTATCCATTCTTGTCCTTCCATGAACTTTCCTCATTCATGACCTTTGTTTTTCCAATTTGACATCTCTCTTAGATTGCATGATAATTTCTGGCTGTATGGGCTGCGATTCCTTTGCTTCACGAGCTACATTTTTTGATTCTCTTCTCTTTTCATTTTTAACTACATGTTCTTCTGGTGTTAGAGGCTTTGGTTGTTTCCTCGGTGTGACGTTGAATGCTACATGTTCACAAACACACATAGAACAAAAGTAAGTAATGCATTTTATGAAACATATTGATATCGCTGATTACATTGCATTAAATATGAAACACACCAAATCATTTTATGAAAGAAGGCAATGAGCTATTTGGAATTATAAAACATGTCTATGCTACAATATTTTTCATACATACATCTACCTCCATACCGCAAGAAAAGTGAGTAATGCATAAATTTTCAAACATATCTATACCGCTGATTACATATCCATAGCGTTAGATGTTAGAGTAGGGATTTTGAGCAGGGAGTAGGATATGATGGAGTTTTGATGGTGCCCTAGGGGTATTTGTGTGAATTTTTGCTTCAAAATGGTGGTTTAGAATGGGTGTTTGGTGAAATAGAAATGATAGAGGAAGGGAGTTGATTTTTTTAGCATGGGAAGACATATTTGTGTGTGTTTGAAGAGTTGGAAAAGTGGCTAGAGGCCTGGAACATTGATTTTCAATAAACCCTCCTTGTTTCAAGCATAGAAAGGACTAAAGCAAGGGTTTAGTGTTTAGATGCATTAGAGAGGGTTATAGTGACTAAAATTTGTTGAATCTGAAGGTTTGTCAAAAGAGAATTGGGATTGGAAAAGTGTTTGAAGATATGATCCTTTGTAAAAGTGACCTAATTGGCCTATTGGGGTAGCGTAGCAATACTATTTTGGTGATATTGGTCCAAAGTGACCTACTGTGTTTTTGACATATGTTTTTGAAGGCCTTAATGGGTGTCTGAAAAGGTCAAGGGTTTGTGGGTTTGAGTTTTCTTTGAGAATTCAATGAATAATTTTCTTTGTTGTGAATGCTACAAGGAAGTGAATATCAATTGGTCAGTTGAGCATTGAATTGAGGTTTTTGATATTGAAGATTATTTGAAACTGATCTAATTGTGATTGTTGAAGGTTTTATCTCCCTGCTCTGCATCACAAACCTAGGGTATAAGTTGCTGCCACATAAATGAAAACTAGAGAATCTTGTGTTTATTGTTCTCAAAACCACATTGTGATTGTCAACGAAGCCATGGAGAAGATGAATTCAAAGAAGGGTTTGTGATGCTATATCTTATAATTACTCACTATTTCTTTGGCAATGAGGTAACTTAGAAAGACAATAAGCATTCTCAATTGCACAATATTTTCCCTTTTTTCATTTATTAGAAAGGTAAATGGTATGAATGAATGAAAACTTGCATTAACAACTATGTGAACTCACTTGAATTTATCTAAGCACATGTGATGAAGGTGATTTTTTATGGAACAAAAAGAAAATGGAAACTTTCATTAACATTGATGAAAGCTATTAGGTTTTCCAAATTAGTTGAAAATAAAAGTTTTCCCACAACCATCACTAATAATGAATTTGAATCTCTTATGTCATGTTTTCCATTTTATATCTTCAAGCTCCTAAAAGTTAAACTTTTACATGTAGACATCCATCTTAATTAATGTTTAATTCTATGTGTAACAATGAAGATTAATAAAATCATCAAATGAATGGTCTAAAAATTGTGAAAAAAAAACAAAAAAACTCAATATAAACATCTACCTAAAATGAAATAGAGTGAATTCTATTAGCCATGCTGGAAGTGGACTACTATAAGCAATGCAAATAGAATTCATGAGTAAATTTGTGTTAAGTAAATGTCATGTTTTTCATTTTTTTGTTCTTCAAACTCATAAAAATTAAACTTTTTTATGCAACTCCCATCTAATTCAATGTTGAATTCTATGTCCAATTGTTATGATTAATAAAATCATTAAAGGAATTTAGTTTATATTGTCAAAAACAAAAAAAATATACTAAATATAAATATTTCAATATTACCAAAATGATTATATTACCTGAGATAATATAAAATGATGTAGAAACTTCAAAATGTCTTCTACATTGTCTAGCATGCAAATTGGTGGTAAAAAGGTGATGGATCAAGCATAGATTGGTACAACATGGAGTCAACTGCATTAAAAAAGGTGTTTCTAAATCGGATAAAGTGTTGAACCATACAAATACAAAAGCATGTGGGCCTCAATCACGAGGTCAACCCTTATTTTAACATTTCATGGTAAAATACATTTGGCGCTCGCCAAATTTGGTGAGCGCCAAATGTGTTGTTTTGAAATCTTCACCTTCCATAGAGACAAAGGGAGTGAGACTTGAGATAAAGAGAGAGGTGATAGGAGTGAGAGAGATTAGTTTAGGTAGTGTGGTAGCGACTGAGACTTGAGAGCGATAGAGGCTTGAGAGGGATAAAGAGTTATCCAGTTACAGTGGGGGGAAATACTTGACAACAGGAGAGGGGTTGGGAGGGATTGGGGTTGGGAGGGATTAGACCTGAGAGATACAAAAAGAAAAAAGGGAGAGAGAGAGGGAGTGTGGGAGAGGGGATTGGAGTGAAATATATTTGTCTAGGTAGGGTGGGAGGTAAGTGAGACTTGACAAAGAGGGAGCATGAGAGAGGGCATTGGAGTGACACAGATTAGTATAGGTAGCATGGGAGGGAGTGAGACCCGAGAGAGAGACTTGAGAGGGAGAGATTTATTCAGTTATGGTGGGGGGAAGACCCGAGAGAGGGAGTGGGAGATAGAGGGATGGGAGACCTAAAGCGTCAAACCTAAACCCTTAAAACCAAACCCTTAAACCCTCTACCCTCTACACTCAACACAATACCCTCTACCTTTAAACCCAATACCCTCTACCGTCAACCCTTAAACCCTTTTAAACCCAACTAAAATCGCTACCCTAATCCCTCAACCCTCTACCCTCTACACTTAAACCCATTTAAACCCAACTAAACTCTCTACCCTAATCCCTCAACCCTCAACCCTTAATCCCTCAACCCCTAAACCCTAAACCCTTAAACCCTAAACCCCTAAACCCTCTACCCTCTACACTTAACCCTCTACCCTTAACCTTCTACCCTCTACCCTTAAACCGTAAACCCTAAACCCTTAACCCTCTACCCTCTACCCACAAACCCCCTATCTCTCTCAACCTTACACCCTCTACCCTTAAACTATAAACTGTAAACCGTAATCCCTAAACCCTAACCCTCAATGCTTAACCCTTAATCCTTAAACCCTAAACCCTCTACCCTCTACCCTCAACCCTTAAACCCTAAACTCTCAACCCTCAACCTTCTACCCTTAACCAAGTTAAACCCTAAACCCTTAAACCCTCTACCCTTAAACTATAAACCCTAAACCTTGTTGGCGTTTCAATTAGCACCTCTGGAGTGCTTATTGGAAATGGAAAGCTATTGCAAGTGTGTTATGCTCTTAGGATTATAGAGAGGAAGATCTCTCTTTGCCGATTTTCTACTGTAAAAAAGGGGTGTACTAAGGTTCCTATCTTTTTTACTCAGCAGCAGGACACAAGGGTGCATAAACACAATGTGTCATAGCTAAGCTTTTTCTTTGGTTTCCATAGATCTTAACTACGACTAACTAGCTTCTAGACTATCCTACCTCCTCAAGATAAACTGAGCATGAGGGCTTAGGAGCGAAATGGATTGGTTGGATCACTTGAATCTTTCGTCTCAATGGAATATGGCCGAGGCTCTGAACTCTCAGATATATACCAAGATAGGGCTCGATACAAGTAAACACTCTCTTACGGTAAACTAGATCTGAGACTTGCCAAGGAGGAGGAACCCCTGTCTGAGGTGTAGGATTGGAAACAACTCACTGGAAACAACAAGGAATGATGGCCTATCTAACAGGATCCTTTAGGAGGTGACGACACCTGTCCAAAGTGTAGGCTGCAAGACAAATCATTAAACAACATCATACGATAATGATCGATAACAAAATATCCAAGGAGGTGAAGACACCTGTCCAAGGAGAAGATTGAAACAATGCACTATTTAGAACAAGACTTTGAATAGAATCAAGTATTTAGATCAAGAAAGCATGCGCCATCTGATTTATTTCTTCAAGCTTTCTCCAAAGAATTACAAAGGTCGAGACAACAAAGGCATGAAATCATGCACAATTGCGATCAACCAATGAACTCTCATCCAAGAGTGAACAGATATAAACAAGCTAACTTTAAAAACAGTGGCGCAAATTTTTTTCTTAGCAAATAAAGGTTAAACAAATAATGAGCCTAAGGCTCTTATTTATAGAAACTCAAAGGAGTAGGCAACCCTAAAATCTCCTTGAGTAAATAATCAGTTCTTGCCAATCAACAAGATTTATTCCTATGTCTAAAAGTAGGTGAGTAGGTAATTAACTGGAAATCTACTTCAGTTAACTGAATCTAAACAAAAGTCAAATTGGGAGTCTACCTTAGTTGACTGACACCTAACTAAAAGTGAACTTAACTTACAAATGTGTCTCCAAAATAGAAATCCACCTTTAAAGGACATCTGAGATCCACAAATCATGGGAGTCAATTAGACATCCTAGATTAGTGGGATCTGACATGCATGATCTGTGGAGATTTGGAGTCAACTTGGAAAGAGGCATCAAGTTGACTTCAGTCATATTTATTGTTACTTTGGAGGGTAGGACGTCCTTCTTGAGGTGTTTGACACCTCATCACCATTGATCAACGGTGCTTTTGTTCATTCGTTGACTTCTTCATACAGAGACCATTACATGCCTGTCAATTGTCAACTTACCGCTTGTTAGCAACTTGATGTATGCATCTCCTTAATTTTGCTTCCCTTAGGAGGGTTACTCCTTTTCTTTTTGATTGTGTTTCCACTTTGATGTGGAAGGTAGTGTAGTTTTAACCGATGGCGGATCTGTGTTGGGAATGACTACCTTCCGTGCTCTTTTGCAGCTTTTACGTTTTCCTTGATCTTTCTCAATGGAAGTGTGTTGTATGGTGAAACCGTGAAGCTTGATGATGAAACCACAAAGTTTGACCACGATCACTCCAACCGTGAGAAACGCACATGAACTTGCTGCATGTGTAAAATTCCAACGGTTACAATCCTCTAGACTGGCCTTGGAAGGCGATCAGATATACGAGGTGAAACCATTATGGAACCTGTGGACTTGTGTCTATGCTTGTCAATCTATCTAGATTGACCTCTGGGTGTGCCCGATGCAGATCGGTGCCAATCATTTTCAGAAAATCATGGAGTAAGACCATTTTGGTCTTGTATTCATCTTGGGAGAACTACGTTATGAAAACCTTGAAGATTGACTGTGCACACGATGCTATTCAGACAACTTTTTCTGGAACTGCTAAAAATAGCCTTATCGGGGTAATTTTTACGAATTTTTTTTAGATCTGGGTGTTATTGAGAATAATTCTCTAAACAAACCCAGATCGTTAGAAATTCGAAAAAACATGTTTTTCTATGACATGCAAGAGTCCTTCGGTGGCAGAGGCAACGAGGCACCAGAAAGTGATTTTTCTCGAAAAAATCCAACACATGGGTTTTGTTCGTGCATTAGAGCTGAACAAACCCAGTTTGTTTGATTTTCAAAATTATGAATTTTTTCAAAAACCCTAAAAAATAGGGGTAGCAGGGCTACTTTTTCTGGAAAAATCTAACATGTGGGTTTTGTAGAAAAAGTTGTGCTGATCATACCCAGTTGGCCAAATCTGTGATTATCTTTTGTTTTCTTGGACATGCAAGAATTTTAGACAGAAATAGAGAAAGTAGACAAAAGGTGGATTGGAAGTTATTAGTTGTCAATCTGAAAGAATTATGCCTTTTGATGCAAACTCTGATAAATAATCCCTCTATGCAACAGATCTTCAAAAATATGAACAATGGCGAAAACCCCTTTGTCAGATCTTCAAAAATATTGGAGAAGAAAAATATTCGTTCTTGAGCTCCTCAACTTGCAAAGAAATAATGAATAATGGATGCATAGATGCTTTGATATGTCAATTTGGAGTTGCAAGCATCAATTGGGCATCCAACTCATGATTGAGCCTGATTTGGAGTTCAAAAAGGTGATTTCCACTGATTGTGGAGTGTTTGGCCTCTTTTTGCCTCCAAAATTTGCTAACTCAAGTCAACATTTGCTTTGACTTTCTTAGGCATCCCTTTTGGAGTTTGATCATTTTTTGCAAGCTGAAGTGCCTCTGTTTGACCTTCGATCCTGGCTGCTCAGTTGATCTTTGGCAGTTGTTGATAGATTCATTGTCGAGATGGGATCAACCCGATGAGATATGTCTGGGAGAGATTAACTTAAAAAAGTGAGTTTGGACCTACAGAATGAAGGGCGGCTTTCTTCAAGAGGGGCGCTTTTGGCTGTGCCTTAGTCAATTTTCATTGACTGTTCTTTGTTTTGGCCTTTTCAGACCCTCCATGCTTTGATCTAGCATTCTCATTGCTAGATGAATTAGATGACTCTACTTGACGATGCATCAGGTAGCCAGCTTGGTCCTGTTCAGGATGACTGACTTCTTAGTTGAAGAAGGTAAGTTTAGGTCCTTCAAACTAAAGGGCGCCCCTGGCCAGTAGGGGCACTTTTAGCTTTTGCTTGGTTTTATCTGTGCTGTGAACTACTTTCCTTTGAACTCCTCTATCAGATGAGTGATTTTTTAGAAGTTCTTGCTGATGGTTTTACTGGCGAGACTAGTCATAGCTGAGAAGATCATCCTGGGAGGTAGTAAAGATTCTAACTGAATCTAGATGCCTTCAAGAAAGGGCACCTTTCTTCAAGAGGGGCGCTTTTGATCATGCCTTAGCCAATTTCTAGATGGTCTTTCCAGTTCTTCAATTCTAGCTTTTTTTGCTTGACCTCAGCGTGTGATCGTTTGGCGTGTCCTGTGAACCTGCTGTTAGATTGATCACATAGCTGAGAGGAAGCTGGAAAGATAACATGTATAGAGCTACAATAGATTGATGAATCTGGTGCCTGCAATTGAGGGTCGCCCCTGGCTAGTAGGGGCGCTTTTACCATGAAGCTCTCTGATTTGGCATCATCATTGTTGATGGATCCTCCATACTTTGTTGATGCTTCACAAATGATCTCTGAATCAGATGATCTTGTTTATGATTTTGTTGTCGAGACAGCATGAAAGTGAATAGGATGACTGAGCTGAAGATACAAAGTGATTTGATTTTCCCTCTGAGATCCAAGGGTGCCTTTCTTCAGGAGGGGTGCCATTTTCACCTTTAGACTGTATTTTGCCTTGGCAACAAAACTTGCACCTTCTAGAGTTAGCCAAATTTTGGCCTTTTTCATTTTGAGAATCTCCTTCGTTGAACGACATAATTTTCATCCTTTTCCGCCATAGCTTCTTCGTTGGAGTTATTGAAGCTTAGCTTTTAGCACCTGGTACTGGCCAATCTGCCATTAATGGCTGCGGAGCTCCTAACTTTGTTCTTGAAAAATAGAAATAGACCCACCAGAGTAAAACATATCTTTTGATGATTCTGACTTGATCAGTGTGATCATGAAGTCAATTAACCCTATCAGAATTATTTTCAATCATTTTCGGGAAGGTCCTATTTTTAAGCGTTTCCCTAAAAATAGGGGCATAAAACCCTAATTTTAAGATTTTCAGAATTTTAACCTTAGGTTCCTTGACAGAAACCCACAAAGACTTCATGTTTGGTTTGACCTAAAATGTACTTTCGACGACATTTTTACATTATTTATCTGAATTTAAGTAGAATGCCAAAAATTTCATTTTGGATACAACATTAGGCTCTGTCTAGTGACCATGTCGAATACCTACGACATAGGAGAACCGAGAATCTCAAGTTTCGTAGACCAATACTTTATTAGTTGGGTAATGGATTCAGGACTCATTTCCTAATTCACATAAGAACGGAAGTTCACCTATTTATTGGGGCTCGCCTATTATTCACCTAAAACAAGACTACCTAAGAAATTACCTAATACATGACAATACTTTATGGAACGGGGAAAAACATAGCAACATAACGTTAAAGAAAAAGAAATTTATTTTACAAAGAACTCACCCCATCCCCGAAGGGACAAAATGTTTCAAGTATTGCCGCGAAGAGCCCCCCATCGATGTTGCTTCTGCCTGAAAGGCTTTACTTCTCTTCTTATGGGAATTGCAAGAGACAATCCCTTTGGAATGAAGATTCTAAGGTATTTGTATATCCAAGAAAAAGTACTCTGACAAAAGTCAGAATATGATGCAAATGGGAAAGTTGATAACCCTGAAGCATAAGTTTTGTTGTCATTCATCCCCGGGATGTTGAACTCTTCAAACCAATCAATCAAGTTGCAAACTCGATTTCTATAATTCCGTAGGTGATCTTTTCTGATCTGAAAATATCCTTTGACTAGCTCATGGATCAGCTCTAGATCGCCTTTAACACATAGGAGTTTGATTCCCATGTCTTCGGCATCTTTGAGGCCTAACAAAAGCACCTCTTTCTCAGCTTTGGTGAATTCCAATGGCACAGATGGGTGCAACTATCCTTTAGGAGAGATGATCACTTCCCCTTCTGAATTTGTATTTGATGAACAACCTCCATCGAACTGTGTTGTCCATGACCTTGCATCCTCTACCAGTATATTTTCAGAACATGCAATGTTCTGATCTTCAATTTCTATCTCTAGCAAAGTCACAAAATTACCAGGATTCGTTTCAGGCTTTGCTCCTGCTGGAACAGATGACTCGAGCATAGCCTGCTTCTTTACAACTTTGAGAATCTGATCTACTTGTTCTGGATGATCTTGAAGATATTCTAGTTGAGATATTTGTACCTTGGTCTTCATCATGGAAGCTATGATGTCAAAATTTTCTGAAGAAGGATCTTGAGCAACTTGCATAGCGTTCTTCTGTGAGGACCTAGGATTGGAAGTGGAAAGCACATCTTCATCCTTTTCGTTTGATCTTCATCTTCTTTCCTCTTCTTTCTGTGTTTTGAAGTGTTGAACAATTGTAGACACATGCGTTGAAATTTTTTCGTGATTCACCACAAGAGAATAGTGATGGTAGTCTTCTTCTTCTTGATTAATAATGGGTTCAAAATATCCCATTGTGGAATCACCATCGAAGTTGTTCATTTGTGGTAAGACAACGTTCGAACTTGTTGGTACAAAACTAGAACTGGGAGCAGCTTCAGCATATCCCATGATTTGAGTCATTCTCAAATTCTCAGGACACGTGAATCCGGTATGTGCATCAGTGTCATGGAAACAACAAAATACTGCACTATGTGCAGCTTCAATTATTGGTCTTGATAGAGGTGTTGGAAACCGTGGTTGAAGATTGTCTCTCTTTGGTTGGTACGATTGTTGAACTGGAGATTTGATAGAATCTGCTTTCATCAAGCCGGAAGTGATCATATTATACTCCAACTCGATGGCATGTTCTTGCACACTCTCCAACTCTGTTCCTTTTGCCATCTTTAGGAAGAAGGCTATCTCTGATGGAAGAGCATTTATGAAACAACTTATCAGAATCTCCAATGATGGATTGAATGTAAATGAAAGTTTTGCAACAAGATGATCAAATCTTGCCACAAAATCTCTCATGTGTTCGTTGCACTCCATCTTCAAATTTGTAAGTTGGGCGAACAACAAATGATTGTCTTCAGCGGTCTTGAATCTCACCAAAAACTTCTCACTCATAGATGCCCAACTTGTAATAATGCCTAGATTTAGGTGACTGAACCAATCCGCAACATTCCCAACAAGAGTCTCAATAAAGAGGCATACTACGATGTCTTCATGTGGCACATGCAAGATGGCGCAAGCCGTTGTGAATGCAGCAAAATGTTCATCTACGTGTTGATTCCCATCGCTATGAAATTGGGGAAAGTGCTTCTTTGATCCTTTAGGTAACTCATGATTTACCTGAAAAGCCAAGGGTCCAATGTTATTACCCCAAGGTAATGAAGGTCGATGCATCTCACCAGCATGATTGTTATTACCATCCATTGCTTCTATTATGGATCATGCAATTGGATGTCAGAGGATCATTCTCGAACCTCCTCAAAGATTTTCTCCACATCAGATGCTTCTTTGATGTCTTCTTGAAGTCGAGGATTATTTCTCCTTCGTATGTATAATTGGTGAGCCAAGATGCTTATTGCCACACGGATGGTGGTAACACTGGTCTCTCAGCTGCAAGGTCAATGTTTCTTTATTCCTCGTCCATCGTAATAGTTGCGGCTCTCCATTGAGCTGGTGATGTATTCTTTTTGAAGATGAAAGTACGCAAGCTACTGATGATGTCTGTCATCTCTCCTTCAATGAATGTAAGATCTGGTTGGAGAGTTGCTGGAGTAAGATCAGGTTGTTCAACTAGTGCCCAAGGACACCAGATGCCCATTTCGTGTCATAAAAACGTTAAGCTTTTCTTCAAGTTTTATGCCTCGTTGCCCCCACGGTGGGCGCTAGAAAACTATTGGTGTTTCAATTAGCACCTCTAGAGTGCTTATTGGAAACAGACAGCTATTTCAAGTGTGTTATTACATGCTCTTTGGATTATAGAGAGGAAGATCTCTCTTTGCTGATTTTCTACTGTAAAAAAGGGGTGCACTAAGGTTCCTATCTTTTTTACTTAGTGGCAGGACACAAGGGTGCATAAACACAATGTGTCGTAGCTAAGCTTTTTCTCTGGTTTCCGCAGATCTTAACTACGACTAACTAGCTTCTAGACTATGCTACCTCCTCAAGATAAACAGAGCATGAGGGCATAGGAGCGAAATGGATTAGCTGGATCACTTGAATCTTTTGTCTCAATGGAATATGGCCGAGGCTCTGAACTCTCAGATATATACCAAGATAGGGCTCGATACAAGTAAACACTCTCTTACGGTAAACTGGATCTGAGACTTGCCAAGGAGGAGGAACCCCTATCCGAGGTGTAGGCTTTGAAATAGCTCACTAGAAACAACAAGGAACGATGGCCTGTCTAACAGGAATCCCGAGGAGGTGACAACACCTATCCAAAGTGTAGGTTGCAAGACAAATCATTAAACAACATCATACGATAATGATCGATAACAAAATATCCAAGGAGGAGATTGAAACAATGCACTATTTAGAACAAGAATTTGAATAGAATCAAGTATTTAGATCAAGAAAGCATGCGCCATCTGATTTATTTCTTCAACATTTCTCCAAAGAATTACAAAGGTCGGGAGAACAAAGGCACGAAATCATGCACAATTGCGATCAACCAATGAACTCTCATCCAAGAGTGAACAGATATAAACAAGCTAACTTTGGCAACAATGGCGCAACAATTTTTCTTAACAAATAAAGGTTAAACAAATAATGAGCCTAAGGCTCTTATTTATAGAAACTCAAAGGAGTAGGCAACCCTAAAATCTCCTTGAGTAAACAATCAGTTCTTGCCAATCAACAAGATTTATTCCTATGTCTAAAAGTAGGTGAGTAGGTAATTAACTGGAAATCTACTTCAGTTAACTGAATCTAAACAAAAGTCAAATTGGGAGTCTACCTTAGTTGACTGACACCTAACTAAAAGTGAACTTAACTTACAAATGTGTCTCCAAAATAGAAATCCACCTTTAAAGGACATCTGAGATCCACAAATCATGGGAGTCAATTAGACATCCTAGATTAGTGGGATCTGACATGCATGATCTGTGGAGATTTGGAGTCAACTTGGAAAGGGGCATCAAGTTGACTTCAGTCATATTTATTGCTACTTTGGAGGGTAGGACGTCCTTCTTGAGGTGTTTGACACCTCATCACCATTGATCAACGGTGCTTTTGTTCATTCGTTGACTTCTTCATACAGAGACCATTACATGCCTGTCAATTGTCAACTTACCGCTTGTTAGCAACTTGATGTATGTATCTCCTTCATTTTGCTTCCCTTAGGAGGGTTACTCCTTTTCTTTTTGATTGTGTTTCCACTTTGATGTGGAAGGTAGTGTAGTTTTAACCGATGGTGGATCTGTGTTGGGAATGACTACCTTCCGTGCTCTTTTGCAGCTTTTATGTTTTCCTTGATCTTTCTCAATGGAAGTGTGTTGTATGGTGAAACTGCGAAGCTTGATGATGAAACCATGAAGTTTGACCACAATCACTCCAACCGTGAGAAATGCACATGAACTTGCTGCATGTGTAAAATTACAACGGTTACAATCCTCTAGACTGGCCTTGGAAGGCGATCAGATATACGAGGTGAAACCATTATGGAACCTATGGACTTGTGTCTATGCTTGTCAATCTGTCTAGATTGACCTCTGGGTGTGCCTGACGTAGACCGGCGCCAATCATTTTCAAAAAATCATGGAGTAAGACCATTTTGGTCTTGTATTCATCTTGGGAGAACTGCGTTATGAAAACCTTTAAGATTGATTGTGCACACGATGCTGTTCGGACAACTTTTTTTGGAACTGCTAAAAATAGCCTTACCAGGGTAATTTTTACGAAAAATTATGAGATCTGGGTGTTGTTGAGAATAATTTTCTAAACAAACCCAGATCGTTAGAAATTCGAAAAAATGTGTTTTTGTATGACATGCAAGAGCCCTTCGGTGGCAGAGGCAATGAGGCACCAGAAAGTGATTTTTCTCGGAAAAATTCAACACATGGGTTTTGTTGGTGCTTCAGAGCTGAACAAACCCAGTTTGTTTGATTTTCAAAATTATGACTTTTTTCAAAAACCCTAAAAAATAGGGGCAGTAGAGCTACTTTTTTTGGAAAAATCTAACATGTGGGTTTTGTAGAAAAAGTTGTGCTGATCATACCCAATTGGCCAAATCTGTGATTATCTATTGTTTTCTCAGACATGCAAGAATTTTAGATAGAAATAGAGAAAGTAGAAAGAAGGTGGATTGGAAGTTATCGGTTGTCAATCTGAAAGAGTTATGCCTTTTGATGCAAACTCTGATAAATAATCCCTCTGTGCAACAAATCTTCAAAAATATGAAGAATGGCGAAAACCCCTCTGTCAGATCTTCAAAAATATTGGAGAAGAAAAATATTTGTTCTTGAGCTCCTCAACCTGCAAAGAAATAATGAATAATGGATGCCTAGATGCTTTGATATGTCAATTTGGAGTTGCAAGCATCGATTGGGCATCCAACTCATGATTGAGCCCGATTTGGAGTTCAAAAAGGTGATTTCCACTGATTGTGGAGTGTTTGGCCTCTTTTTGCCTCCAAAATTTTCTAACTCGAGTCAACATTTGCTTTGACTTTCTTAGGCGTCCCTTTTGGAGTTTGATCATTTTTTGCAAGTTGAAGTGCCTCCGTTTGACCTTCGATCCTGGCTGCTCAGTTGATCTTTGGCAGTTGCTGATAGATTCGTTGTCGAGATGGGATCAACCCGATGAGATATGCCTGGGAGAGATTAACTCAAAAAAGTGAGTTTGGACCTACAGAATGAAGGGCGCCTTTCTTCAAGAGGGGCACTTTTGGCTGTGCCTTAGTGAATTTTCATTGACTGTTCTTCATTTTGGCCTTTTCAGACCCTCTATGCTTTGATCTGGCATTCTTGTTGCTAGATGAATCAGATGACTCTACTTGATGATGCATCGGGTAGCTAGCTTGGTCCTATTCAAGATGAATGACTTCTCAGTTGAAGAAGGTAAGTTTAGGTCCTTCAAACTAAAGGGCACCTCTGGCCAGCAGGGGTGCTTTTAGCTTTTGCTTGGTTTTATCTATGTTGTGAATTGCTTGCCTTTGACCTCCTCTATCAGATGACTAATTTGTCAGAAGTTCTTGCTGATGGTTTTATTGGCATGACTGGTCATAGCTGAGAAGATCATCCTAGGAGGCAGTAAAGATTCTGAATGAATCTAGATGCCTTCAAGAAAGGGCACCTTTCTTGAAAAGGGGCACTTTTGATCATGCCTTAGCCAATTTCTGGCTTGTCTTTCCAGTTTTTCAATTCTGGCTTTTTCTGCTTGACCTCAGTGTGTGATCGTTTGGCATGTCATGTGAACCTGCTATCAGATTGATCACATGGCTGAGAGGAAGTTGGAAAGATAGCATGTATAGAGCTACAATAGATTGATGAATCTGGTGCCTGAAACTGAGGGGGGCCCTTGGCTAGTAGGGGTGCTTTTACTATGAAGCTCTCTGATTTGGCATCATCATTGCTGATGGATCCTCCATACTTTGTTGATGCTTCGCTAGTGATCTCTGAATCAGATGATCTTGTTGATGATTATGTTGTCGAGACAACACGAAAGTGAACAGGATGATTGAGTTGAAGATGCAAAGTGATTTGATTTGCTCTCTGAGATCCAAGGGTGCCTTTCTTTAGGAGGGGCGCCTTTTTCACCTTTAGACTGTGTTTTGCCTTGGCAGCAAAACTTGCACCTTCCATAGTTAGCCAAGTTTTGGCCTTTTTCGTTTTGAGAATCTCCTTCGTTGAACGGCATAATTTTCATCCTTTTCTGCCATAGCTTTTTCATTGGAGTTCTTGAAGCTTAGCTTTCAGCACCTGGTACTAGCCAATCTGCCATTAATGGCTATGGAGCTCCTAACTTCATTCTTGAAAAATAGAAATAGACCCACCAGAGTAAAATACATCTTTTGATGATTCTGACTTGATCAGTGTGATCATGAAGTCAATTAACCTTATCAAAATTATTTTCAATCATTTTTGGGAAGGTCCTATTTTTAAGGGTTTCCCTAAAAATAGGGGCATAAAACCCTAATTTTTAGATTTTCAAAATTTTAACCATAGGTTCCTTGACAGAAACCCACAAAGACTTCATGTTTGGTTTGACCTAAACCATACTTTCGACGACATTTTTACATTGTTTATCTCAATTTAAGCAGAATGCCAAAAAATTCATTTTGGGTACAACAAACCCTTAAACCATAAACCCTTAAACTATATACCCTCTACCCTTAAACCCAATACCCTCTACCCTCAACCCTTAAACCCTTTTAAACCCAACTAAACTCTCTACCCTAATCCCTCAACCCTTAAACCCTTTTAAACCCAACTAAACTCTCTACCCTAATCCCTCAACCCTCAACCCTTAATCCCTCAACCATTAAACCTTAAACCCTAAACCCTAAATCCCTAAACTCTCTACCCTCTACCCTTAAACCGTAAACCCTAAACCCTAAACCCTTAAACCCTAAACCCCTAAACCCTCTACCCTTAACCCTCTACCCTCTACCCTTAAACCCCCCTCTCTCTCTCTCAACCCTACACCCTCTACCCTTAAACTGTAATCCCTAAACCATAAACCCTCTACCCTTAGCCATTAATCCCTAAACCCTAAACCCTCTACTCTCTGTACTGAATCCTTAACCCTCTACCAGGTTAAACCCTAAACCCTTAAACTATCTACCTTGTACCCTTAAATCCAATACCCTCTACCCTCAACCCTTAAACCCTAAACCCTCAACCCTCAACCCTCAACCATCAACCATCAACCCTCAATCCTTAAACTGTAAAACCTAAACCCTAAACCCTGTACCCTATACCCTATACCCTTAACCCTTAAAACCTCTACCCTTAAACAGTAAACTCTATACCCTTAACCCTTAAACCCTTAAACCCTAAACCCTAAACCCCTAAACCCGCTACCCTCAACCCTCTACCCTCTACCCTCTACCCCCCTCTCTCTCTCAACCCTACACCATCTACCCTTAAACCATAAATCACAATCCTCAAACCATAAACTCCTAAACCCTCTACCCTCTACCCTCAACCCCCCTCTCTCTCTCTCAACCCTACACCATCTACCCTTAAACCATAAATCGTAATCCCTAAACCCTAAATCCTCTACCCTCTACCCTTAATCCCTAAACCCTAAACCCTAAACCCTCTACCCTCAACCCTCAACCCTTAAACCCTAAACCCTAAACCCTCAACCCTCAACCCTCAACCCTCAACCCTCTAACCTTAACCAGGTTAAACCCTAAACCCTTAAACCCTCTACCCTTAAACTATAAACCCTAAACCCTAAACCCTAAACCCTCTACCTTCTACCCTCTACCCTTTACCCTCTACCCTCAACCCTCAACCCTTAAACCATAAAACCCTCAACACTCAAACATGTTAAACCCTAAACCCTTAAACTATCTACCCTCTACCCTTAAACCTAATACCCTCTACTCTCAACCCTTAAACCCTTTTAAACCCAACTAAACTCTCTACCCTAATCCCTCAACCCTTAAACCCTAAACCCTTACCCTCAACCCTCAACCCTCAACCCTTAAACTGTAAACCCTAAACCCTAAACCATGTTCCCTATACCCTTAACCCTTAAACCCTCTACCATCTACCCTAAACCCTTAAACTGTAAACCCTATATCATTAACCCTTAAAACCTAAACCCTAAACCCCTAAACCATCTACCCTTAACCCTCTACCCTCAACCCTCCCCTCTCTCTCTCAACCATACACCATCTACCCTTAAATTGTAAATTGTAATCCCTAAACCCTAAACCCTGTACTTGAGATAGAGAGGGAGAGGGAGTGAGAGAGGGAGGGAGTTAAAGAGAGATAAAGGGAGTGATTGTGAGAGGGAGAGGGGGTAGGAGGGGGAGAATTGACAAAGAGAGAGAGGGAGAGGGGGTAGGTTAGAGATACTTGAGAGAGAGAGAGGGAGAGGGGGTGGGAGGGATAGACCTAAGAGAGAGGGAGAGAGATAGAGTGGGAGAGAGATAGAGGGAGTGAGAGAGAGAGAGAGAGGGAGTGGGAGAGAGGGAGTGGGAGAGAGGAGTGAGAGAGAGGGAGTGAGAGAGAGAGAGATGGAGTGGGAGAGAGAGAGAGGGAGTGAGAGAGAGAGAGAGATGGAGTGGGAGAGAGAGGGGGGGTGCGAGGGAGAGAGGATGGGAGGGAGACAATTGAGAGAGAAGGAGAGGGAGACAAAGTGGGAGAGAGGGGGTGGGAGGGAGAGACCAAAGAGAGTAGGAGAGAGAGGGAGTGGGAGATAGAGGGGTGGGAGAGATAGAAGGAGTTAGAGAGAGATACTTGAGAGAGGGAGAGGAGGTGGGAGGGAGAGGGAGAACTCGAGATAGAGGGATGGGAGAGAGATTGAGGGAGTGAGAGAGATAGAGAGAGAGGGGGTGGGGGGAGATACCTGAGATATAGGGAGAGAGAGAGAGTGGGAGGGTGTGGGAGGGAGAGGGAGAGAGAGGGAGAGAGATAGAGGGAATGAGAGAGAGAGGGTGTGGGAGAGTGATAGAGGGAGTGAGTGAGAGAGACAAAGAGAGACCTGATAGAGGGAGAGTGGGTAGGAGGGGGAGACTTGAGAGAGAGAGAGGGAGGGAGAGGGGGTAGGAGGGAGGGGTAGGAGGGAGAGACTTGAGAGAGAGGAGGAGAGAGATAGAGAGGAGTGAGAGAGAGAGAGAGAGAGAAGTGGAAGAGAGATAGAGGAGGTAGATGTGA